>QEPC01006491.1:2552465-2651094 GCA_003113815.1 Sphenodon punctatus | reverse complement strand
GGTTTTAAAAAAATGGATACACACTGCTTTGGGGCACGATACTTTGGGTAACACAGTTAGTGCAGGCATGAATCCCATTGAAGCAGCTGGGACTTGGGCCCGTGCCAGCGTGCCTGCTCTCCTACGCCGTTATCGCCTGTAGCAGACGTACAATCTGGCCAACCGCTTTCCTGAGCCGACGTGAGGCGAGCGTGTCCTCAAACGGCTGACTCTCCCTGTTCCCCCGCCGCCGAACGCCTTGTTCCAGGATCACAGAAAGGAGCCGTGGCTCTCCTCTGACCCCCTCCCCCCTCTCAATCTCTTGTCTTCTAGCATCCGGGATTTGCTCAAATTTAAGGAAGAAGTCACGAAGGAGCGAGACCAGCTTTTGTACGAGGTTGTGAAGTTGCGGGAGAGTCTGACCAGCGCGACGGAGCAGCAGCAATTGGTGGAGAAGGCAAAGGAGGAGGCCGAGCAGACCGTCTCTCAGGTCTCTGCCGCTCCCCGGGTTGCCGTTCTTGTCAAGGCTTCCCCACCTTGGCAATGAATTTTGCATCCATAAAGCTTTTGGTGGGCTCAGCCAGCAATAGCATGTCTCTAGTGCCCTTTATATAGATCTCTGGCATATCCTTTTAGAACAGATTGGCATTTTCCGGCCCCTTCCGTTTCCTGGATATTCTTCCTACCGAGGCTGTGCTGTTGCTGGAGTCTCCCCAAGCTGTTTCCTGTTTGAGGATTCGTAGAGAGTCTTCTCCAGCCCTGCACGGGCCCCCAGTTTCTATCTCTGGGTGGTCCCCATATTGTGTGCGCCCCCCCCTGCAGGAGTCTGTTCTTGGTCAGTTAATCAGCTCCATTTGTTCCCCCTGGCCATATCCAGGGCCCCATGTATTCTGCAATATTTTTCTCCCCTTCAGAATTCTGCAACCTGGAAACTCAAACTCAGTAAATTATTTGAATGAACCAGCTAATCTATCCCACTCCGAATGCCAGTCAGTTTCCCAGCATGCCACTCTGTCGATTACAAACCTTTCTTGTCTTACAAAAACCTTACACAATGCCACACAGATCTATTGGCAGAGGGCTCTGCTCTCCGCTAGGGTCAGAGGTTGCTCCTCTTCGAACACCGGGGGCTGAAATGAGTCTGGATAACAATTCTTTCGAGAACCAGGCTTGAGATCTCGCTGGGATCGCGACACCTGGTTCGAGTTCTCGTGAGATTTCAAGCCCGGCCCCTCCCAACATCTGTTTGACAAGGAGGAGGGAGCACACTGAACCGGCCTTGCAAGGGGCTGGCCTGGCCTGGAGAGTTGGGGTCCCAGATCTCCTGGCCAACACAGCCCCTTACAAAGCCCTCAACTGGCTGCCTAGTCAGTTTCAGGCTGAAGTTGACCAGGCAGCTGCTTGTGATTTTGCAAGGGGCCACTCTGACTAGAGATGAGTAGCCCTTGGCGAAGCCGACTTCCCCTGGCAGAGTGCTCCTCCACTCTGCCTGCCAGAGCAGCCTCTCAGGAAGCACCAAGGCCCCTTTGCAAAGTTCTGCGCTGTGGGAGAGAGCAGGGATCTCTTTCCCCGAGCTGCAGGGTTTTGCAAGCCGCCGAGAGTGGCTTGGGCTTTTCCCGAGAGCTGCCCTGGCAGAGGGGGGTGGGGGACCCATGGCCCTCGTTCCCTGTGTCAGGGCAGCCCTTCAGGAGGCCCAAGCCCCTTTGCAAAGCCCTGCGCTGGGGGAGAGAGTAGGAATCCCTGCTTTCTCCCCAGGCACAGGGCTTTGCAAAGTAAAGAGCATGCAGCCATTGTAACTGACAAGCCCCGGCCCTGGTGTGCTGAGGGAGTCGGTCCCCAGCATCCCGGGCCAGTTCTTGTCGGTTACAAAGGCCTTCGAGCTCTCGGCAAGAAGGCAGCGAGAAGCTGCTGTTTCTGAACTCATTCTTGTTTCGCAGAACGAGCCGAGAAATGTGTTTGTTGCTGATAAACTTGGAAACATTGAGATCAGGTTTCAGACCAACAGCCGACAGTGTCAGCATCCCATTGCTTAGTAGTTCACAGTGTTGGCACGTCATAAGCTCGCTCCTACTGCTTCCCTCTCTGGCTGTAATTCTGTGCTGCCAGAGGCAACTTGGCTAACTGTAAAATTTCACTGTGATCACAGCAATGCAGAATTCATGGAGACCTGGCCCTAACCTACTACTCCCCACAGCCCAGGGCCGGCCCCAGGGTTTGTGAGGCCATGTGCAAAGTCTTGGTGCGGGGCCTAATTTGCATAATTAGGCCCCACTTAATTATGCAAATGAGTAATTTACATAAAACTTACTCCCTCTGTACAGGAAGGATTCCCATTCTCCACCCCTCCGAGCAGCCATGGAGAAGTACAGCTTCTCAATGCTCCCCCACCTCCCCAGCCGAGTGTCTACCACCACTCCCCTCCACTGCAGGGGCAGTCGGGTGGGCAGTGAGGCAGGCACAGAGAGACTGACTGCATCCACTGCCTTACTGGAGGAGGGGCCAGGGGGTGAGCTTAGCCAGTCTGGCCTCCAGGGCCTGTTGCTTCTTGCTGCCGGTGCCGCCTGTGCCTTGTGCACGCACGCGGTGTGACCGGGGCAGAGGTGCTGCTATCACACACACAAGACACCCAAACTGCAGCTAGCTTATTAAGCACATTATGCCATGAAAAGAGACATATACCCAGTTCAGTTGTGCCCCCATAACCAGTTCATGCTGCTCCCACCCCATAACCACGCCTCCATATAATCTATTCACACTGCCCCCACCCATAACCATTTAATTTGTGCCCACGGGGCAGCGTGAATTGATTATATGGGGGTGCAAATGAACTGGTTATGGGGTGTGGGTTTAAAGACAGTATTCCTGTTAGCAATAACTTCATTAAGAAGAGTTAGTGAAATAGCAGCCATAATAATCTCAGAACCATATTTACAGATTTATTTTCCAAGACAGAATAGATATTGCTTTACATCCTAAATTCATACCTAATAGTTAGTATAAGTAAGACAGTTGTGAGAATGTGGCCCTTTTTACACGGGCCTCTCCCAGCCATAAACACGTAGATTTCTGTGTGTTCATGGGTGGGGGAGCCCTGTGTGAATGACGCGGTGCACGTGCCCATGGTGAGTGGGGGTACGTGCGCATCTGCCTAACACGCATCCCCGCTTGCACCCCCACTGGTCCCCACGCAAGGAGCAACCAGCGGAAACGGTGGTTACTATGTGGGTGTGGATGAGTGGTGGGTGAGTGGGGATGCGTGTGCAGCCGTGTGCATGCCGCATCCATGCACTGGTGCACCCACGGACTCCCCCACCCGGCGGAGCCATGTAAAAATATCATGTGAGGAGCCACTCGAAGAAGAATAGAAGGTTGCTACCTTGTAAACAAGGTTCTTTGAGATGGCTCCAAACATTCTCAAAACACCCACCTTTCCAGCCCCGCATGGAATTCTTTTCTTATATTTCTAGAAAGGGTTGGAAGGAACTGTCATTCTGAGGGGGAGAGTCAGTGCTTTTTATACTAGAGGAGCTTGAGACCATCATGTAGTCTATTATATGAATAGGGTGAGCATGCAGAACCCAGTTGTGAGAATGTTAGGTGCCATCTCGAAGAACCTTCTTTACAAGGCTACAACCTTCTGATCAGCACATAGGGAGGAGCTGTTTGTAAACAAATAGCTGGGATCCGGTGTCCCTGCTGCTGCTACAGGACTACTAGGAGGAAGAGGTAGGTGAGGGATGGGGTCTGGAGCCAGGGAGCGGAGGAAGAAGAACTTATTGGGGGAGAAGCTGGCTGCAGCCTGCTGCCCAGCCATGCAAGTGTGGGGCCCCAGCTGGCTGCAGGGCCATGTGTGGTGCACATGTGGCACATGCCTGGGACCGGCCCTGCCACAGTCCTCCCATAGAACCTAGAACCTGCCAGGTATAGGGCAGGTACAGGGACTTTTTGGAAGTCCCACTGAAGGACACAGCAGCTCCAACAGCATTTTACCTGCCCCATACCTGGTGGCAATTGTGTTGAAATCTTGTGTGTCCCTGGGCCATGTATAGCTTCCTTGGGCTCAGAGCTTTAGAATACGTGGAATCTGAATTTTGCGCCCCAGATGTTCAACATGGAGATTGCTACGATTATGGTAGGGCTGAAATGAGATCTTGCCCTTAGCAGAAATCTCATTGAGAATGGACCTCTCGAAGAGATTTTTCCAGGTTGAGAATCTCACGAGAGTAGACTGTTCTCACGAGATTCTTGAAAACCTTAAAATAGCCTTAAAAAATGCTCCGAGCACACATAAAATGGCTGCCGGGGCCCCTTGTGCATTTGCAGCCCTTTTCCAAGATGGTGCAAGCGGTGTCAGCGCCATTTTGGAAGAGGGCAGCTAGTTCTGCACATGTTTTTGAAATATCGCTGAGGCAGCCTACGTCATCTTGGAAAAGGGCTGCGCATGCGAAAATGGTGGTGGAGGCCATTTTGCGCATATTTATAGCATTTAAAAGGGAATTTTTAAGTTTTTGAGAATCTCATGGGATGCTTGAAAACCTTAGCGAGATTTTGCAAGATCTCACTAGGGTTGCGAGATTCTCCTGAGAGTCTTGCGAGAACTGGGGCTGTTCTCATTTCATGGGAGATTAAGGGCGCCTAGATTATGGGGGCACCTAGATTACGGGACCCCTGTGATGATCTCCACGAAACAGTGGTAGCTCATATGGGGAACGATTGTCCTACTGCGGTGCATCGAACCAGGAGAAAGCCAAGTCCTGTTGGAAGTGGCAGGAGGGTTGGCTGATGGACTTAGTGAAAGGAAGGAAATGCTGAGACGAGAGGCTTTGAAAAGGCCATGTGGGGGATGAAAAGAGTACGAGGAAGGAGCCTCCCAAATTTGAGGTGCTTAACAGAGCCATTTGCCCGGTGCCCATCATGGCTGACCCTCCATCTAATTTGTCCCATGGGTTCTGCTTCTCCTCTCTGAGCAGCCCAGGTGCGGAGGGCTCAGTTAGTAGCAGTTGACCAAAGGGACCTCTGAACTACCTCTGTGCAACCTCTGAGCTGGACTCTGGTGGAAGTTGGAGCAATCGCAGAGTTGCTCTAATTAACACTGGCTGCAGCTGCCCCTTTAGGAACCAACGTATCGCATGTCGTCCCTGTCGCTGGCTGACTCCAGCTCCCCCTCCACGCCCCCTTTCTGTTCCCCAAACCTCTGGGCTGCACTTTCTGCGTTGCAGCCCTTTTGTGCTGCAGAGAATCTGCTGGGTGACTTGGGCTGTAAGTTGTTTCAGGATCAGGGACTCTCTTCAAAACAATTCACCGCTGAGTGCTGTTTTATTTAGTGTGTAGTAGTCCAGAAGTACCACACAGCAACAGAGAGACTGGAAAAACCTCTCAGTGAGGTGGTGTGGCAAGCCATTGTCTAGTCTCCCAGCTGCTCTTCAAGTGCCCTCTCTCCAGGCCCCAGAGTCAGCACTCTGACTTCTTCTCACTGTAACCGAGGGTGAAGCCACATGAGCCATTAACCGACCGGGCAGTGCTATCCCACTTTGGGCAACGTTAACACATGATACTGTGGATCATATGCCCAGCGGTTGCCAGATATTCACCCAGCCCTGTCCCAGGGTGGGCAGCTGGCTGACACGCAATGTGTGTGCCGGGGAAGGCCGGTGACACATCGCATGTTAACGTTGCCCAAAACGGGATGACACTGCCCAAAGTGTGTTAACTAGCCACCTCCCGTGTGTCCAGGCCTGTGCTGCCCTCCTCGTGGCGGGGTCTGCTGGCACCATAGAGCGACAGGAGCAGTTCACCATGCCCATGTTATCCATGTCATGGCTGGGGGCAGGATAGTGGCTGGGATGGGGCATCCATGCATGTGGACGACTCCTCGGCCCATCATGGGGTGTGGCAGCGACCCACCTGTTCGGTTTCCCCATGGGGGTGGGAGGCAGATTGTGTTTCTTCCTTTCCCCATCAGCCCAAACTGTGGTGGCTGTGTTTGCCCTCCCTGTGGCGGGCAAGGGGTTGGGCCTGGCCCTCCCTGGTTCGTGTGGCTTCATCTAGAGCTCCCCTTTTTCATCAGCACCAGCCACCAACTCCTGGGAGATTAGCCCTCTGCTGGGATAGCACCCTGCTCAACTCCTGATCCATTTAGCTTTGCAGCCAGAAGCAGACTGACTTCCCTGCACTTGCAGGCTTTATAGTCCTGGATGGGGGCGTGGCCACAGCAGGCAGCCAGTTTCCTTAAAGGGGCAGGCACCTGGCAAACCTTGAGTCACTCTTGAGGGGGTTGCATCCTAGTTGGTCTTATGGTCTTGGCTAGTTATAGTGTGTGTACATGTGTTTGTGCATGTGTATGTATGTACATTGGGATGGTGGCAAAGTAGTTCACATGATATCTTTGTCTCCAACTTTTGGGACCAATATGGCAACCGCATCCACATGCACTAAGTTCAGATAATTATTGCTGTGGAGTAAATCAAAATTGCTTGGTAGCAGGGCAGTAGTCCACAGGATGTGCTACTCCACACCAGCAGGGAAATAATGGGAGTAAATTCCCCAGAGTGGAGCAACCTGCCCATTTGCGCCTGTTCATTGGGATATCGTCATATAAATGGCCTAGTAATTAAAAGAAATATTTCCTTGTCTTTTTGATCTTTAAATGTTTTCATTTTGATCTTTCATGTTTTCATTTTTCCCTAGCAGATCTCTCCCCCCACCCCTCCAATTTATTTTAACTGGGGTGACCATGAAGGATAGAAATGAAAACTTCCTAAAACCCAGTGGCATCCACAGGAATGTCCTTGCTGTTTGTTCCCAGAGTTAAGATCATGGCAGAGGAGAAGCAGCACACTCATCATATGGGGGAGGGGATGGGGGGGCAGAATAGCCCTGAAATTGTTTTCCTTTGGTGAGTCCATCAGGGCCCTATGGTTGGCTTTTAGGGCTTGTTAAATGATGCTTAAAAAAAAAATCCCTATATAAATATTTGGATTAATAGAACCTGTCATCTTGGGTCTCAAAAACCACAGGTGAACAGTTCTGCTAGTTCAGCCAGTAAGTCTGAATTTGATTCGTCCAGGAGAGGGCAGTATTACCCACTAAACATCCAGCATCAGGACTCAGCACAGTTAAAGAGGGGATAGAAAAATGCCTTGGCTTTCTTGAATAAGAGAAAGGCCAGGCCTTACACCTCTTTTCTCTCCCTCCCGGCTTCTGTGTGTGCCTGCAGTTCCAGCAAGAGATGCAGCTGCGCCAGAACGAGGCATCGCGGGAGTCCCGGAAAAAGGAGAAAATGGAGAAGGAGCTGAAGCAGATTCAGAGCGACATTGAGAGCAAGCAGGCGGAAATCAAGTCGCTGCAGCAGTACTCGCAGAAAAACAAGGAGGAACTTTTAAAACTGGAGCAGCAGCTCAAGGAGCAGAAGGTACAGTAAGCAGTGCTGTTATAAAGCATCACCTGTGCGCACGCAGACACCCAGTCAGACCCTGAAGCGAAAACCGAGGTTAGATTTGGAGTACCGTAGGGCAGGTCTCTTTAAGATTTTCATTTATGGAGAAGGACCGTGGGGTCATCCAGACAATTTGCTTGCAACAAAGGGGCTTTTTTTGTACCATTTGATCTTTAAATCATGGGTGAGGAACCCCAGGCCCTGCGTTTTTTTATTTGGCCCCTTTCGAGTTCTTGGGCTCTGGCTCCAGTCTCCACCCTCAAAGACTGAAAGCCTGAGCTCGGAACGAGAGAGCAGGGGCACGCACAGACGGATAGGGGAGAACAGATCCATGATTTGGAGCCTCTTCCTGAGAGCACCCTTTAAAACACCCCTATTCCAACTTCTAGGTTGCCTTCGGAGCTGGTGCTAATTTTCAAAGTGATCGCTGGGAGGGAAAAAGAGCACTCACCCCTGTTTTAAACTGTATCCATCCATTCAAATCGCTGACGCGTTGACTAGAGATCTACGGCCAAGTATGCAGGACTGTCCCTTCCAGAGCAGGGAGAGGTTCTTCCGCCTCTCCAGAATGCTGGAAGGATGACTATGAAATGTGGCGTGCTCCCACCGCTAGTGGGGCCGTCCTCAGCTATTTGAGGCTGGATTGAGGTCTCAGGCGCACTAGCCTGGCTTACATTTTCAAAGCTAAATCCCCAGAATTCAGAGCAATTTGGGACCTTAGCACCTTTTAGGCTGCGTGGGCCAGTCAGCTGTCCATCTGCCGGACAGTCTTTGCAGGATCCTTTTCAGTTCGCAGGCTACGTTCTCCCATCCAGTGCTGGACTTAGGGGCAAGCAGCTCAGGCAGTTGCCGAGGGCGGATTTGGAAGGACCGCAAAAAAGCCGCCGCTGCTGCTGCTGCCCACGCAGCTGCCCACACAGCTGATCTCATCTGTAGGCAGCTATGGCGGATTTGGAAGGACCGCAAAAAAGCCGCCGCTGCTGCAGCTGCCCACACAGCTGATCTCAACTGTAGGCAGCTACGGCAGCCAGCTTTCCCGTGTGTGCCTCTGACATGCACACACCAGCCCCCAGCACGTTTGCTGCACAGAAAGCAAATACGGCGGCGACTGGTGTGCGCATGCTTGAGGCGTGCAAGGGAAGCCGGTCGCTGCCACCCACTCAGCCCATCCACCTGCATCCCAGCCAGGGGCTGAGGGTGGTGCCAAGGGTGCCAGGCTGGGTTTCTGGGCAGCAGCGGAGGATGTGCCCCCCACATTGGGTGAGTAGGAATTTTATTAGTATTTTATGTTTTTCCGTTTATTTAATTAAAATTTTAAAGTATCTTTATTTTCCCCCCAAGGGGGGGAGCCTAGCGTGGCTTTGGGGTGGGGGCAGCAGCCTCAGGAGTGCCTAGTGCCGCAAAAATCCTAAGTCCGCCTCTGCTCCCATTCCCACTTACAGTTTAATGACAACATGGAATTCAAGTTGAAACTGTACACGCTGGTCCGACTTACAGTCCAAAGCCTCCCCAGGCTCCAAGACCTTGCATCTGTCTCCCCACTCACACCCTCTAGCTTTGGGTTGAGTAAACACTATCAAGCTCTCATGTGGCCAGAGATTCAGGACCCTGGTCAGCTCCCTGATTCAGGACCCTGGTCAGCTCCCTGATTCAGGACCCTGGTCAGCTCCCTGATTCAGGACCCTGGTCAGCTCCCTGATTCAGGACCCTGGTCAGTGCCCTAAAGTGCTCCCAAACCAGGACCTTAGCCCAGGTGGCTCTAGGCTCGGCAGCATTTGAAGTACAAAAGGAGGGGAGGCCATGGGTCCTCTTAAAGGACCAGGACCTGCCTTGTTAGAGGCTGCTTTAAAAATCCCAGCTTTACAGCGTGATCCTCTAGCTTCTTGGTGCTGGTGCTACTCCTTGGAGGCACAGCTAGTCCCATTCACTTTGGTGGGACTGGTCTTAGTACCAGTGCTAGACAGCCAGAAGATTGTGTCCATAGTTGCATTGGTTCTCAAAGGTTTTGTTTGTGTGATCTTGTGTTGAGACTTCAATATTATCTTATTTCCCCCCCAGGCAATGACAAAGGGTGTTTTCACATGGATGCAGACTCCAGGGTTGCACCCCTGTGTCTCCCCACTTACAGCCCTGCCTGGGTCCGTTTTCAATGGACCCAGTGACTACTGTCAATGGACCCACAGTCTGCCCACGCGGCACTCTCCTCCCCGCACCACAGAGTTGTGGGCAGATCGCCTGACCGCCCGCAATTCCATAGTGTTGTCCAGGGCAGCAGCCGTCTGCTGAGCAGACGGACGGCATTCCTGTCTCTAGTCGGTGTCCTGCTCCGCTGGCGGTGCTCCTGAACGTTCCGGAGCAGGGACAGCCTCCCCTGTCTCTTCTCTGCCGGGCCGCCTTTAAATGGACGGGCCGCCCGGGGGTGAGGTGGGGCAGAGCGGTGGGTGCTGTCCATGTGGAAACACCCAAAGATGGTGGGGTTGATCCCATGCCCCCTCCTTGCGCGCAGGTGCACAATTTTTTGCACGTGCCGTAGACCCTGTGCCGGGGCTGCGTGCACACCGCGTGCGTGCTGTGGGGCAGTCTGTGGGGCATAGGATCTTTCCTATCACAAATAATCATTTAGAATTGGGACCCCATCTGCAGATGGTGTGATGCCGCTTGGGGGCCCGAGCCATAGTTTGGGAGCTTCTGCCTTAGCGTTTAAATCAAGAGTGCGTAGGGTTGCCGCTTCTCCCGGTTAGACCCCTAGTTTCCCATTTTGGTTTACGGGGGTCTCCGGATTGAACTATGAAGGGGGGGGTGGGCGCATTCCTACTGCCCTTTTCTTCCTCCAGGCCACTCTGAAAATTAGGGACTGGATTCAAATATCAGCCACAGGAATTGACAAAGGACCAAATATAAAACAGCCGTGGATCAGATCAGGCCCACGGCGGTTTGAATCTCAGTTGAAAGACCCCTGCCTGGCAGTTTTAACTAGGACGATTCCTTCCTGAAGGGCAAGTTGTTTTGTTCTCCACTTTACGTTCAACAGGATTATTTTGGAGGCTTCTGCTTGAAAAGACCCTACCAAAATTGGGGGCATCTCAGCTAGAGAGAGTGTGGGTTAGCGGTGACAGGCGGAGAAAGGCCTGCTGGACTCCTTGCTTTCCAAATCGGCTGCAGAATTTCTCTGCGGCTTTGGGCAAGCCACTTTTGTGCTAATAAAGGGTCCTTTGATGAAAGTTGCAAGGGAACGGCAAAGTATTCTCCTGTTTATTTATTTATTTAATTAAAAAACCAACAACAATGCACTGTTTTTCAGTTTTTGTTTTTTTCCCCTGGCCAAGCCTTAAAAAGAGTGTTTTGAAGCTGGTTTATATTTTCAACCCATTTCCCCTGACTTGGTGAAGCCCCCAGAGAAGCAATTTCAGTAAATAGGAAAAAAGAAATTTGGTAATTGTAAAGCAATGCTTCCCGGAGGGTAACTTTTCCCAGGAGTTGCATATGTCTTGCAAATTTATGGTGCTTCCCTTCCCTCAGGACGCCCGAGGTGGATGCAGCTCGGCGTCTGTGACAATGACTTTGTTAATTCAATGGAAGGTCTCTAAATGAAACACAGCTCCCGTGGAAGGCTGAGGGGGAAACTTGATTAGTATCTCTAAATGGTGTTTGGGCTTGGTGCCGCCTTCCCAAGCAGCGGAAGAGTCCGCCTCAGCCAGTGCAAATGGTCACAGCTCGTTTTGCAACAGGACGACCTAGGCGCGTTCTTCCTGGGCCTTCGGTCCCACTCCCTCCCAGCAAGGCCCCAAACACGGCCCCCTCAAGGGCTCTGCGGAGGGTCGCCCAAGGGAGTGGGGCCACCAGGGAGGGAGGATCCTCCAGCCTTTTCCCAGTGCCCGGATCTGGCCCCTGGGTCCAGGTCCTATGTCCTGAAGACTGAGCTCGGGGGAAGGGAGCAGAGAGGTGGGCATGCACACAAGGATGGGGGATTGGTCCATTATTAAATATTATATTATTATAAGCATTTATATAGCGCCAGTGATGTACCTGGCGCTTTACGGAAAATAAGAGACACGGTCCTTGCCCCCTGGGTTTAACTCTTTGGCTGCATGATTTTGGACAGGAGTGTGATAAACTGGCTCTCACTATTAATTTCACTAAAACCAAGGTGGTGGTTTTTGCCCCTCGTTTTCAACCTAAGGCATGGTTCATTGGCTGTAATAGACTGGAGCAAGTCCCCTCCTTTAAATATCTGGGGGTTCTGTTTTTGCATTCTGTCTCCTGGAGACCTTATGCCTTGCATTTAAAACAAGTGCTGTCAAGGGAAATTTACCCTCTTGTAAGGTTCTTCTACGCCAGTGGGGGAGGCCATATTGTTATGGCTCTAAAATATTTGGTGCCAAATTTATTTCTAGACTTCTGTATGGGTCCCAGGTCTGGGTGGTGAACCCCAATGTAGCCAAGATCCTTGATGTTGATCCTTGATGGTGTTCAATTCCTTCCTGAGGTCAATACTGGGTGTCCCGTGGGTTGTGGCAGCAGCTGTATTGAACCTTGAGCTTGGCTGGATATCTTGGCAGGTTAGGTCCGAATTGAGTATAATAGTATACTGGGTGAAGTTGGTTTTTCATGGGATACATATCTTTCCGGGGCGCTGCCTAATCGAGAAGTGTAATGGCTCAGTTATTGGAGACCTGTGGTGGAAGGAAATTGAAAGGAGACTGGCTCTACTGGGTTTTTCACCGGCCTTTCTATTTCAATATCCAGAATTGGCTGTTAAAGCTTTAGTCAAGAGGTGTATTTTGGACATTAACTGCCAAATGGATAGGATAGTTGCATCTTCCTCTAAGATCTCCCCATTCTATAAATATCTTATCCCCACTAGGGGCGGGCCAAAATATCTGGGAGCATTATCTGATATATCGTTGAGGAGATCGTTTACCGACCTGTGTATGCAAACAATGAGATCTGAAATTTTAGAAGGTCGTTATTCACGAACACCTTCTTTGGAACGCATCTATCCTTGCGGATTGGGGACTGAAGATATTCTCCATTATTTGCTCTCCTGTCCTTTATATGATGGCCCCAGGAGCCAACTACTGCAGAGGACCTATTTAAATCAGGAAGCCCCCGCCCCTCCCAATGCGGAAATTGATCTTTCTTCTGGGAGATAGTGATGACAAGCAATCATATTACGTTGCTGTTTTTGCCCAAAAAAACCCCGCCAAGCTGCGGGAAATGTATGGCAGACCTCGAGAGGGTAGTCTGGGTTATTTAGACCCAGATGCAGATTGAGAATGAATCATTTAAAGGATGCTGGTAAAGAACTGGCGATGGTCTTCAGGGGTACTGTTGCTGTAAGCAGACTACACGTTTATTTGATCTTACTTGGGGCGAGCTGTTTGTCACTGTTATAATATTACTGGTGACTCTATTGATGATGATTTTATACTTGTGATTTTGTTCTGAAACTGTCATGGCATAGGCAACACTATACAGTAATAAAGTGTAACTAACTTCCATGGGCCACTGTGGGGATTAGTCCAAGCTGTATGGAATGAAAATTTGGGGTGTTAAGGGGTGTGTGCACTCAGGATGGGGGAAGGAAGATGAGAGTCCAGATCATGGATCTATGCCGGGGGTGGTGGAGAACCTCCAGCCTGGGGGCCAAATCCGGCTCTCCGCTGTTTTTTTATTTGGCCCCTTTCTAATGCCTGGATCTGGCCTCTGGATCCAGTCCTTCTCCTCAAGCATCGAAAGACCGAGCTCAGGGCAAGGGAGCAGAGAGGAGAGCATGCCCCCAGGAGATGGATTCCCTGGCACCAGTCCATGAGCTGAAAGCTCTGCTTTCCTCCCTCCGTCCTGAGTGCCCCCCCCTTCAGCACCCACACCCACAACTCCTACCTGGCCTGCGGTAGGGTTGCCACCTACGTACATTTTAAAGGAACGCTTATGAAAAATACATGTTGCTGGGCCTGCCTTGGTGCCTTAACAGTTTGCATAGGTGGCAACCTTAACCTGCGGAGCTTGGACTAATTTTTAAAGTGGTCTCCAGGAGGGAAAAATATATGTTACGGGGCCTGCCTTGGTGCCTTAACAGTTTGCATAGGTGGCAACCTTAACCTGTGGAGCTTGGACTCATTTTTAAAGTGGTCTCCAGGAGGGAAAAATACATGTTGCCGGGCTTGCCTTGACGCCTTAACAGTTTGCATAGGTGGCAACCTTAACCTGTGGAGCTTGGACTCATTTTTAAAGTGGTCTCCAGGAGGGAAAAATACATGTTGCCGGGCTTGCCTTGACGCCTTAACAGTTTGCATAGGTGGCAACCTTAACCTGCGGAGCTTGGACTAATTTTTAAAGTGGTCTCCAGGAGGGAAAAATACATGTTTCCGGGCCTGCCTTGGCGCCTTAACAGTTTGCATAGGTGGCAACCTTAACCTGCGGAGCTTGGACTAATTTTTAAAGTGGTCCCCAGGAGGGAAATGTCTTCCCGCCTGTTCTAGGGACAGGTGGTGGTGGGCCCATCCCAACTTGGCTATCCCCCTGCATTCCCCATCCCTGGTCTGTGGCATGGACCCATCCCCTGCTTTTGAGCACACACCCTCATCTCCCGCTCCCTTCCCCCGAGCTCACAATCTCAGCACCCGAGGGAAAGGGCCTGGATCCCCAGCTAGATCCAGGAATTGGAAATGGGCCAGATTTAAAAAAAACCACCCAGGTGTGTTCTGGATATGGCCTATGAGCCTGAATTTTAGCACCTCTAGGCAACTCAGGCTCCCTCTTCCCCCCTCCCCCCAAGCTCTGGTGCGCGCAAATAGCAAAATGAGGCAGGGAGGGAGACAATGGTGGCGCCCAACACAAACAGAGTCTCTTCCTCCGTGCTTGGCGCCACCGCAGAGTGCGTTTGCAGAGGGCTTGGGGGCAGAACAGGGCTTCTGCAGGTGGGGATGGACCGGTGTGTGTGTGTGGTGTCCACATACCCCCAAGCGGTGGGCATCGTGGGTGAGGCAGTGCAGTCGTGGTAGGGGCACTGAGAAACCCCTAGCCTCCCAAAATCTGCCGCCTCTCAAAAAATCTGCCTCCCTTGGCAGGTGCCTATGTTACCTGCATCTGGTTCTGCCCACCTGTTCTTAGTGAAAGGACTGGGTCCTCAGCCACCTCTAAGGACCTCGAGAAGGCAGCACGGTGTGACGGTGGGTGAGGGTGTGTGTCTTTCCTCTACCCAGCTCTCTCAAACTGAGCGAACTGGCCACTCCCTCTGTATGCATAAGTGAGCACAAGCTGCCCATTCTGTTCATGGACTGTGCATTCGGGTTTTGACAAAATACAAATCAATGCAAAAATACTTTTTGGGGTTCCATGTTGGAAATAGAGGTCTGTATAATTTGGGTTTCAAGAGAACCCAACATTTCCTCCAAACCGTAATAGCCGAGAACCTTGAAATGCCCCAACTGCGAGACAGATCCAGCTTGGAACTGGGCTGCTCTCTGACTCTCAGCTTTAGCTGCTGGCTTGGCCAACCTGTAGTGAGCCCGCCTCACCTGCAGGGGCTGCTGCTGTCTCAGAACTGCAGTCATCAGCTCTGCAGCCCAGCCAGGGAGAAATAGTGAGTCCTTTGCAGCTTCATTCCTTCCCTCCTTAAGCCAACGACCCCTCCCACAAGCCAGTGACTCCCTCCCCTCCAAGCCAGTCCCGTACCTTAGGGATTCCACGTTTTGCAAGCTAACGACTCCCCCCTCTGAGCCATAAACCACTCCGCAAACCAGAACCATGCCTTAATACCCCTCCTCAAGCCAACAACCTCCTCATTGCCTAGTTTCATTCCCCATTCCCCCCACCCTCCGAGCCAGTGACCACTCCCCTGAGCCAGTGACACTCAAGCCAGACCCATGTCCCATTCCCCCATCCTCAGGCCAGCAACCCCCCCACTTGAGCCAACCGTATGTTCCATTCTCCTCTCTCTCAAGCCAGACACATGCCTCGCTCTCCCTCAAGCCAGCAATCCCAATGAGCCATTCCCATGCCCCGTTCCACCCTCCCCAAGCTAACTACATTCTCCACCCTCCTCCAAACCAATGCTTCCCTTTTAAAGTTGGTAGCAGACTTAGCAGCAATTTTGACTGCATTTTCCTTTCCTTATAGGCGTGTAAAATTTGCACTTCTGCGCCAAAATAACCCATATGCCCAGACCCATGTTCCCTGCGTTTTCCACAGTGGTAACGCCAGGAAAAATTCAGTAAACACAGGCAAAGTTACAAATACTAAAACACAAACACAAATACTCATCCCCATACACAGCCCTATTCTGTTCCACCCCCAAGGCTAGAACCCAGCCTTCTGCCATTCTTGACTGTGCCTATGTGCCAGCTGCTAAGCCACGCTGAGTCAGAGTCCGGGGGTGTTTTGTTAGAGGTGGTGCGGTGCTTCTCATATTTACCTTTTGTGTCCTTCTCTGGCCACTGTCCTGCAGCGAAGCTTGCAAGCCGCAGAGGGGAATACTCCATTAATGACTCTTTGGACAGAGGAAGCGGGCTGCAGGCTGACCCCTTTGGGGATCATATATCCTGGGGCCCACGGGTTTGCCACCCACGGGACAGGCATGCAGCCTGGGGCACACTTCCTGGCGCAGCGACATTCCCTGCTGCCGGCAGGGTGAGTCGGGGAGTCCCATTCTGAATCAGGGCCTGTTCTGACCTAGCTCCGCTGAATCCTGCCATTTGGGAAGATGGGAAGTCAGGCAGCATGGGATGTGTTAGTCAAGGGAGGACTCCAGGCCTTTATGTGACCAACAGGCTCACTAAAGAACCCCCTTTCCGCTCAATGCAAATAATAATAATAAATACATTAATAATAATTTCATAATATGTAATTATATTAATTTATTAATTTAAAACAAATTAATAATAATTTAATAAAATTAAACATTTAAAAATAATAATTGTCTTTATAGCTCCCCTCCCCCTGTTAGTTGGCACTCAGAGTGCTTCACAGCATAAAAATACGATAAATTATTATTTATTTATTTATAAAAATTTTTTAGCCGCCCCCTCATGTCGACGGCATCTCGGGGTGGCTTATAATAACAATAACAATAAAATGCATAAAGCAATGTTTAAAAAAAATCAAAACATTTAAAAACAGTCCCCATATTCACCCCCACATCCCCCATACCCACAACTACCCAAGCCTCCCCTCCGAAGGCCTGGGCGAACAGCCAGGTCTTGCAGGCTTGATGAAACGCCAGCAGACCTGGGGCCAGGCGGGCTTCCTCCGGGAGGGAGTTCCAAAGTCACGGCCCGGCCACCCTCTCCATTGTAGCCCCCTGTCTCACCCGGGGGACCTCCACTGGGGGCACCTTCTTGGACCGAAGGGTTCGCTCTGAGACACGGAGGGTGAGGCGGTCCCCGAGGTATGAGGGGCCCAGACAGTGTAGGGCTTTATAGATCAATACCAGGGCCCCGAGCCAAACACGCGCTTGTACTTCCTGGCCCCTCCCAACGGGGCCTCTCAGGGCGTCGTAGCTGGATGACGTCATCCGGCTGCGTCGCCCTGAGAGACCCCGTCGGGAGGGGCCAGGAAGTACAAGCGCGCTGGACGGAGCAGCTGCTGCTGCCATCACTGGTAAGGCAATTCCTTTTCTAAAAGGGAGTGGGGGGAGTCAAGCAAGCTCCGGCAGCTGGGGAGGGGAAACCCTGAGGGTTTGACCAGTGCGGGGGGAGGAGGAGGAGGAGGCAAGCCAAGCCCCCCCCCCGGGCATGGTAAATCGCGCTGAGTCGCAGAATTGGGCCCTGACTCGCGCAGAATTTTTTTTAAAATTCCGCCGAAGAATCAGGGCCCTGATCAATACCAACACCTTGAATCTGGCTCGGTACGCTATAGGCAGCCAGTGCAGAGTATGGAGCACCGGTGTTATGTGCTCCCGTTGCCCAGTCCCCAAAAGGAGACGGGCCGCCGCATTCTGCACCAGCTGCAGCCTCCGAACCAGAAACAATGGAAGCCCCACGTAGAGCGCATTGCAGTAGTCTAGCCTCGAGGTGATGAAGGCGTGGATAAGGGTGGACAGGTCGGGCCTGGAAATGTATGGGCACAGCCTCCGCACCAGATACAGCTGGCGGAAGGCGGTTTTAGCCACCGCCTCCACCTGCCGATCCAGACGGAGACCCAGGTCCAACACCACCCCCAGACTCAGAATCTGCTGGGCAACAGGAGGACGGCCCCCCCATAAGGGGGTGGTAGAACCTCCCCCGCCCTCCCCACCACCATCACCTCCATCTTATCGGGATTTAGTTTGTCTGCTGTGCCTCATCCAATCCGCCACGGCCTCCAAACATTGGGAGAGTAACGAGACAGCAGGACCTGGGTTAGTTGAAATTGAGAGGTACAGCTGAGTATCATCAGCATATTGGTGACATCGCACCCCGAACCCTCTCACGATCTCCCCTAGGGGCTGCATATACACATTAAACAATAATGGAGACAGAATCAAACCTTGCAGAATGCCGCAGGATAAGGCCCGGGGGCTTGATGTTTCAGTTCCCAACACCACCCGCTGACTTCTCCCCGAGAGGAATGGGCGGAACCACCCAAGGACAGTCCCGTCCAGACCCCCCCAGGTCTCGCAGTCGTCCACGGTGTCAAAAGCGGCCAAGAGATCTAGCAGGATCAGAACTGTCGAACATCCTGCGTTCATCTCCCGGCGGAGATCATCCAAATATAAATCCGTAGACAACCAATTTAAAAGGGGAAGGTCATGGGGGAGGAAAACACCCATGAAGGGGAACCGGCAGTGGATGCTAAAAGCTCCTGGAGAATAAATGAGCGATTAGGTGATTTTTTTTTAAAGGTGAGGAGGGAGGAACTGAGACAGGCATCTGGAGGGCGCGAGTTTCACACTGAGGGGCCCGCCGCAGCAAAGGCCTAGCGGCCCACCAGCTTAAGACACGATGGCGGGATTCCCCAAACAGTGGGTGGTTTCTGAGCGCAGATAAACAGCAGCGCGAGGCACCGGGAGGCAGGTCCTGACTCTTTTCCGCTGTAAATAAAATCTGATCCTTGTCGACCACCAGAGGCCCTTTTTACACAAGACGCACCCACGCAGGGTCTGTTGCGTGGGCTTGTGTGGGTGCCTCTTATGTGAATGCCAGGGCGTGTGGTTGGGTGTGTGCGTGCGTGCACACTCCTGCGCCCCACGCACCTCCACCCACTTCCACTTGTTGCCCATGCCCGGCCAAAACGGAGGTTGCGCCGTGCGTGGAGATGCGGGGGGTGGGGGTGGGGAATGGATGTGTGCCCATGTACACCTGCCCGCCCCCCTGCACCGCCCCCGTAGCGACCGCCACTGCAGGGATGGTCCGTTTTAAAAGTGCCAGGGACCCTGCACTCACTTCTGCTATGCCACTCTACTCCCTGCATGCCCTGGGGTCAGGGAGCATCTCTCCCCTTTTGGTTAATTTTAAACGGCAAGGTACATATTGACTTTATTGGTCTGTCACACATGGATTCCTGACCTCGGAAATATGATAATAGTCCTCTCCTCACTTATGCAGTAAGGTCTGCCAGGGGAAGTCCTATCATGCAGAAGGAACGACCTGCAGCTTTGGGGCTGAAATAAATGTTCTCCACATAAAACCGTGAAATGGGCTGTTCCAGGTGTTTGACTGAAGACGGGGGTGAGGTGGGGTGGGGGGGATAGCTCTGCCCTGATGTCTGCAAACGGCGCACTCAAGGAAATGTTCCAGGCATATTAATGTCAGATTTGCCTGCTCCCTGGCCCCACAGCTGATTAAAGCCATTTGAATCTCCTGCTCATTTGCCGTGATTGCGGCGCGTGGTGTTGTACGGGACGCCTGCCAAATGGCAAACAGGCAGTAAAATATTTATCTGCCACCTGCGAGGGAGGCTTGCAAAACCCCCAGAAAATAAAATAAAAATCACACGCGTTGCGTTATTCATTAGAAGTGGCTGCTTTTTTTTTCTTTCTCTCCAGCCGTGGAACATTGATCATATTGCAAGCACATTAGTCATTTTGTCTGGGACAGAGAAGAATTATTTCTGGATAGACCAAATTCACCCCCCCACTCCCCCAAAACCCTGCGCAAGCTCCTATTCCACACAGACTGGAGGGGCCGCCTGCCGAATCAGATGAGTAGGAATTAACTGGCTTGTTCCCAATCTTACAGATCCTGAATGAAAGAGCTGCGAAAGAGCTCGAGCAGTTTCAGACGCGGAATTCTAAACTCCAGCAAGAGAATGAGCAGCACAGCATGGCCAACGAACAGCAGATGCAGGAGAACCAGCAAAAGACAATGGAGCTGAAAGTAAGTCCAGACTAGCGCTCGTGTGACCTCATACCCCCTCCGCTGACAGTCAGTTAGGATGAAATCTTGTCACTGGGTGTCTGTAGACGGGCCTAGGGCTGGCCACCCTCAGACCTGCTCTGGGGGCAGCCAGCCCCACCTGCGCCGGGTTTACGTGGACTTGGCGGCTGTTGTGGCGCGCGGTCCGCATGCGTGGCACCTCCTCCCCCGCACCATAGAGCTCCGGGCAGATCACCCAACACTAGGCTGCCGCCCACAGCTCGGCCGTATTGCCTGGGGCAACCCTCGACCAAGAATGGAGCTGCAGCCGCTGTCCACCGAGTAGATGGACTGCAGCTCCGCCTCCAGCCGGGGCTCCAGGGTTGGGCAGCCTGCTCCGCTGGCGGTGTTCTGGGATGTTCTGGAGCACCCTAAGCGGGGCTGGAGCGGAGCAGGAGACTCCTGTTCCACTGGCACGTCTGGTGAGTTGCCTTTAGACGGGTGTGAGACAGAGCAGAAACGTGGGTGCTGTCTGTCTAAAAGCATGATGGGATCTTGAGCCCGTGTTCCTGGAACAGTGGCTTGCCACATTACTCCACAGCTCCCTTACACTGCTAAACCAGCTACCTCCCTAGAAGCCTTCACCTTGGCCAGGCCACCTCCCCCCCCATCCCCCCTGGCCATTAAACTCTTGTCACGCCTCCCTGCTTCTCGATTGGCCGGCGATGGTTTATAAGACTGGCTGGTAGCAACAGGAAGCTGAGTGGATCATCTGACCTGTCACTCCTCCCCGGTCCTGAATCCCTGCTCTGTTTTGACCCTGGCTGTAACCTGTCCAAACTCCAGCCTGCCCTGCCCTCCGTGCCTAGTTCTGACACTTCCCATTCTACTCTGCCATCAACTCTGAGGAGTCCCTGCCCTTACTGCCTGTTCTAGCCCCAGTCCTGACCCTGTGTTCCAGCCTGGCCTGTCCACCCACATCCCTGACCTTTTATAGTCCTGTCCCACAGGCTAAGCAGGTACAGTCGCAAATCACTACTTGGAAGGAATCTTCAGTAGGGGGTGCTCTTCCCTCCCAATCAGCATGGGAGGAAAGAGTGCCGCCTACTAAATACTACTACTTATAATTTCTATAGCGCTACTAGGCATACACAGCACTTTACAGTCTCAGATTTTCAGGGACAGGTCCCTGCCCCATGGGCTTACAATCTAAGAAGGGCAAGGGGAATGACAGACACACACACTCGCATTTTACAGATGGGGAACTGAGGCTGACACTTGCCCAGGGCCACCTAGTGCATTTATTGGCTAGGATGAGATTCAAACCCTGGTCTTCCAGAGCCACGTCCAGCACCATATCCACTAGACCACAGTGGCCCTAGATTCTCTGTTGGCTAGGAATTCATTAGCTCAGGTGTGATTCGAACCTTGGTCTCCCAGGGCCAAGTCCAGCACCTTAGCCACTAGACCACAGTGGCCCTAGATTCTCTGTTGGCTAGGAATTCATTAGCTCAGGTGTGATTCGAACCTTGGTCTCCCAGGGCCAAGTCCAGCACCATATCCACTACACCACAGTGGCCCTAGATTCTCCGTTGGCTAGGAATTCATTAGCTCAGGTGTGATTCGAACCCTAGGAATTCATTAGCTCAGGTGTGATTCGAACCCATGTCTCCCAGGGCCAAGTCCAGCACCTTAGCCACTAGACCACAGTGGCCCTAGATTCTCCATTGGCTAGGAATTCATTAGCTTGGATGGGATCCAAACCCTGGTCCAGCACCGTATCCCGGGATGGATACCACACTGGCCCTCCACTAGCCACTACACCTTGCATGGCCCTACAGCAGTGGTTCTCTGATTATTATTTTGTTAAGCCACGTTCGCTTTCCCGTTGCCTGTGTTAGTCAAGGCCCTTTCTGCCCCGCCCCCCCGTACACACACACACTCTGCTCCCTCTCTCCTCCTCCCCTCCCTCTGCTGTTGCTTCTCCCTGTTTTCCAACTCTTTATCCCCCTGGCTACTCCATCATTTTAGAAATTCCCTCTTGGTCTGTCAGAGTGGAGATAAGGGCTTGCCAGCCTTATCATGGTCCCCTGGAAATCCTCCTGCACCCCCACCCCTCCCAGGACAGAGGGTGGGGAAAGGCTGCCCCCTCCATTTGAGAAACATTAGGCTACAGGATACTGTGCTGATGGAGGTAATCTTTCTCCAATGTGGTGTCAAACCCAAGGTTTTTAATGGTTAAAGAATCATTATGCTTTCCTGGCTAAATTGCAAGGCAAAGCGATTGTAAACCCTCCCCCCTCGCCTTAAATTTCCCTTTTTGCATCAGCTGGAAAACTCCCATTAAAAAACCAAAGATGCTCTTGTTCATTTGCAGACAAACGGTTGTGGTGTTCCGCGCTGGGGAAAAAAGCGTACTCTGTTCCATCCCAGAGATGGACGCATTACCTAGCTTGTGAAGTACAACAAGTGGAGATAAAATGCACTATATAAATAGGTAGTATTGTCATCCTCTGTCTGCTGTATCTAATCTCTGTCCGCTAAGAACATTTTGGTGGTTACAACACTGGTTCTGCTAGAGACTAGGACAGAAAGCCAATAGCTTATTGAGCTTCAGGAGAGTAAAACCCATTCACCTACACAAAAGCAGTCGGGTGCTGATAAGCTGTCCTCCATCAATGGACGCTCTTGCTTTAAAACAATGAAAGCAAAGTAGAAATGGACATGTGAGAGGATCCATCTGGAGTTGAGGTAACAAAAGGATCCTGTCTTGGAACTGCAGGGCATCCGACTGCGAGCTTTGTGAGCGTGGAAAAGGACAGATTTCTAACCTATCGAAAGAACAAAGGGCTCTCTTCTTCAGAGAAAGCCAGTGTGATCGTTGCTTCCAAAGCATCATTTTTGTGTGAGGCGTTACGAACCATCTTCAGTGGGGGATTTGTAAGGGGCGATATGGGGCATCTGTGACGCGGACAGGCATTTGAGGTTGGGGAAGTGGTGTCAGGATTGAGCAGGAGACAGGATCAGGGGAAATGGTAGGATTTGATATCACCCCTTCGAGTCACAGCTCCGGAAGCACTTCCTCAGATGGGGAGGGGGGGACTTGCGCTATGGCATTTGCAGCTCTGTTATTGTGGGAATTAGCACACATGAGGATGGGCTATTACGCTTTTAGTCTGCTAGTGCACTCGCTTGGCCGGGTTCCCAAATGTAGATCTTACAAGGATAGGTGTTCTCGCGGCATAACAGTGGAATAACGCATTCTCACATGTGTTAATTCCCGCAATAACAGAGCCACGATTGCAATCATGAAAGACCCCTCCCCCCCCAATGTAATGTGAGAAAGCACCCTAAGGCTTGGTTTTTGAAGAAGAAGCTTTCCAGGGACACAAATATCTGCTTTTAGAGCCACAGGACTTGCCAATGACATGTTGATTCCAAAAGACATCAGTAGCCTATGTTTTAAAGTAAGCTGATCTACTCTGTGCTCTGAAACATGTTCTTTTTTTACTCTGATCATTATTTTATCTTGCTCACTCACTCAGCTCTCTTCATTCCAAGAGGAACATGTGGTGATGGCCAGATACTGAATAGCTGTGCATAAGAACATGAGAGCATCCATATTGGGTCAGACTAATAGTCCACCTTGCCCAGTATCATGTCACCAACACAGGCAAGAATTCAGTGGTGGATTTGGGATGCAAGAGACATGAGTTCTGTTCCTGTTTCTTCCACTTGCCTGCTGGGTGACTTTAGGCAAATCACATTTGTGCCTCAGCCTGTTTTTACACGAGCCACTTTTCTCCCGGACTTCTGATGTTCAGGAGAAACAAACTTGTTGGCTTGGGGGGGAGGGAGGGGCTAGACGTTCACCCTCGCTTCTGGACGTCGGCTGGGCACCATTGGAAACAGTGGGCGCCAGCAAACTAGCGCATGCTTGGAGAACTGGACTTGTAACCCCTCTCCCCATACTGAGGTTTTAAAAGTCCTGTTCTCCAAGCATGTGTTAGTTTGCCAGCGCCCGCTGTTTCCAGTAGCACTTGGGTCAATTTCAGGTAGCTGAGGTGAATGTTTACCGCCCTCCACCCACGTGAGTTTGGCCCTTTTTAAACAGGCTGTGGCTGGGGGGAGTTTCTCCCAGATTTCAGAAGGCTCATGTAAAAATGGCCTCAGTTTTCCTATCTGTAAAAGGGGTATAATGATATCGGCTTCTTCTTTATTTGTAAAGTGCTTTGAGATCTACAGATGAGAAGCGTTGTATAAGACCTAGGTCCTAATGTCACCTATAATAAATCCACCCTCAATGTTGGTCTCGGTGGCAGCAAGTGAGCTCCGCAGATTAACTGTATGCCAAGTAAGCAAGTATCTCCTCTTGTTGATTTTAAATAAAGGGTTATTCTTCTCTCCATCCCCTGATTGTAAACAGATGAGAGAGGAGGAGGTCACTCAGATGCGTCAGGAAATTTCAAAACTCAGCAAAATCAGAGAAGTTCTCCAGAGAAAGCTGCGTGTTGCAGAAGAACAAAAAGCTCATGCGGAGTATGACAGGGACACCCTTAAGAACCAAATCTCTGGACTAGAGAAAGGTAGGAACCAGAGCAATGAACTGGCCTGTTTCGTTGATTGAAAACATCTTACTCCAGCCCATGCACCGGTGCCAGTGGTAGAGCTGAATTGAATAGCTGAGGAAAATATTGTATCCAGGAATTTTGCCTGATTCTAACCGTATCCACCAAAACAAGTAATAACCGCTCTATGGGTCCATCTTCCTTGGCTATCCATTTTGGTTCTTTCGGTCCAGTTATTTTGGATTCCTGGTTATTCAGTTGTCTGGATATTTGGTTACCTGATTTGGAAACTTGAGTATTTGAGATATGGTTACTTAATTTTGGCTATAGCTCATAGACAGTAGACAAAAAACCAAAATTGAAATAGCCGAATAACTGGAAAGTTGAAAAACGGGCTGGAGGAGTGAAACTGGATATGTGAATACCGTTTCAGTTGTGGATGATGTTAGGTTATTCCGTGGCTATCTGAAAAATGTGAATAACATCCGTGAATTCAGAATCTGCATGAGTGCCGCATTCACCTCCTTGCGACGCGTGATATGCGGCCATCAATACGGTTGCCAAGTAATGCTGTGGCTGTCATGCCCTTGCAACAGATCTAGAGTCCCGGAGCTGGAAGGGGCCCCAAAGGTAATCTTCTCCAGTTCCCTGCGCCACCGCAAGACCTGCCACACCTTACCTGTTTGCCCAGAAAGATCCATCCAATAAGAAACAGAGAGTATTTAAAAAAATCTGCCCCAAACAGATCGCTCAATTTTTCATGCAATGTGATGTGCGTTGGGTAAAACCACAATTGTCCCGATTGGCCAGAACTAGGGAACCTTTTCCCTCCCAGGGGCCTCTTTGAAAATCAGTACATACGCTGGAAGCTGCATGGGGTGGGGAAGGTCAAGAGGTGCCCTCAGGAAGAGGCGGCTGCAGATATAGATCCTGAGCCGTGGATCTGTCCCCATGCCTTGTTGTGTGCATGCCCTCCTCTCTGCTCCCTCACCCAGGAGCTCAGCCTTTCAGTGCTTGGGGGAAGGAACCAGATCTGTGGTCCAGATCCAGGCACTGGAAAGGGGCCAAATAAAAACTAGCCACAGGCCGAATTTGGCTCCTGGGCCTGAGGTTTCCCACTCTTGCAATTAGACCCTTGCCCTGGAGCCTATTTGTACCTGTTAGGCTGGCGGAAAAGGCTGTAGGACTGACGTAATCCTCCTCTCTCGCCTGGGAAATACCCTCCGCACAGTCTTCCTCTGTGCCAAGTGCAGCTTTGCCTGCAGGAGGCCTCAGTGGTGGCAGTATTCCACGGCAGGCTGGAGGTAGGCATGGGAGAAGGGCCAGCGGCTTTGTGACCGTGCAGTGATTCACAGTGGACACAGGAACAGGGGGCTAGGTTAACATAGGGTGTTTTCAGACAGGACGGTGGCACAGATCCATCTGCTGTGGTGCGGATGAATCCAGGTGCCACTGTCATGTTTAAAAATGGCCGCCAGACGTTACCACGGTCTGGCTCCTGACCTCGGTGGAGGTTAGCCCAGGCTGTGAGTCATGGAAAACCCCAAGTCACAAGCCGGGCTAAACTCCACCACTGCCAGGAGCCAGCCACTGCACCAGGAGTAAAGTGAGTTATCGCATCTGATAGCCCGCTTCACTCACCAGGTTCTGGAGTGGCGGTGGGGGACAGATGTCGTGGTGGCTGTCATGGCCGCCCGTCAGCTGTGGATTTGGGACGGAGTGACAGTTGTCTCCACTGTCTGAAGTCCATGGTGGCAGTGGCAGCTGTCGTGTAAAAAAATAAATAAAAATCCCATAGAAAAGGGGCTGTCCAGCTCTGGAACCCTCACTGGCCAGTAGTAGTCCTTAACTAGAGGAAGTGTAACTTATTTCCTCTCTCTCTCTGTACTGACAGTGATACCAGTGTAGAAGTTAATCTGTCCCAATTATGGCTGAAATGAGATCTCGCAAATCTCATTGAGAATGGGGCTCTTGACAAGGTTTTCCTGACTGAGAATTGGCCGGTCTTGTCACCATTCTTGCAAGATTCTCGCAAATGTTTTAAAAACCCACTGTGCTTGCCCCAAAATGGCCACCGGGACCATTCTGTGCATGCGTGGTCCTTTTCCAAGATGGTGTGGGCCACCTTGGCACCATTTTGGAAAAGGGCAGCTGGTTTTGCATATGTGCAAACCCACTGCCCTTTTCCAAAATGGCGCCGACGTGCCCGTGCCATCTTGGAATAGGGCTGCATAGGTACAGAACTGCCCCCGGTGGCCATTTGTGCGTGTGCCCTGCAGAGTGGCTTTTTCATTTTTTCGAGAATCTCACAAGTTTCTCGAACCGTCTGCAAGATTGTCTCGAGATCTCGCTGATGGTTCTCAATTGAATCAAAATTATTCTCGATTCGGCCCTAGTTCCAGTAGTCCGTTATTGCTAACATATAAAGCCATGTTGCCCACTGTATTAGCAGTCAGTGTGTTGCCTTGGTGAGAATTTCTCCCTGCTGTATCTGGCCTATAGCTTCTCTATTGAGCTGACTACAATAGAAATGTCCTTATCTGGAACTTTCAAATCCAGAGCCTTCCTTATGCAGTTCATGTTTCATGTCCCCTGCAACTCCAAAACACACTATAATACTGTTACAGGAATCCCGCCTCCCTCACTTATTTGAACAACTCTTTAACCCAGACAAAAAACATGTCCCCCGGCGTCTTTGTTTGAGGGGGTTTCTGCTACTGACCTGCAACCTGACCCAAGGCCAACGCACAACTTGCTCAAAGCATTTCAGCATGGGCCAGGCCAGGCGGGAGAACTGTGATGTCATGGTGTTCTGAAAGGGTCTCAGCCATTTTGGAAAGGGGCAGGGGAACACTTTAGCCCCACCTCTTTCTGTTATAGCCCCACCCCTTATGGATCGTTGTGACATCACAGCATTCCATGGCTGGCGGGGCTACCCAGAAGGCTCTGGCTCAGAAGAGCCTGGCTGTATAAGGCCTAGATTTTTTAGATTGTAAGCCACAGGCAGGGACCGCATCTATTTCTATGTTCTGTACAGCGCCAGGTACATGGCTGGTGCTATATAAATGTTTATAATAATAATAGATTTGGGTCAGGCCCAATGCTGTTGGACGTGGGCCCAAATTTCTTGCCTG
Organism: Sphenodon punctatus; assembly: GCA_003113815.1. Classification (NCBI taxonomy): domain Eukaryota; kingdom Metazoa; phylum Chordata; class Lepidosauria; order Sphenodontia; family Sphenodontidae; genus Sphenodon; species Sphenodon punctatus. The sequence continues at coordinate 2,623,703 of QEPC01006491.1, read as the reverse complement.
ATCAGGGCTCTGGTTTTGCCTGTCGATGTGTAGAATGGGAAATCATGTATAGCTACAAACGTGTGGGACATGGTGTCTTTTATGACTGGACTTTCTAAGTAAGTTAAGACACAGAGAAATTGGGCTCAGCCCTGGAACGTGCGTGAGAGAGAGAGAAAATAACCCCTGCCTCATGGCAACTTGGAACGTTTTCATGCGTTTCAAAGGAGGAAAGCTGCATTTCCCGTGTTGTGACATTGGGTGAAAACAGACATGACACTAACCACCCTTTAACCACCCTTGGTGGTTATTTATGCATGTTGCAGGGCTGTATTCGTGCCCTATGCAGCCCTGAAACATGTATAAATGACCACCAAGGGTGGTTAAAGGGTGGTTAGCGTCATGTCTGTTTTCACCCATTCACAGGATTAAGATGGCAGGGCTTTACTTAGTTCCTTACCTTTCGGTGGTGATTTATTCTCTGTATGCAGGAGGACCAAATCCAGATTTGTCTAAAGCAAGCACCCTCTGCTGAAGACATTGGTCTTGAAAGAGCATTTAGTTTGGCCCAAAATGTTTCAAATTACTCAACAAGATGAGATTTTTCCAGTGTGGTTGACGGCTTTGGCTGACTTAATTTTCAGCAGCCAAAGTTGAGACGCTTGGTGCTTTTAGGCAGGACGGCACCCACACGTCTGCTCCGTCTCACGCCTGGGTGGCCCGTCTGTCTAAAGACGGCCCCCCCACACATGTGCAGGCGGAGCAGAGGCTCACGCGTGGTGCTCTGGAACATCCCGGAACACTGCCAGCGGGGCAGGTCGCCCAGACCTGGGGCACCGGCCGGAGGCGGAGCAGATGTCCGTCTGCTCGGCAGACAGCTGTTGCAGTTCTGCTCTTGCCCGGGGGTTGCTCTGGGTAAAGCCATGGAGCTGCGGGCAACAGCCTAGAGTGTCGGGCGATCCACCCACAGCTCTATGGTGTGGAGGAGAGGGCGCCGTGTGAGTGGACCATGGGCCATGGCAGCTGCTGGGTCTATGTAAACCCGGCGCATGCAGGGGCTGGATGCGGGGGACACGTGGGTCCAGCGGTGGCCAGCCCCAGGTCTGTCTGAAGACCCCCACTGTAAGGGTTGGTGCTTAGAACCTTTAAGAACATAAGTGCCGTATTGGGTCAGATCAATGGTCCATCGATCCCGACTCTGACAGTGGTCAATCTCAGTCGCTTGGGAGAAGTACCCAGCAAGTCACAATGGGGCAATCCATTCCCTGTTGTTTGCTCCTGACGGAAGTTACGTCCCCCAACCTACTTTGCTAATTGGCGGACCTATCCCCCAAGAACAGAATTGCTGCTATAGCTTCTCATGATTTTTGCGTACTCTGCGGTTTGAACCCAAGGTTATATAATCTTTTCCTTCTCTGTGCTTCAGAGCTGGAGAACAAGAAAAAGCAAGCTGAGTTTGATAAGAAAGCCGTTGATGAGCTTGTGAGAGAAAGGGACATATTGAACAAGGTAAGCTGTCTGTGCCAGTAACTCCATTAAACCTTTCTGTCACCTCATGAATGAGACGTCTGGAGCTTAACCTGTGCAGAGTAAGGCAAATGCAGAACTGGCTGGGGTAAATTAGGATAAATAATGGCTATCAAGCTTCTTTTAAGCACCTGCTTACACTCAACTGTTTTTTTCTTTCGGTGAATTGAGAACAACATTATTACCTGCCAACACAAAAGGGACTCCGGCGTGTTAGAATCTAAAACACCAGGGGGTTTCAGAAAAAGCGTTTTGTGCCTTCTGCTTTATCGCAAAGCTGTTATTTGATATTCTAAGCTGTTGATTACATCTCTAGTTTTAATATCTCCGCCGTACACAGGTTTATGGTAATCCGTTGTGAAAGGAAGTCTCCACTGCTGGAGAAAACAAACTAACACGTTGTTGCCTGGAAGGCAGAGCTCCCCTGTGTCATTTCAGATTCACTTCTCATGCTCTCCATTGTCCACTTGCCCATGTGGTTCTCATACCATGCGATAATCTAATAAAATTCAACTTCCTGTATTTGAACGGGAGATATAAGGAGCTGCCTAGCTGAGTCAGGCCAATGGTCCATCTTAGCCCAGTATTGTTACAACCTGACACAGCAGCAGGGTTTCAAATCCTGCTCTCCGGCAGAGGCTTCACCCAGGCGTGCTACCGGAGACCCTCCAGGATCCCCAGCAGAGACCTCACCCAGGCGTGCTACCCGAGACCCTCCAGGATCCCCAGCAGAGGCCTCACCCAGGCGTGCTACCTGAGACCCTCCAGGATCCCCAGCAGAGACCTCACCCAGGCGTGCTACCCGAGACCCTCCAGGATCCCCGGCAGAGGCCTCACCCAGGCGTGCTACCCGAGACCCTCCAGGATCCCCGGCAGAGGCCTCACCCAGGCGTGCTACCCGAGACCCTCCAGGATCCCCGGCAGAGGCCTCACCCAGGCGTGCTACCCGAGACCCTCCAGGATCCCCGGCAGAGGCCTCACCCAGGCGTGCTACCCAAGACCCTCCAGGATCCCCGGCAGAGGCCTCACCCAGGCGTGCTACCGGAGACCCTCCAGGATCCCCGGCAGAGGCTTCACCCAGGCGTGCTGCCAGAGATCCTGAATCTGAGATGCTGGGGATTGAACTTGGGACTTTTTACATGCAAAGCACGTGCTATACCACCTGAACCATGACTCACCCCAGATGGCTCTGGCAGGTTCTAACTTGTTTATTTATTTCAAAATTTGATACCCCACCCCTCCCGCACAGTGGCTCGTGACTTAGCCTATTTCAGGCATCAGGGGTCTTGAACCAGATCCCCAAGGAGGTCAAGCCAGAACCCTATCCTCTCTGCCACTGCAACTTCAGGCTAGGTTGAGGAACCACGGCCCATGAGGCCTGATCCAACTTGAGCTTGTTGCAGCTGGAGGTGGTGGTGGTGGTGGTGGTGGTGGTGGGGTCAGGTGAGCAGGAGGTTGTTGCTCATTGGCTCCCCTTCTGTATTTATTGCCTCGACCTGTTCCACCTCCCTTGTCTGAGCAATCTGTCCCAACCTTCCTAGCCTGATGTCTCTCCTTCCCAGTCTGCCTTTCCGGCCTGCCACCCAGCAGCCTGGACCCTACGGATGGATTTCCTGGTTCCAACCCTTGGCCTGCACTTTGGCTATGAGCCTGATAAACCCGTAGGGAGTTTTCTAACGTGATGACAGCACAGTTTAACCCGCTTTAGCGCGGGATACACTGGGTGCCGCCGCAACGTTAGAAAACGGCTACCAGACGTTGGCACAATCTGACTCCCGGCAGTGACGAGGGCGAGCTTGGGCCGTAACTCAGGGAAACCCCAAGTCGCAGCCTGGGCTAGCTCTCACCATGGTTGGGAAATGGCCGCTGGAACCGGCGTAAAGCAGGCTGTCACGTCTGATAGCCCACTCTTCTTACTGATAGCCCGTCATTGGCCCCCATGGCTGCCCATCAGCTGGGGAGGGGGAGGGCTGCTCCAGGCAGCAGGGGTGGGTCGGGGCAGACGCACGCCCATGCACCTCCCTGCCCCCTCCCCGGCCTAGCTGCTGTCACTTCCGTTTGGTGGCCAGGCCAATTCCTGGCAGGAGTGACGGCTTCTGTCACCATCCAGAGAAGTTCGTGGCGATGGAGGGAGCTGTCACGTTAGAAAAATAGACTGCTGATCAGTGTGCCCTGCCCTGTGAGTACCAGGCTCCTGATCCTGCAAAACTATAATCAAGCAAGGTTCCTCAGTACAACCAGGCCTGATTTTGGAATTACGTTTAGAAAAGGGCGACTATGTAATTCTTTGATTTGAAATTGTGGCCAGTGGAGCGACCGCGTATTGTTAAGCTAGCAGGGAGCATGTATCGCATTCTGATTCAAGGTCCGCACACGCGCCTTGTGTATGGATGCGGAGCGAACCTTCCCTGCATGCGCACACATTCAAGAGCAGGCACGCTAGATTGTGGCGCACATTCGAGAGCATTTGTACAAAGAAGTCACAACTTCTGCGTTTCCTAGACAAAGGGAAGTGGAGGGACTCCTGAAAAGAGGTAGATCGGTTCGAGTCTGACACCATTAAGTCGGGAAGTTTAAAGCAAAGCATGCAGGCTTTATGGAGAGCTATGCGTGTATTCAGGAAGACTGGTGGAGGTGTCTCTATAAGCAGGGACTCAAACCATTAAATTTTTTGGTTCAGTTCCAGTTCGGGTTCTGCTGCTACTGAAGTGGTTCCTGTTTGGTTCCGGTTCAGACCAGTAAAGGTTCGGTAACCGGTTCGGCACGCATGAACCAACCGGTTCAGTTCTGGTTCGCATGAGAAAATTTAAATATAATGCACATTATAATGATCATTTGCAGAGTGGGGCGGAGCAAGCTAATAGGTCTAAATCTGTTACAGAATGACTGGAACTATGAATGCAGGTGCAGTAGAATGACAGCCCCCTAGGATAGGAATAAAGGGGGGTAGGGTAGGGACTAAGGAGGGAATGAGTAATGGGATTAGGTTAGAGGGGGGAAAAGGGTTGTGTAATGTGTGTGGGCGGGTGTTGAGGTGTGAAGGTTTGAGGAAGGGATCAGGAAACACGGAGACCTAGGGTAATTAGCTATAGAAGTTCTGAAAGTGCCACCTGACAAGTCAGAGACTAACCCAGAATAAGAGCAAAAAGTCTGGCTGTGACAATATAAAGCTTAGCAGTGCCCTCCCCCAGCCCTTGTGATTGGATCTGAGAGGCTGGTGCCTAAGCAATCAGAGTGCCATGCGAGTGTCAGTGGAAAATACTAGATGCTCATTGGCCAGCGTAGACACCAATCAATTCTCCTGGCTCAGTGCTCTCTACTCCCCCACCCCTTCTCTCCCAGGACTTGTTTACCACATTTTTCCCGCCCAAAAGGCTTCCACGAGGGTCCCTCTCTAGACAATTCTGAAATAATTCCAAATTCCAAAATTTCAGAATTATTTTGGAAATTCCAAATTCGGAATTAATTCCGAATTCTGAAATAGAAAATTTCAGTTTTGGAATTACATTCCCGAAACCGAAATGCACATCCCTAGGTGCCCTGCAGATTCTAAGGTCAGTCTGCTGACCTGACAAGCTGACATAGCTGAGGTTAATTGACCCGCCTGTTAACCAGAGAAGATGTCTTTGAAGGGAAGATTATTTTAGTAATTGTTTTAGAGCAGGTGGCACAGGGCTCTGTTGTGCGACAGTGTCTGCTGGGGAGGATCTGTCGTCTCTTCTTCCCCCATGACTGTGTAGTGCTCACATCCACTTGTCAAGCTAAGAGAGACATGCTTGAGAGGTGTGGGGAGAGTTCTTTTGGGCTCTGGAGGAAGGAGAAGCTGATAGGAGTGTAGCAAGGGGCAGGGGTGTCCTGAGGGATTGCACGCCTCTACAAAATGATGTCCCCAAATACCTTGCTGGGGTTCCTCCTAGAATTAAGACCACTGCAAATCAGTGCATCCAGATAGCTTGGTTTATTTGTTCATTTTATTTAAATTTATATCCTGTCCATCCCACAAAAAGTAGGCTTAGGGTGGGTTACAGTAATATAAAAACAGATGTATTTATAAGTCATTAAAAGTAAAAAATATTTGCACTCCTAACCCATCCATCACCCACCAAATGCCTGCTCAGACAAAAACGCTTTCCAGTGGTTGCCGTTTGAAGGAAGTACCAGCCTTCTAAACTGAAGGGAGCAGCTCTTCCATCTTAGCCTCCCCTAAGCCCTGCTCCCATAGTGGTCATGCTGCTCAGCATTGTACTGCGCTAGCAGGACAGATTTTTTCCATTGTATTTAACAAAAACCCTGGATATTCCATAATGAAAAACCCTCTGGTTTACAAGACGAGTTAAGGCTCTTGCAGATTCAATCATGCACTAAAAAGCATGGAGATTGCAAGTTAAGGCTCCCGCCTTAATGTCAGTGCCATGTTAGCAGTAAAGACAATTGCACAGTCTCACATATTGTGCTCACTTACAACTTAGGCTCCATGCACCCACACTTTGCCTTCGTCTTTCAGCCCCAATCCTTGTCTTCTTTGCAGGTTGGGGGTAACACTGCAGCTGGGGACAGGAGGGCGTGAGCTGGCCCCTCACCCCCTCCCTTCCTTCTATCCTTTTATTTCAGTTGGGGAGAAAGGACCAGCTGACTAATGGCTCACAACCGTCCCTCTTCCCCACTAGTCTCCACTGCCCTCCCAGAGCACAGTGAAGCTGGGTAGAGTCGTATAAACATGTTTAATTTAAAACTAAGTTGGGTATGCATTGAAATTAATAAAATGGAATGGCCATTGGAAGGAATGGAGGCAACAGGAGTGCCCATTTCTAAATAAATACTATTGTCGTTCCAACATCCAATTAAGTGATTGTGAAATTACACAACACAGTTGCATCTTTGGAAGTACATCGGGAAGGCAAGAGGGTGTGAAATGATGAGAAAGGCACCAGATGCAGTAAGTGGAATGGTTGGAATGACAGAGGAAAATACAAGGAGTGTGCAGGATTAAGTAAGTGGGTGGAATGACAGGAGGAATTAGAAATAGTTACAATAATAAGGTTCTGAGTAAAATAACTTATTCGAAAGACTGATGGGGTATCTGAGGAAGCAATCCTATCATTTTACCCACTTATCATAGCTGACACCCTATCCTTTGACTCTCAGTTGCCTCCCTCCCTGTTGTTCCATTTCCTCTCCTGTGGTGGTGTGGTTTTTTTTTTGGTCATTCCACACACACACTTCTGTTCCATATGACACATACAGACAAACTTTGTATTTCCCAGGACTTTTGAGTTCTCGGTGAGAGGAGTGGGGGCTACAGGGTTAGAGGGGTAACTTGGACCCAGGACTCCTGTGTTTTTTGTTACAAGGTTGAGAGCAGGTGAGAGAAGAACAGGCTCAGCACGAGGACTATTGAGTTGCCTGTGAAGGGAGTGCAGTCTACTGGATTAGAGTGGGGTGGAGAGGCTGGAAGCCAGGAGTTCTGAGTTCTCTGTTACAGGGCTGGGACTAAGTAGATTAGAGGGGGAGAAAGGGAGCCAGAACTCCTAAGTTGCTGAATCTGCAAGAGCCTTAACTCTTCTTGTACACCCAGAGATTTTTTGATTATGGAATATATAAATATAGACTGACGTGAGTGATTACACTTCCCAGGAATCTTTACAATCTCTGATCTCTCACTGTCCCCAATCCCACAAAGCTCTTTGCTGACTCTCTCACGTATATGACTTAAAGCTCAAAGGAGACTTTCCGCACGCAATGAACTCTTAGAAACCCCCCTACCAGTTTCCAGGAAGCCACTGATCGCTCTCCCTAAAACCTGCATGCTTTGCTTTAAACTTGCTGACTTAATGGTGTCAGACTCCACCCTATCTACCTCTTCCCTTTGTCTCAGAAAAACAGAAGTTGTTTCTTCTTCGTACAAATGAAAAAAAAACCATCTCCTTCGTGGAACGAGATTGGGAGTTACATCAATTCTGCAGAGCCTTTTTATGATTCAATACTGTAACAGCTTTAGTTTATATAGAGCCTTTCTCCCTGTCCCTAAAGCTTTATATTGTTTACAGTTTAGGAAGCCACCTAGAATATGAATTCCATTAATATGAAACATGACTCTGTTCTCTTACAATAAGACGGTATGATGGTTTTCTTGTACTGTTTAGCCTTTGGAATATATGAATAATTTAGATATAGCAGTAAGATACGGACAAAGTCTAAGGTCTGTCTGCAAGATACTTTGTTGTTATACATAAATGCAAGGTTTTCAGCAGGGAGATTAGCTTGATTCATAGAGATTATATGAATGAAGGCAATTCAAAGAATTCATACATTATTTGGGATTTGATAAATTAGACCCCAAAGGGAGGGCGAGTTGCGTATTAACCAGAAATTCCAAAAGGAGGAGGAGGAAGAAGTTGAAAAAAAGCTTTGTTGCAACACGAAGACAAGGAAACAAGTTCCTACTTAAAGGAGTTAACCAAGAAGGTTTTGTAAAAGACCTTGCAATGGATGATGGTGAAAAGGAACCCTATATTTTATTAATTCTGTGGATAAGGTGAAACTAACTTTGTCAAGTAAGCTGGAACTGGATGCTAGTGGTCTTTTGGGGTTTTTGGGTAACTTCTTTTAATTGGCTGGAAGAACCTATCAGTTGAATGTGGAACAGCATATCTGCCCTGATATTGTCTAATGCATAATAACCTTTATTCCTTCTGTCTTTGTGTTTATTTTCCTTATTGGAAAGGAAGGCTGCCATCCACAGAGCAATCAACTCTGGAGAAGTCTTATCAGAGTCTTTGATGGGACTCCTCTGGAGTAAGTGGTTTGGGGCCCAAAATATGTAAATTATTTGTGATAATTTAATAGCTTTGGTATTTCCCCCCAGATTACAGTGGGGTCTGCTTAAGCTGAATTTCTCCAGCCATGTCAAAAAGTTGGACATAAGCAGCTGGATGTAGGGACGGAGAAAACTGGTGCTTAGGTTATTTATTTACTTTTTATTAATTTTATTACATTTATTTGCTGCCCCCTCATGCCCACGGTATCTTGGGGTGGCTTACAACACCAATAAAAACAATTTAAAACATCAACACAATTTAAAAACATCTAAAAAACACCTAACCCCCCCCCCCACCCCCCCCACCATTAACCCCACACACCCCTCCTCCGAAGGCCTGGGAGAACAGCCAAGTCTTACAGGCCTGGCGGAAAGCCAACAGACTTGGGGCTGTTACGTTAACAGCAGGTTTCTCCCTCTCTGATTCCGTCCCCTACCCTCAGAAGCAGAGAGTCTGAGCAGAAGGCACGACAGAACTTGTGTGTGTGTGTGTGTGTGTGTGTGTGTGTGTGTGTGTGTGTGAGAGATCCTGCCACCTCTGATTCTGAGAGTCTTGGGTGGGCTGCAGACAGGGAAACCTGATGCTCACTCTTTCTGCAGCCTGTCTGAGACTCTCCGGAGCAGAACAGAAAGGATTTCAGAAAACGACTTTCTGGTTCTCAGTGTGGGCCTAATGTCCAGAGAGCTGGAGAGAACGGATATCCTTTAATGCCCATTTCCAGCCAACCAGGGTAAAAACGGACATGCACCTTAATGCCGCTTTAACACCGCTTTAATATTTCTTCTGCATGTTGCAGGGCTGCATAGGGTGCCTACACAGCCCTGGAACATGCATAAGAAATGTTAAAGCGACGTTACATGCATGTCTGTTTTCACCCCCTGACATGCAGACTCGCCCTAACAGGGTATTTATTGCAGTCTTTTATCCACATGCGGCCAAGAATTCATTTATACACGCCAAACTCCTATTATTTTTAGCTCGGTGGTTATACTTGTACACCTTGAAAATTTGAGTTATCAGGGTACAAGATTCTACTTATTGAGATCAAGAAACAATTACATCTCCATAGATCTGAGACTGGAGAAAACCAATTAATTCCATTTATTATCCAGAAATTCAAGTGATTCTGTTCTACTTAAGCAAATCCCACTGTAGGTGGTGACCTATTTTCTGTAGAGGTGTACAAATTGGTTTTTTTTTTAGTTATTAAAGTGAATGGAGTCTCATTCATTTTAGTAACTAATGTTATGAAAACATGACTAAGCAAACCATTGTCATTTGCTTTCATTCGTTTTTGTTTAAAAAATATATTTTTTTAAAAATGGGCGCATGTACAAAATGGCCACCGGGGCCATTCCGTGCATGCGCACCCTTTTCCAAAATGGCGCCGGCAGCATCACTGCCATTTTGGAAAATTGTAGCCAGTCTGTGCATGTGCACACTGGCTGCCCTTTTCCATAACGGCAGCATTGCTGCTGCCGCCATTTTGGAAAAAAGGCCACATGTGCAGAATGGTCTAGTGGCCATTTGGCACATGCGTAGTCATTTTGAAAAAATAATAATAATAATTAATCTTTAATAATTTATAAAAATGGGAAAAACCTGAAAATGAATGGGTTTTCCTGAACATGAATAGTTTTCGTGAAGTGAAAACTTAAAACGAGAACTTAAAACAAACTGCACACCCCTCAGCCGCCCCGAGCTGTTTCAGGAGGGGTGGGGTAAAAATAGGATTGATTAAATAATTTCCAGCCCTATATTCCCCAAAATATCTTGGTGAGCCTGTGAGGGCCGCCTAATCCAGTCCGCAGGGGCACATAGGTATGCAGGTAAGAACATGGGGTAGAGGCATGCAAGGTTGATTGTTTTTTTTTGGCCACATAGCCTAGATGATAACTTAGACCTGGAACACCACGATTCAGTTCAGGTTTTCTCTATTCAAGATCTACTTCTGGAGCTTCACAATAATGGGTATCTGCACTCAGAAACCACCCTTTGTTTGGGGGTCCCGCCATTGCATCTTACGGCTGCAGGCGATCAGGCCTTTGCTGCGGTGGGCCCCTCCGTGTGGAACTCGCACCCTCTTGATGTTTGCCACCTTAGCTTTAAAAAGCACTTGAAAATTCACTTATTCTCTAGGTCGGGGGTGGTCAGACTCCTGGTACACACGATCCACTTGATCCTGTCATCAGCCTCAGGTGATCTACCAGTGGCTTCAGTGCCCCAGGCCTCCCTCCCACTGGTTCCAAACTCTAGGGCACCTCAGCAGCTGGTCTCAAGTAAAGAGGAGCACTCCCCTTTAGCGACCCTTCCTCAGTGCATTGAAGGCACTCGCTTTCCTAGGGCTTTCTCCATCCTGAGGAGACTCCCTGTGGGGCCAGTCACACCGTCCTCCCCAGACGTGATCTCTGAGATGCTGGCCCCAGACCCCCACACTAGGACTGAAACCCGATCTTGTTTTTTCCCCCTAGATTCTTGTTGAGATCAAACTTCTCAACAAGAATCGAGGGGGGGAAAAAATGAGAATCTAGAAAAGCCCCGAGCTCGATTGTTTTTTGTCGAGATTTTTTCCCCCCTCGATTTAAAAAAAACAACAAAAAACGGTGCATCAACAAAATGGCTGCCATGGCTGTTCTTCGCATGCTTGGCCCTTTTGCAAAATGGTTCTGCCAGCATCATTGCCATTTTGGGAAAGGGCAGCCATTCTGCGCACGCGCAGTCGCCGTTTCGCACGTGTGCGGAATGACCACTCCTTTGGAAAAGCCGGTGCGTGCGCAGAATGACCCTGTGGCCGTTTTGTGTATGCGCGGAGGGTGGGGTTGTAAGAATTTCATGAGACTCTCGAAATGTTGGCGAGATCCTGGCGAGATCTCGCTAACGTTTCTCGATTCTCAAGATTCTCATAAGAATCCAGTTGATTCTCATTTCAGCCATGCTCCCACACTGTGAACTACTAGACACTAGCTTGTGATCTACCTGTAGATCCTGATTAACTTCTTGGCCATCCCTGCTCTTTGTGGTTTTAAGATCCGCTGCTAATTCCACTTAAATGTGGTCTGTCCTCCCTTTTCCCCTTTCCCTTTTAAATTGTGTTACATTTTAAAATACTGTTTTATATTGTCTTTATATTTTTACGATTGTAAAGTGCTCCGAGTGCCACTTAAAGGCAGGGGAGCCTTATATATATAAAATTATTATTATTTTGGCATGAACTCACTGGCTGGCCTTGGGGAAGTCACACTCTCTCAGCCCCAGTTCCCTCATCTGCAAAATTGGAATAATAATGACCTCCCTCGGAGGACTGATGTGCGGGCGAACTTTAAGAGAGTTTTAGTGCACTTTGAACACTGAAAGTGCTATATAGAGGATGACGATAGTATATTCAATTCACTGACATTGATGTCCAGACCAAATTTGCTCCATTTGCATATCAAAACTTGTAACTGGAAAATGTGTGTCTACTCTAACCCATTGTTGCTTTCCTGTGCTTTGAAGCCAATAAGTGAGTGGTTCTCAAATGTTTTGCCTGTGTGACCCAGTCTTGAGAGTTCAACATACTCAGAGCTTAATTTGTTTAAAAAAAGAAAAGAAAAAAAAAAGTTACTTGCCCCAGAAGCTAATAGCGGTGTGCATTTTGTTTTTGTTATTATAATAAGGATTTTTAATTTTCATTATTCAGTAACAAAAATGAAATAACATAATAATGAAAAAACAGGGGGGAGGGGGAGGGAATAATTTTGTTGTTATGAATGAATAGGAAAAAACTGAAAAACACATTTTTGGCTGTAACTTTTTTCTTTGTCATCTGAGTTCGATGAAACTTGGCAGGACTGTATGGAGGGCATTATGTGTGCCAAATTTCAGAAAGGTTGGATAAAGGGATCAGATTTTATAAGTGGTTGTAATTTGTTATTTTACAAAAATCTGTGTACACATTCCTGGCTGTAACGCCTTTGTCTCCCATCTGATTTTAATGTAACCTGGCAAGATTATACCTCTTCCAAATATTACTATCCCTGCCAAATTTCAGAAGGATTGGATAAAGGGTCTTTATGTTATAAGCTATTTACTTGTAAATGCATTTCTGGCTGTAACATCTTTGTATTCCATCCATTTTACATGACATATGGTAAGATTGTATCTCAGATCTTCAGGATCATCTCTGCCAAATTGTAGAACGGTTTGATAAAGGGTCCAAATTGTATAAGCAATTGAAGTTTCCCACTTGAAGACTTTCGTTATTCAGATAAATAGCACATGCAGTGCCTTTCAGAGACAGGCATGTTAGGGGAGAGAGGGCTGTAGAAGCGTTTTCTCATACTTTTCCGGCAGGCTCTGTGCGTGCGTGTGTGCGTGCGCTAGAGCTCACTGCAAGAGTTCAGCTAGCTACATAAAACCAATCCTCATGCACCTGCAGTGCTGCCCAACATCCTCCTGGCCCCTCCTGGGGCATTCTCTGCAAGTTGATGGACACCCCCATGCACCTTGGGTGCCCACCCAGACTGAAGCCTGTGCCAAACATCAGAGATGACAGATATATCCTCTGGCTTGTCATTTCAATGACACCCTGACTGGGAGAGAGATGTGATTGCCTCTCTTACTGCATGCTTCCAGCTTTCCAGGACCAATCCTGGGTGGCTCTGAGGTGGGCATAGAAGGTACATAACTAGGACTTCAGGCAGCAAGGCAGAGGGCAGGAGGAAGTACCCCAGCAATCAGGAGACATGGTTCACACATCCAGGCTAGCCAGTTGTCATTGCAATCCCATCCTGCAGCACTGTGACAAAGGACATAAGAGAATCCCTTATTGGCTTTTTCCTAAGCAGATGCTTCCAACTTCCCAGTGACAAGATCCGCCTCGACATCGCTTCCCACTCCTCTCTTCTTCCTACTCCCACCTCTGTCCCTCCTCCCCCTCCTTCTCACCTGTCCTCCGTCCCCCCTGCCTCCCTCGAGGAAATCTCCTCTCTGCTCTCCTCCTCCAACCCTTCCACTTGCCCCCTTGATCCCATTCCTTCCCACCTTCTGATCTCCATTACTTCCACTGTCACCCCCTCCTTCCTGCATATCATCAACCTCTCCCTCTCTACTGGCTCTTTCTCCTCTGCCTTCAAACATGCCACAGTCTCTCCTATTCTCAAAAAGTCCACTCTTGACCCCTCTGACTTGCTCTCGCTAAGATCACAAGTGATCTTCTGGTGGCTAAATCTAAACGTCTCTATTCCATTCTTGTCCTCCTTGACCTCTCTGCTGCCTTCAATACTGTTGACCACTCATTCTTGCTGGATTCCCTTCATTCCCTTGGCTTTTGCGGCTCTGTCCTTAACTGGTTCTCCTACCTCTCTGACCGCTCCTTTAATGTGTCTCTCTCCAACTCCACCTCCTCTTCCTTTCCCCTCTCAGTTGCTGTTCCTCAAAGCTCTGTTCTTGGCCCTCTCCTCTTCTCTATCTACACCTCATCCTTAGGCAAACTCATTGCCTCCCATGGCTTCCAGTATCACCTCTATGTTGATGACACTCAATTCTCTCTCTCTACTCCCTCTCTCTCCCCCTCTGTTCAAGCTTGTCTCATCAACTGTCTCTCTGACATCTCTACCTGGATGTCTCAACGTCGGCTAAAACTGAACTCCTTATCTTTCCCTCTCATCCTTCCTCTCCCTCCTCTCTGTCAATAATTATTGATGGGGTCACCATCCTGCCTGTCCCCCAAGCCCATAGCCTAGGCTTCATTTTTGACTCACACCTTTCTTTTAAAACCTACATCGACTCTGTTGCTAAATCCTGTCGCTTCTCCCTCCATAACATTGCTAAGATTCGCCCTTTTCTCTCTGTCTCGTCTGCCAAAACTCTTGCTCATGCTCTGGTCATCTCTCGCCTCGATTACTGTAACCTCCTTCTCTCTGGCCTTCCCCGGTCTCCCCTTTCTCCCCTTATCTCCATACTCTTCTGCCAGGGTCATCCACCTCACCTGTCGCTTCGACCATGTGAAGCCCCTCCTCTCCTCTCTTCACTGGCTTCCCCTTCCTGAATGAATCCTGCACAAGCTCCTAGTCTTCACCTATAAAGCTCTTCATAACCTAGCTCCCCCCTACCTCTCTGCACTTATCGCCCTCCATACTCCAGCCCGTGCACTTTGCTCCTCCTCTGTCCCCTCTCTCACCCTTCCACGCCTTCCCTGCTCCCCTAAGCGCCTTCGTCCCTTCTCACTTGCTGCCCCCCATGCCTGGAACTCCCTCCCTGTCCACATCCGCCTTGCCCCCTCCCTTCATACCTTCAAATCTCTCCTTAAAACTCCTCTTTCGCTCTACTCTGTCTGACCCTTTATCCTGCTGAGCCACTATATCCTATACCTATGGTCTGTGTACCTTTATCCTTGCCACATGGACCTGCCTGCTGTTATTTGCCTGCTGTTATTCTCAATGTAACCAAGCCAAGTACGTGCACCTGAGACCTCACATCTTCATGAATGTTAGACCCCTTGTCTCTCCCTCTGTGCCCCTTCATCTCTCCCCATCTCCCATCTCTCAGATTGTAAGTCCTAGGGCAGGGACCGTGTCTATTTTGTTACTTTGTAAAGTGCCAGGTACACTGTTGGCGCTATATAAATGTTTGTCAATAATAATAATAATAATAATAATAATAAATAACAAATGAGGAAGAGGGGTTGTGGTGGTCACAGCACAGAATGACATATGGGTGACATTTCTGCTGGCCAATTAGTATCACAAACACATCTTGTATCACAGTGACAAACTTAAGAGAATCCCTGGCATAGGCACATACTCTCCAGATGCTGTGCAGGCTTATACATTTGAGACCCGATCATTTTAATATTTGGCAGAGATGCTTCTAACGGTCTGAGATCGAAACCTTCCAAATTTCATGTAAACTGGTTGCAATACAAAGACATTACAGCCAGGCATGTATTCAAAGATAAATTGCTTATCACATCAGGACTCTTTATCCAATCATTCTAAAATTTGGCAGGGGTAGTGCCCTTATGGAGGGGTATAATCCTTCCAAGTTTAATTCACATTGGATGGGAGACAAAGACGTTACAGCCAGGAATGTGTACACAGAATTTTGTAAAATAACATATTTCAACTGCTTATAAAATGGGATCCTTTTTAACCATTCATTTGGAAATTCGACACACATAGTGCCCTCCAGTAGGGGTACAATCTCACCAAATGTCATCAAAATAGGATGATAAGTAAAAACGTTACAACTGAAAAAGTGTTTTCCATTGAAACCAATGGAAATCAAAAACAAAAGTGAAAATGAAAGAAAGACTAACTAAATATAATGAAAATGAATGCCATTTTAATAATGGAATGAAATGATTAATGGAAATGAAAGAGAATTACTGTACACATCCCTAGAAGTTATGCTCCCTGGCAGAGCTTGTCATAGCGGGGAACTGAACCCTAGTTTCTAGCTAGCACCCCAACTACCGGATCACCCTATTTCTCTACAGCTGACTATAAGACAAGAGTTTTTGTGATGATGTCTATATGAAAACCAGCACAGGAAAGTCATTAGTAAACGTCAAAGCATCCAGTTTTTCTCTAGCTTCTGTTTCCAACCCTGAAGTGGCCAATATCAGCCCTTTCTTGGTCTGTCGTGTTTTGTGGTGCAAACTTGTACTGAGAACATTTCCTGGGGCGCAGTCCCCCTTGAATTTAATTAGCAGTGCTGAGCCCTGGCAGTCTCCCCTTCGAAACTAAGCCCTGAATATAATCCCATGGCTGCAACCAGACCCAGACTTATAAAGTCTGGGATCATGACGCCATCCGCAGATGAATGCGATGCCACGTGCAGTCCTGACCTTGCAGTTGGGAAACTCTGCAGTCACCAGCGCCATCAACACTCCTTTCCATTCCTCCCATAACACAAAGTTTCCAGTCTTAGGGCAGTCTTGTTTGTTCCTTGTTCATTCCTCAGACTGCGGGAGAAATTCTTCCATTTACATTTGGGGCTTGATTTACCTGCCATGTACGAACACGAAGGGAACCTTAGCTTGCTCACTGACTTGTGTGTGATAGGCAGCTTCCAAATGACAGCCACGCCTCCTCATTGTTTTGGGATTCTGTTTGCAGAATTTGCTCAAGGCCTCCAAGACTAACAAACAGCAACTGGCGATGGCGGAGCTCCACGAGCAGTCCAAAAAGAACCTGGAAGAAGAAATCCATAACTACAGGAAGGAGGCTAAGAAGCAGAGGAAAATCATCTACCAGCTAGAGAAAGAGAGAGACCGCTATATCAATGAAGCCAGTGAGCTCACCCAGAAGGTAAGAAATGATGGAAGGTTAATGAAATGAGGAATTCATCTCGCTTAGAACTGGAAAGATGACCTATTCCATGCTTGCCTTTTTCTGGAACTGTCTTTTGGATATGTTTGGTCAATGCTCTTCAGAGTTGACCAAGATGTTCTTGGTGAGATTGGAAACTGGCCAGCCTTGTAACTCTCCCTTGTGCATTGAGACTCCCTTCTCCACTATCCTATTTTATTTTCTTGCTGTAACTATATGTTTAATATCTTGACAGCCTTCCATTCTCTGTCGGCGAAAACTGCCTGTGGTAAGATTGGGTATTTTCAGACGTTACAAGATCACAGTGAACCACGGTGAATACCCACCTGTGGTCAATGTGCCTCGAACGTCTGTTTGGTGGCTGCCAGATGTTCACCACGGTCAATACCCATATGGGGTCTATTTGAACCACGCTTCCCGGGCTAGCCGGGGGAATGTCCCGGGAAGCGTGGTCAAAGAGATCCCCAGTGGGGACCAACAAAAAGTAACGTCTGGCCGGGCGCCACGGGCCATGGCGAATCCGGCCCGACACGGCGGCCGCATTGGCCCCGCCGCCCGCCCGTCTCCCCAGAGGGCGGGCGGCGGGAGCGTGGAGGGGGTGGGGCCGTGCGGCTGCAGGTTGCGCCGCGCTGCCCCGCCCCCTCCCAGATTCCCTGCCGGGATCCCCCCAGCACGTCTGTTGCGGCGTGATGGGGTGACCCCGGCGGGGAATGAATGGGTTGATTTCGGTACGGGGCCAATGGGCCCCGTAACCTCTGAAATCACCCATTGTGACAGAGATGTTCTGATCAGATCACTCAATTCTGGGGCATAAGTCCAAAGCATACCTGAACCCTCCAAAAGGGTCTTGCTTCTCTCCGTGTATGGAATTTTCTCCCTTTCTCTGAATGAGTCAGGGCTGTCTGTGGTGGAGAGTAGAGAGGCGTCTCAGGCGTAGGTATTCTGGAGGTGTTTGGCCTGCCATTTAGAAAAATCAACCAGCGGTTCATCAAAAGATCCCAGCCCAGGAGAAAGTCACATCCATGCTGCATTGCCCAAGGGATAATGGCCAGTCTCAGTCAGGGAAGGGCTGGAAGAGGTGGAGAATAAGGGGGTGGCATCTCCGCAGTTAAAATTACAATGCCAGAGACCAAGGGACTCCTGGAACCCTTTTTTCCGTTTTTTTTTATACTCTCTGCATAACAGAAACGGACCCACAAAATAAAGGCAGAACAAATTCTTCTGCAGACAGAGCCAGCCCTGCAAATCGTCCTGCAGAGCTTCAGCACCCTGGTCAGCTCCAAGCAGAGCTTAGCTGAAAAGAGCAGTGAATTGATTTATCTGTGAGTAATATCTGGATTTTCAGGTAGTCCTTTAAGTACTTGAACCTATGCCTGCAATGGAAATGAGGACTTGCCTACAGGTTTTGGATTTAAAATAGTGTGTGTAAAAGTAAATACTCACTAATTTTATAAACCAGCTATTAGAAAGGGACTTGGGCAGGCAGGGGGTAGCCTAAAACCTAGGACCCTGAGTACAGTTGTCCCAGAGCAGCTGAGTCACAGCAGAAGGGCTTTCAAGGCACTAACTGTAAACTCCTTGTATGACAGTGTCCATCCTCATGACCAAAGCAGATAGGAGGGGCTAGCAAAGGGGTTGCTCTGGTAGCTTTGGCAGGGCCCTCGCCAAACCCGTTATAGGGAGCTTGTTCCAGCCCAAGCCTGATTGGAGCCGGTGTAAAATGGCCTGGTCCTCGACTCCACCCGGTGCGAGTCTTGTATAGAAACAAACTAGGGCAGAAACGGATCACTCATTGGCTCCCCCACGGGGAACACCTGTAATTCCAGACACTGTACCATTCGGGCACCCAATTATCCAGAAATACCAGGTATGATTTACCGATTGGTAAATCAGCAAATCGACAAAGGAATCAGAGCGGTAAGTTGAAATATTGGTGCTGGAAGTTGAAAAATCAGGTTGAAAAGCAGTAGGGTTGGGACTCAGGGGGGATTTCAGTTTCGTTATTTTCGGTTTTGGTTCTTTATGATTTTCGGATCTAATTTCGGTTTTGTTTTGGGGGGGGGGGGCGTTTTTTGCATTGTCTTTTCTTATTGACTTCTCCCATCAAAGTCAATGAGAACAAACTAGAAAAAACAAGGAAAACCCCCCGAAACATTGGAACCAAAATTAAACTGGAATTTCAGTTTTTCGGTTTTAAAACCAAAACGGCCATTTTCGAAACTGAAATTTCCACCCTTGAAAAGCAGTATTTTGGTACATCCGGTAGCTCGTCAGGCAGTAATAAAACACTGATTAGGACCCAATGTTACCGGGTTAGGTTGAGTGCTGCTATAGGTCCAGTATTGCTATTTCGACGGGTTTACCCATTTTTGCCGGTACTTGCTTCAGCTGTAAAATAGACCTACTCTCCAACTGAGTCTGGCCATTACCCCTTAAACAATGCAGGTCTGATGGGACTTTCTTCTGGGCTGGGATCTTTTGACAAACTGCTAATGTGCCCTCCTGTGCATATCGAAGAGATTCCTACCGTGTGCCTGCCCTGCTTGTATTCCGGAATGCGTATTCACTGTGGCGGGGCAGGGAATACCATAGAAAATGTTTGTGTCTTTAATGATATTGCCAATTCGGATTGTCCAATGACTCCCCAATACTGCATTCTAACAAAGTTGCCCTGTATTTGTAAAACTGATGATTGTCGCAGGCTGGATTCAATTCATAAGTTCAGGAACAGAGAGGATAGGCTGTGGAGTTCTGCAGAGAAGGATGGTCTAACCTTCGCTGCCTGCAGCTACGAACCACTTTATTTCTAGTGTGCCCTGGTGCGGTTGTAGCGTGTTCCATTAATTGCTGAAGATTGCACTGAAGAGCTCTCCAAGAAAGGCCTTGATTTACTGGGGAGCCCGCTTTCAAAACTGTTCCAATTCACGAGTTATTTGCTGCCTTCTCACTTTATAATTACCTTCTCCAGCTTCATGTGACCAGCACTTTCTAAATCGTCTCGGAATGATGCATGCCCTCTTGTCTGGCTTACTCTGGATCGTTTCTTTGGAATAATATTCCATTTAAGGGAAAGTCGTCTTTCTTCCCAAGTCATATTTTACGTTTTCTCCTCAACAGCGTTGCTGCGAGTTAAGATTACGGTAAAGTGCAAGTAGCAAGAAGTCCTAGCAACCAGAACTGTGAAGCTCTTCCTTTGGAAACGTGGATGTCCAAGGGGGTGTGGCCACATCTGACTTGGCCACTGCACTCCAAAGGGCATAGGGTACAAAAGTCTGGGAGTGGGGGACAATCCACTCTCCCTCTTAGACATTTTCCCAATCCCCATGCCACCAAATCAAGGTTCTTTAAGTGTTTACTATTTACTGGTTCCCAGGACCCTCTAGCACAGGGGTAGGGAACCTCAGGCCTGAGGGCCAAATTTGCCCTGTGGGTAGTTTTTAAATTTTTTTTTGGCCTTTTTCCAGTTGCTGGCTCTGGCCCCTGGATCCAGCTCCTAGCCTCAAGCACTGAAAGACTGTGCTCAGGGGAAGGGAGCAGAGAGGAGGACATGAACCCAAGGAGAGGGGACAGATTCATGATTTGGTGCACCCGTTAAAATTGCTGCCCTCCCCCACTTCTGTGCGGCCCTTGGAGCTTGTACTCCTTTTGAAAATGACCCCATAGGATTTCCCCCCCTCTGCTCTAGTATTGGCAGTTTATAGTCGATGGGCTTCCTCTCCTGCTATTAGGATTAACAGGTGAGGCAAAAGCTGGCAGAAAACCCTGTCAAGCTAAGCTCATCAACTTGTTGTTTTTTCTCTGTGAAGTAAACGGTCACTGTGACATGTTCTGAGGGCCCAGAGCCCCCCACAACCTTATTCTGGCTGTGGCTGGACCATGGCCTGCTCCTTTCACCTGTCTCTGAATAACTGCTCCCATCCCAGGAAAGCAAGGAGATGTGCGACCTCCTCAAACTCACCTGTCATTGCTCAGTGACCCTGATTAACTAGAGGTTGCGAGAACAGGTTCTCCGAAGTGTTGTTTTCCCCACAAGCACGTTAGACGGTTAACTCTCATCTCACAACAACACAGAAATCTATTATTATTATTATTTTTTAAAAATACACCTTGGCTGATGTCCAGAAGCCACACAATATAAAATGGGAGTTGGAAAGAACGGGGTCAACTTTGAAACCTAGTTGTCTCTTTTTAAAAAGAAAATTAAACAAAAATGCCCAAAGTGTTAATAGTTTTAGGTTAATTAATTTTGCCCCCAACTCTGAATTCCCCTGCCACATTTCATGGTTTGAAGTGGTTTATCAGGGTGAATTAATTAATTGGCAGATTGCATGATTCCCTTTTCTTCTGGAGACAAAGCAGTTCAGAAAATATTATTATTTATAAGCACCAGCAATTTTCCCTGGCACCGAAGAGTCGTAATGAGAGACAGGTCCCTTCTCCAAGGAAAGATGCAGTGGTGGTGGCGGTGGGGCATAGGGGGAGAGAGTCATGAAGTTGCCGGTGCACAAACTTAACTTAGTTCTAAGGGAGGAAGGGCATCCTGAGAATAGACTGTCATTAAGGGACTTGGGGGTTATAACTGATCATTAAATGACTGAGTCATCGACGTGATCCAGTTGTAAAAAAGGCAGATGTGTTAGGCGTGGCAAGGCCAGCAGGGACAGGGAGGGATTGTTGCCTCTGGTAAGAGCGCATCAGGAGTACTGTGTTCAGTTCTGGTCACCCACGTTTAAGAAGGATTAACTTGAACTGGAACAAGTGCAACATAGAGCTACCAGGAGGATCCCCTAGGAGACGAGGCTGAAGGAGCTTGGCTCATTTAGCCCTATCAGAAAGAAGGCTGAGGGGAGATGGGATTACACTGTATAAATATATTGGGGGAGTTAACGCAATAGAAAGGGAAGATTTGTTCAGGCTAAAAGGGAGCGTGGGTACAAGAACAAATGGAGCCAAGCTGGTTATCAATAGGTTTAGGCTGGAAATTAGAAGAAGGTTTTTAACAATTAGAGCAGGGAACGACTGGGATAAGCTTCCAGGGGCAGTTGTGGGAGCAAAGAAACAGAAGAGCTTCAAAACGGAGTTGGATACATTTATGGCGTAAATCTTGCGAGGAGTTTTCGATGTTGCAGAAAAAGGTGCTTTGGTTTCCCACCCCCCCAGCAATACAGGTTGGATTTTCGCCCCCTTCCTGTAGGATCAAAGTTGTCTGCAGCTGGAGGTGGGACTGTTGGGGCATTCTGAAGCCTGGATACTCTAGGCAGTCGCCTTCCCCTGCAGCGTGGGTGCGGCTCGCCTGTTTGGGACCTCTGGATCCTCCTTTTTCTAAAATTATTTCCTGTTATTTCAGGCATTGCTGTGCCCTGGTCGGTCATAGTTTCTATTTGTAGCTATTGGTGGGATTTGTCTGTGCAGATGATTGGGGTGTGGCAGGTCCTGCAGTGGGGCAGGGGGCTGGACTAGATGGCTCTTGAGGTCCCTTCCAGCCTTGTGACTCTCTGACTCTGTTAAGAAGGAATCTATAGGGTTGAGGAGCTGGGGAAAGCCTGATGGGACAGGTAGGCTTTTAGAAGGATCTGAAGGTTGGGAGGGAGCTCAAGGCACAGGGGCAGTGTGGGAGGAGGGGTGAAGACAGTTTTGGGAACAGGAGAGTCTGGAGTAGGGCTGGTGTGGCAACAGCTGTTACCGCGCCGCAATTCCATTCCGCCATTTTGGAATTGCCCGGGCCACACTGCGGCTTTTCTGCTGACATTCCGCTAATTCCGCCGGCATTCTGCAAATTCGGAAACTATCGGAAAAATTGCGGAATTGTTGGAAACTGTCGGAAAACCGCTGTTCCGCTATTTTGTGGCGCTAGCGGAATGGCGGAAGTAGCGGAAATGTCATGTTTCCACTATTTGCGAAGCCTGTGGAAGTAACGGAATGAAATTAGCGGAACTGCGGAAGTAGCGGAATGAAACTAGCGGAATGAAAGCCTCTGTCATGCCGTACCACTAATTGCGGAAACACTGTTTCCGGCGGAAATAGCTACCGCTGCGACATTCCACTACAGCCCTAGTCTGGACTAGGTGAGGGGTGGTGGTGGCAGAGGGTGTTTCAGACATGATGAGCACAGATTTCTACATTTCTCCCAGCGTGGAAATCCGTGCTCTTGTTACGGCTGAAATCAGCTGCCCGATGTTGGCCCGGGCTAGAACCTGGGTTTGCACAGGCCTTGCTGGTGCTTAGCCTGGGCTGTTCCTTGGGACCATCCCCGAGGAGCAGCCTGGGCTACGTGCTGCCCCACAGCCCATGCAGAGGACTCCAGACGGGGGTGGAGCAGACCATCGCATGAGTTGACCCGCTGACACTTGCCCTGGTCCAGGTCTGCGGTGGTTCCAGGCAGCCTCATAGGCTGCTGTGGCCGCTTGTCGGGGGGGGGGCTGCTCCTGGTGGTGTGTGGGCGGGGCTGTGTGGATGCATGTTCGCCCATCACCTTCCTGCCTTCTCCCTGCCTGGCCCGCCATCATATTTGTTCGGTGACTGGACCAAATCCTGCCCGGAGTGAGGGCCCTCACTGCCCGGAGTGAGGGCAGGATGAGAGGAATGACGTTCCCCTGCGGGAACGGAGTGAGAAATGGGGGCAGATAGTTAGGGAGGAGCAAGGCTATCGAGAGCCTTGAAGGAGAAGACAAGGAGTTTGTGCTGGATGCAAAGAGGAAGAGGGAGCCAGTGAAGGGAGGAGAGGAGGGGTTATGTCCGTGCTCTTGTTGAACCAACCACACAGGGCCCTTCTTGAGGCAGGTAAAAAGAAAGGGCCCTGTGTGTGTCCCAAAAGCTTACACACGCTCTCTCCAACAGACGTCGGTCCAGTAAAAGCTACAACCCCTCGTCTCTGAGTCTTGCTTCCACTGACTCCCTCATCTCAGAATTACTTTGGGTGCTTTTAGATGGACGCAGAGGCAGTCTGCACCTGCCTGCTTCCAGCCCCACCTGCAGGTCTGTTTTAAATGGACCTGGTGGGTTTCCTGTGCGGCACTCCCTCCTTAGAGTTGCAGACTATCTCCCAATGCTCTAGGCTGGTGCCCACAACTCTATGGTGTTGCCAGGCCAAGGACCGACCCCCGGGAGTGGAGGTGCAGTGTGGGTTCATCGAGCAGACAGACATTGGCTCCACTCTGGGTCAGAGTGCCCCGGGTTTGGCTGGCCTGTTCCGCCGACGGCACACCCGGATGTTCCGGAGTGCCACAAGCAAGGCTGCCGCTTCAGCATCTGGCGGGCTGCTTTCAGATGGAATGGCCAGCCCGCGGGTGAAATGGGCTGGTGTGGTTCCCCCTGGAGCTGCCATCTGTCTGTTTACACCCTTTGTCTCCATCTGGGACCAACATGGCAACCACACTCTTGTCTGTGGCTCTTTCAGGGTGAGTTTCCCACACAAGGCCAGGGGGGGTAGCTAGGTGGGAATGGGCTCTTGTACAGAAGATGGAATGGGCCCATGCTGTGGGCACTCTACTTCAGTGGGGATATGTGCACTCTACGAGCATCTTGACCCTTCCAGGCGCTTGGCCCCGGTGTGGCTCCACCTATGGTAGCTACACCCCAGCACAAGACCCATCCCAGTTTCCAGCTCAAGGCTCATATGCAACCTATTCCAAAGGCTTCTTTAGGACTGAAATGGTTCCTAGGCCTTTACTGGACTCAAAGAAGAAGGCAGACAGCTGGGGCAACAGATTTAAGAGGAGAGGAAAATGAACCAGGATCACTCTTCCCCCTTCCTTTCTCCCGACCCATATTGTGCAGTTGGACCAACACGACCCCCCTTGCTCTTTCTGACACCTTCTTAAATTTACTATTGGTATCTCTCCCGGGGGGAGGGGGTGGGGGGCACTGCTTTCCCCTCTCCCCCTCTGGACTGGACATCTGCTTCTAAACTGATCAGCTGCCGCTGCCAAACGGATCAGCTGCTCGGCAGGTAGCACTGGTTCTCTCTCCTCTTTCTGCAGCAGAAGCCCTGAAGGGTGCAGAAATGGGTAGAGCAGGAGGTGGTGAAATCAAGAATCGATAAATGAGAGAACTTTCTCAGTTGAGAATTTTTCTTGATTTGCGGTGATTTACCATTTACCATGATTTACTGTGTCGCATGTACTGCTTACTGTGTACCACGCTTATCCCGGTAATGCGCCTGCGCAAAATGGCTACCCTTTTCCAAAATTTATTTATTTAAAACATTTATACCCCGCCCCTCCTGCACACAGCTCGGGGTGACTTCCAACAATAAAAACATTAACAATATAAAAACAGTTTAAACAATCAAAATTAAATACTCTTTTAAACAGGGCCCCGAGAAACACTTTCAACATTAAAACCATAAAACAAGGTAGGGGGAAAAACCACAACCCTAACCCACCCTCCCCGAAGGCCTGGGCGAACAGCCAGGTCTTACAATGCCGCCGGAATGTCAACAGGCTTGGGGCCAGGCGAGCCTCCTCCGGAAGGGAGTTCCAAAGGTGCGGCCCGGCCACCGAGAACACCCTCTCCATTGTGGCCCCTCGCTTTACGCGGGGGACCTCCAAGAAGGCACCCCCTGCCGACTGCAGGAGCTGCTCTGGGGTGCGGAGGGCGAGGTGATCCCTGAGGTACGAGGGGCCCAGACCGTGAAGGGCCTTATAGATCAACACTAAAACCTTGAACCTGGCTCGGCACGCTATTGGCAGCCAGTGCAGAGTCCGGAGCACAGGTGTAATATCTTCCCGACGACCCGTCCCCGTAAGGAGACGAGCCGCCGCATTCTGCACTAGCTGCAGCCTCCGGACCAGGCACAAGGGAAGCCCCACGTAGAGCGCATTGCAGTAGTCCAGCCTCGAGGTGACGAAGGCATGGATGAGGGAGGCCAGGTTCGGGCCGGAGACGAACGGACGCAGCCTGCGAACCAGATATAACTGGCGGAAGGCAGCCTTAGCGACTGCCTCCACCTGCCGCTCCAGGCGCAGATCTGCGTCCAGTATCACCCCCAGACTCCGGACCTGCTGAGCTATAGGAGGGCGAACCCCCCCAACCAGGGAGGTCACTACCTCCCTTGCTCTCCCCACCAACATCACCTCTGTCTTATCGGGGTTGAGCTTCAGTCTGCTCTGCCGCATCCATTCCGCCACGGCCTCCAGACACTGGGATAGCAACGAGACAGCAGGGTCTGGGTCAGCTGAAAAGGAGAGGTACAGCTGAGTATCATCAGCATATTGGTGACACCGCACCCCGAACCCTCACATGACCTCCCCCAAGGGCTGCATGTACACATTAAATAATAACGGAGACAGAATAGAACCCTGCGGAATGCCGCATGATAAGGTGTGGGGGCACGATGTCTCATCCCCCAGCACCACCCGCTGGCTTCTCCCCGAGAGGAATGAACGGAACCATTCAAGAACAGTCCCGTCCAGACTCCCCCAGGTCACGCAGCCATCTCAACAGCAGCCCATGGTCCACGGTATCAAAAGCGGTCAAGAGATCTCGCAGGATGAGAAATGTTGAACATCCTGCGTCCATCTCCCGGCGGAGGTCGTCTACCAAGGCCACCAACGCCTTCTCAGTGCCATAGCTGGGGCTGAACCCAGATTGAAAAGGGTCTAGGAAACCGATGCTGTCCAGATGCACCTGGAGCTGGAGTGCCACCGCCCGCTCAATAACCTTCCCTAAAAAGGGAAGGTTAGAAACAGGTCGGTATCTGGCAAGCGCATCCACGTCCAAAGATGGTTTCTTCAGCAGGGGGCGCACCACAGCCTCCTTGAGGCAGGGCGACAACCTCCCCTGCTGCAAGGACGCGTTAACCTCGCCAGCACCGTCCCCAACGTCTCCCTGGAAGCTTTTACTAACCAGGACGGGCATGGATCGAGTTCGCAACAAGTGGCTCTCACAGACCCCAAGACATCTGCCGCATCAGCCGGCGTCACTTCCTGAAACTCCCCCCACAAAGCTGGACCAGACGGGGCCTCCATCCCTTGCACTCTTCCCCTACTGCCCCTAATCCAACGTCAAAGTCGGTGGTGATGCTGGCTGTCACCATCTTGGAAGAGGGCTGCACATGCACAGAACAGCTGTGGTGACCATTTTTTGCATGTGCAATGCCTGCCGGGACTAATATGGTACACAGTAAATTGGCAAATGGTTACATGGTACATCACGGTAAACACAACACAGTAAATTTGGACAAGATTCTCACCAAGATCTTGAACCGTTACCAAGACCGTCCCGAGATCTCGGTAACGATTCTCATGAGATTTTCATGAAAACCCATATTGATTCTCATTTCAGCTCTAGTTCAGATGATATCTTTTATTAGACCGACTTCTGTTGACTTGAGAGCTTGCATACCCTCAACAACAGAAGTTGGTCCAATGAAAGGTATCATCTGAATTACTCTGCCCGAATCTATTACGTTTGGTATCAAGCTGGCAATCAGACTGTCTCTCTAGACCAGGGGTGACTAGGCTTGTGGTGCATGCCATCCACTTGATCCACATGTCAACCTCAAGCGATCTACTTGGACCCCTCTCGCTACTTTTGGTGCTCCAGACCTGGACAGCTCCAGGTTACCGCAACAACCAGTCTCAGGGTGGAGAGGAGCACTCCCCTTGAGAGAGAGAGAGTCTTCTCTGCTGCACTGGAGGAGCCCTCCTAGCCCAACTCCTCCCTAGAGACACTCCCTGGAGTCCTGGTCCCACTCTCCTCCCCAGAGGCAATCTCTGAGATATTAGTCCTCCTCCCCACACATTTGTGTTCTAGTAGAGACTAATTTGCAATCTACCAGTGGATCATAATCTATCTCTTGGCCACCCCTGCTCTAGACTATAAAAGCAAGGAGACATTTTTATAAAAAGTATATTCAGGTGACTAAGAACGTGTGAGCCATGCTACAGGGGAAGGCAAAAGCCCCTAGCAGTCAATCGTCAATCGGCCATATTTGGGGTCAGAAAGGAGTTTTCCCCCCAGGTCAGTTTCTTAAATCCTGAGCATGCGTATCGTACCCACCAGTCAAGCAGCTGACATTTAATTATAGTGCCCGGCTGTTAAGGTCACAGGGTAATGGGCATCCCAGACGAGGGCAGATGTAGGGTTTTTGGGCTGAAGGGGTTCAGGATCAGGAGACGAATGGAACTGGAGCCAGGAGAACAAGGGACCAGGCGGAGGGCAGGGGCTACAGGAGAGACTAAAACTGGGGAACAAAGTCAGAAGGGGAAGTGGGGGTCCAGGAAGGAAGGCTGAGAGTGAAGGAGGGAGCAGGGCAGAGGGGGTGCAGAGAGGGAGCTAGGAGGATCTGAGTCAGAGGGAATACAGAAGCAGGAAAGGA
Organism: Sphenodon punctatus; assembly: GCA_003113815.1. Taxonomy (NCBI): domain Eukaryota; kingdom Metazoa; phylum Chordata; class Lepidosauria; order Sphenodontia; family Sphenodontidae; genus Sphenodon; species Sphenodon punctatus. The sequence continues at coordinate 2,595,747 of QEPC01006491.1, read as the reverse complement.
AGTGGGGGAATACAGAAGAGGAAGGGGAGCCAAGTAAAGGGCCAACTTGAGGAGAGCAGGAACAAGAACCATAAATGTGCGTGGCGTCCCCCCACCTCTTGGTGTCCCAGCACACCTTATATACTGGCAGATAGCCAGCTGGGAGGCGTGGCTAAGGGCTGGAGACAGAAAGGGGGGCGTGGCTAAGGGCTGGAGACAGAAAGGGGGGCGTGGCTAAGGGCTGGAGACAGAAAGGGGGGCGTGGCTAAGGGCTGGAGACAGAAAGGGGGCGTGGCTAAGGGCTGTTGTTGCCTGCCATGGCTGTCCGTCAGTCTGGGGGAGAAGGGGGAGGAATGCTGCATGTAGCGCACGGACGTGCAGATGTGCATCCATGCATTGCCTCACCCCCTCCCCAGCCTGGGCTGCCGTAATGCTGCTTTGGCGGCCCGGCTGCTGACCTGTCTCGTCTGAAAGCACCCTTCGATGCTTCATACAAAGCAAGAAAAGATGGTGACTGTTTCATCGCTCCAGTGCAAAACACCAACTTGGAAAACTTAGTTGAGAACTTTTTTGTGTGTGCGCTTGTATTTCATCTCTTCCAGGGTTGTGGGTTACAAACGCACTGACCTACTTTCTAATCAGCTTCACTTCTCTACGATCACCGGGCTACGCTGCAGATTTAAAACCTGCTTTATTGATCTTATCTCAGTCTCATTACTATTGGCAGCTTGTTTTAACTGAAAAAGAAAAAGGTAGGAGTGGATTATAAACTGGGTCTCGGCTTTGGTATTGCACTGTAAGCAGTTTCGGGACTCCTCTGCAGTCAGATACAAGCCGCCACCGCTGTAATAAAACTTTCTATATTTAGATACGCTTCATCTCTCGAGTTGGTCAGATGTATCTGAAGGAGTAATCAATTAATTAAGCTTCTGCCCCATTGCGAACACCCTCTGAAGCCTCGCTGCACGCTAGCTGTGCTAGATCACTTAGGGACAACTGTGCTGACGGCGGGATTTGCTGGTATTGACTTGCTGTTCTAAACATTTTTGTATTTTTTCTTTCTTTTGAATTCATGTGAATACAAATTCAACACCAATCAGAACCATTACCCTCGGAGAACAGAGAGCAGACAGCTGAGCATGAAATATAATTGTAAACGACTATCTCACTCCCATCTGTTGCCAATACATAAAAGTCATTTTCCCATTTATTTTTTTTATACCCCTTGATTGTCTTGCTAATGTCAGGGATCGACTTCTTACTTCTGTGCGCCCTGGCTGAGCTGAAAGCAGCTATTATTTATTTAAATTTATCATCTCATCCCTATCTCAAGGGACAGGTTGCAACACACAAAGGCCCCAATTATTATTTATTATTATTATTATTAACAAACATTTATATAGTGCCAGCAGTGTACCTGGCACTTTACAAAGTAATAAAATAGACACAGTCCCTGCCCCTAGGGCTTACAATCTGAGAGACAGGAACTGGGGGAGAGACTTAGGAAGGGGAACAGAAGGAGAGACAAGGGGTCTAACATTCATGAAGATGCGAGGTCTCAGGTGCACGTACTTGGCTTGCTTACGATGAGAATGACAGCAGGCAGGGATAAGGGTAAACAGATCGTAGGTATAGGAATAGTGGCTCAGCAGGATAAAGAGTCAGACAGAGCAGAGCGAAAGAGGTGATTTTTAAGGAGAGATTTGAAGGTATGAAGGGAGGGGGCAAGGCGGATGAGGACAGGGAGGGAGTTCCAGGCATGGGGGGCAGCAAATGAGAAGGGACGAAGGCGCTTAGGGGAGCAGGGAAGGCGTGGAAGGGTGAGAGAAGGGACAGAGGAGGAGCGAAGTGCACGGGCTGGAGTATGGAGGGCGATAAGTGCAGAGAGGTAGGGGGGAGCAAGGTTGTGAAGAGCTTTATAGGTGAAGACTAGGAGCTTGTGCAGGATTCGTTCAGGAAGGGGAAGCCAGTGAAGCGAAGAGAGGAGGGGCTGCACATGGTCGAAGCGACTGGCGAGGTAGATGACCCTGGCAGCAGAGTTTTGGACAGAGATGAGGGGAGAAAGGTGAGACCGGGGAAGGCCAGTGAGAAGGAGGTTACAGTAATCGAGGCGAGAGATGACCAGAGCATGAACAAGAGTTTCGGCAGAGGAGATCTCTGCATGAACATTGTGCGGATGCACAGACCAAACTTACCCTTGGCGCCTTCGAAGTCCCCCGGCTCCTGTCTGCACCAGCGGAGGGAAAGGTGGGGGTGCAGTGGCAGATGCGGGGGGTGGCACAGTCGAGTGGTGGGGATATCATCCGGGGCGCCAAGCGTGTGCACCCTGTGTGCCCAGGCAAGAGCAGGTTTGGTCAAAATCATAAAAAGACAAAAATAGAACAAATAAAAGGTTCTTATCCCAAACCATTGACTAATATAATTGTATTCTATTATACTAATATAATAATTGCCCCTTGACTAATATAATTGTCCCTCAGTTGTTTGAAATTAGATATTAGTTCAGACAACCTATGCTGTAAGTAAGAGAAAGATAGACTGAAATGTCACGTCCTTCCCATTGGTCTGTTTCTAATATAACCTGTTAGACGTTTTCAGACATGAATCAATACCTTGTAGACATCCAAAAATAGCCCCTGCCCTTCTTGTGATTGATTGTTTTTATTTCTGATTTTCACCCAATACAGAAATTCATTTAAAATACAAAAATAATAAATGATACAAATATACAATAACACAAAGATAAAAGGCAGAGTTTAGTTTCATAAGTAAAATGTTAAAATATCCTGGTTATTGGATCATTTTGAACAGCATGCAAGAATGTCACAAAGACATTCATTTTCAATACAAATATACATTCCCCCCCCCCCCGTAATCTTTCCCCTTAATCGTTTTTCCAAATAAGGAACTCCCCTCAAGGGACTATAAAAGCCCCAAGCAATCAGACATTGGCAACCGTATAGTTCTCTCTTCGCATGACAATAGTTTGCCAGGGGAATTATCTGAGCTAACCACTTATCTCTTAAACTATCGTATAATGGATGTATCTAAATATAGTGATTCAGATCTTCAATAGCAGCAAAGTTTACATGGTCTCGCCCGTGTCTGATCCTTTTCATCTTGTTTGCTGACAGTTCTGGAGTCCTAATTTCTGTAATTCTCTGAGTTTTTACCATGTGTCTGTTATTTGCATTTTGTATTCAAGCCAAAGGGTAGAATACACTTTAGTCATTAGGTAAACATAAAATGTCCCCTCGAATCTGCAAGCCAGAAAGGTAAAACTTCCAACTTGGACTGAAATGACTGTGTCCTCCGCCGCATTTTCTTATTCTAGGGATCTGCAGCTGTCACCTCTGATCAAAAACCACCCAAGTTTTGTCCCGTCCCAACAATCACGAGAAGACGGTTTAATCCCGTTCGTTTCCTGCTTTCCGCTCCAGGTCCTCCAGCACATGGAAGACATCAAAGTGCGGGAAATGCAGATCTTTGACTACAAGAAGAAGCTAGCAGAGGCCGAGACTAAATTAAAACAGCAGCAGAACCTCTATGAAGCTGTGAGATCAGACAGGAACCTCTACAGTAAAAATCTCATTGAAGCTCAGGTATGTGAGACCATCCCCACCCCCCCCATTTAAAAAAAAAAGTTTCGTGGAGGCTTTGTTTTCTTAAAAAAAATCAATCGTTCTTGGTTAAACCTCCCAAATGGAAAGGGAGTGAGATAAATAAAATTGGCTGAGATGATTTGTGTGTGTGTGTGTGTGTGTGCGCGCGCACGCACGCGTGAAGGGGATTTTTCGGATGTCGTGGGCTTATCTAGGTCGTTTGCATTTGGAATTTGCCGTTCTCGCCTAGGAATGTCAGGCTGCTTTAATGCACGGTCTAGCACTCGCTGGGGAGACGTGGCCAAGATTTCCAAAAGTTTCTAGTTGTTTTGGGAGCTGAGCTTAAGACCTCTCCGACAGTCCCCATTTTCTCAGTGCTTTCTGAAAACCAGGCGTTTGTAATGTGTCTGGCCCACAAACCCGAGGGAATAAAAATCACTTCGGGTGTGTCTGTGTCTGTGTCTGTGTCTGTGTCTGTGTGTCAGGGGAGCAATCCTTATATAAGATAAGGAGTATATAGTGTTGCCTAATTCTTTTTATTAGAATAGGGTACACACCGTTCTACAGGAGTCGGGTACCAAATGAGACTGGACTGCTAGGAATACGAGCTTCTCATTTTTATACAGCTTAAGTCAGCTTCTTATACAGCTCAATCATTTTGGTTCCACCGACAAGAGATGCCAAGCCTGCAAAAAAAATCCCCCCATCCTGCTTTAAAATGGCGTGAAAAAGGTTAGGCCTCGGGATGCAGTGGGGGCAACAGGATTTTCATTAGAAAAAAAAAAATATCCCTTCGGACACCAAGGCTGTCTGTCTGTCTCTCTCCATCTTCATTTCTACCATCAATCTCTATCCTATCCTAGATATATATTCCGCCTTACAATATAATTAAAAAACCCAACAATGCAAAGCTATAAGGCCCCCTACGATACACAGGAAATCCCCATCACCAACCCACTCCCCAGTCTCTCACACGGGGGACTCTCCGCCTGTGCCCCCTGCTCTCACCAGGGGGCTCTCTGTGATACCAAATCCCATTAAAATGCAAATGAATTTCCAGCTGCTACTTCCAGCTGCATTGAAAGATTCACTAACACCCCCCCCCCCCGGGGTTGTGGTACCCCTCCAGGGCAGTCCACTCATGCAAAGCGAGGTAGTCCCCATGGAATAATTACCCTGGGGTAACAACCGCAGGCATCTCCTGATCCATACGAATGCAGCGTCATTTGATTGAGGGGCCCTGACGCTGTCCATGTGAACAGTTCTTGTGGGGATATCCATAAGCTGCTCCCTACTGCAGGGGCGATTATCTTACCTTTTAGTGGAATATTCTTTTGACTTATAATTTGTGTCAACTGAAAGCTCCATGCGTCAGAAGACAACGGAGGTTAAAACATCATTTTGTTGTAATCTAACTCTACTATACGATTTAAAAAAACAAAACAAAACACAGGCATTCATAGTTCATATAATAAGCCAGCCAGCCATGGAGACAAAAATTGGCTTGTCTTAAAAACCATGCAGAATTGTCAGCTCTCTTGGGATGTCAAATAAATTGGCACGAGCTCGCAGAGAGAGCGCAAAAGCTATCTCTAGATATTTTCAGACCGTTTAAGAAGGAAAGGTCCCACATAGCCCTGCCCTGCACACGCTGCTTCTGATCTCCAGGGCATCCTAATCTCAAACACACAGAAAAAAAAAAAAAAAAAGGTGGTACTCCATTTGGGCATAACTAGAAGGGACTGCCTTTGAAAACAGCTGTCTCTTCCTGAACGAGGGTCAGATGTATAGTTTCTTTATCAGACATTGCACTCCATTTTCTCCTGTTCTGTGCCTCTGGGGGCAGCTGTGTCCTGTATCCACATGCATAGCCTTATTTGGAAAGGCAATTTCCTTATTTGTTCCATTTTAACTGACTAAACTGGACTCTGGCTGGGGATGTTCACGGAGCTGTAAAGTATTCCTGCATCCTGGAGTGTCTTTTTGGTCCCAGTTGTTGCAAGGTGATATGCCATTGTAGAATCCTCCAGGTCACTGAGTTTGCAGGCAAAGAGCAGCTAAATAAGCTGTGGCTCCTCCCCTTACTACTGTCCTATTTTAGAAGCACGAAAATGCCAGGAGCAGAAGAAGGGGGTGTGTGTGTCAACCTTCAAAGGGGTGCATGTGTGTGTGTGTGTGTGGGAGATCCTAGGGGTGCTGGATCCCCCATCTGCCCTGAAAAAACCCACACCTTCATGGATAAAATACCCACATGTTTTCCTGCATCCAGTTGAATCTGTGCCCAGACGCCTTCGGGAAAGCCCATCCTTGTCAGTCTGGCTTCATGGTTTGCCCCAATGACCAGATAGCTCCCCCTGCAGCTTGGACAGAAAATGAAGGTTACAATTCTGTTGCTAACCTAGATCCATGACTAGGGTCTGGTGTGTGTCCAACAGGTGAGACAATTTCACCTTTGGGCCAATATGAATTATTCGGATTCTTTTCCACATCCCAGTAGCTGTGCATTGTCCAAAACATCACCCTAGCCTTAGCGTTTAATGTGCCAGTGGCTTTGTAGGATTCAAAGAACTGGAGACGGATACTACTGGCTCGATACATGGGGATCTTTTGAAGAGTCTCCTCAGATCAAATGCTGTGCTGCCTTTTAAAGTGTACGCGTGGGGGTGTATGTTTTGTCCCGCTATGACGAGATCACAGAAATGAGGAAAAAGCTGAAGATCATGACGCATCAGGTGGACCAGCTGAAAGAAGAGATCACAGGCAAAGAAGCAGCTCTTGTGAAAGTCCACCTAGACCACCAGCGAATAGAAAAGGAGAAGGAGTCGCTCAAGGTAAGGATGTTTCCCAGAAGGGAATTGGTTTTACGCATTGCATTTCGTTCAGTAGGCCATAAAAGCAATTACTTTACAGCAGGGGTGGGGAAACTCCCAGCCTCTGGTCCTTATCTGGTTCACTCCCCCGTTCTTCTGGTTCACCGGAAAACTGTGCCGGCAGGTAGGGTTGTGCATGTGCTGGGCTGGGGGGAGGACACCCGCTTGCAAAGCGCTGACGCAGGACTGCCAGGTTTCAACGTGGGGGGAACCCAGCTCAGTACGCCCTCCCCCACCCCTGCATTGGCTCCTGGGACTCGTAGTCCTTTTCTCCATGGTGGGGAGAAGGTTCCTCCTTTACCGACTCTTCTGTAATTGAAATACAGATCATTTGCTTATGTATAGGGGTGGGGATTTGGATTAAATTCGTAATTTAATTTCATGGAATGGATCGTTATGGATTAATCCATAACGAACCGGAACAGCACAATAACAAGCCTGTTTTGGCTCAGTTCTAATTTTTTTTTTTTTTTACTGCACATGCCAAAAATGGTCGCCGGGCTGTTCTGCGCATGCATGTCCTTTTCCAGAATAGTTGTGAGGGTTCTAAGGGAATGGGGGATAAGGGAACCCACAGACCTGACCCACCACACACCCACCTCACACTCAGGGGACTCCCGTGGGACGGAGGCAATCACAGTTCCGCGCCTAAAGAGTTCCCTCAGGGTATTAGGTGGCCCAATTAGCTCCGTGAGAAGCGAGGCCGTATCATCACAGGGAACGGGATCAGCGGAGAATGTGAGCGTGCCCCCTCCGCACTCCACGGGGGGACAAGGTCCCTGCCCACGCTCAAGCACACCCACGCACCCCACCCTGTACGAGACAGTACCCAGGGCAAGGATCTAGTGCAGGACAGTGGGGAAAGGGCGAAGGGGATTTAAGGCAGGGAGACAGGAGGGGAAGGAACTCCCACCACGCCTAGGGGAGGAGCGCAAGGGGGCCCTAGGGGAACAGCACCCGTGCCCCCAACAGTAACACAACACAACACACACTATATACAGAATGGGACAAGGACAACACAGTTTCCAAACACTCACCTCACTCACTCTCTCTTTCTCTCTCTCTCTCTCCACGACCACAGACTCTCAGACCAAGTTTGGCTTTACACCGCTCTCTACACCACGCTCAGGGGGCCAGCTTCACAGTCAAACTGATCGCCGGCTCTGAGCCCCTGTGGGAACCGGCCTTAAGTGCTCCTAGCCCCGCCCCTGCAACGCCTGCAGGCGTGCAGAGCGGCGACGCCCCATTGCTGGCCCCGCCCCTTCACTCTCGGCAGTCTCAGGGATTCCCTGCTCTGTTTGTTCCCCTACTTCCGGTTTCGGGGATGGGGCCTCTGCGGGGGTTTCCTGTTGCCGGGGACTAGCGCCGGAGCTCTCTCTGTGTGTCGGCACCCTAGGTGGGTTATATCTGAGGTCGGCGGGCAATCCTTGTTCTGAATCCCCTCCTCCTCCCCTGTCTCTTAGCTCCCTCTGCCTGTTCCTAACAATAGTAGCCGTTCTGCACATGCACGGTGGTCATTTTACACATGCGCAGACTGGCTGACCTTTCCCAAAAGGGTGTGCGTTCACAGAATGGTCTGGTGACCATTTTGTGCATGCGCCGTATTTTAATTTTTCAAAACTATTATTATTTTAAAATTACTGCACCTGAGCTAAATGGGTCACCAGACTATCCTGCGCATGTGCATCCTTTTCCAAAAGTCACTGCCATTTTGGAAAAGGGCAGCCAGACCGTACCTGCGCCGTGACCCTTTTGCACACGTGCAAACCGGCTGTCCTTTTCCAAAATAGCTGCGACGCTGCTGCCACCATTTTGTAAAAAGGTGGTGCATGCGCAGAAATGTCTGGTGGCCATTTTGTGCATGCACAGTCATTAAAAAAAATATTTTAAAATTATTTTTAATTGATTCAAATATGGATCTGTAATACGAATCCGCATTTAAATCCGATAACGTTGGGAAATTAAACAAAAATAAACCAATACGAATTTGCATCCAAAGGCCCCCCCACCCCCTACATGTGTCACCCCCACTGGTCTTTGTTGCTATTATTTACTTGGCAAAAGAAGAGATTTTGGGGTTTCCCTGTTCTCCCTCTCCTTCTTTGCATCCAGCACAAACTTCACTTCAAGGCTCTTTGTGGTTTTGCACCTCTTTATCTTTCCTCCCTTGCTTCCTGCTACGTTCCCACCTGGGAATTTTTTCTCCTCCTCAGACACCACCCTCATCAGCCCTAGTTTCCCCTGCTCCCAGAACCGTGTTTGCCCCTTCTCCCATGCTGCCCTCTAGCCCTGAACATGTTTACTCTACACCCTCCCTCCTTTAAACCTCTCTCTTCCATCACTCTCTAGCTCATCCCCCACAAAGTCTGCTTCTTCCACTGTCCCCACAGGTCTCCACTGTAACTAAGCCAAGCACATTGCACCGGTGACTTCTCAACTACATGGGCGCAGTCAGATGAGCTTCAGGGGCCTGATTCCTGCGTGGCCCAATAGTGGGCAATCACCACCGCCAGGCTGCGGGGCAAGCGCAAGGAGCCGGGCAGATGGTTATTTATTAATGATTTATTATTTATATAGTGCCAGCAGTGTACCTGGTGCTGTACAATCAGTAGTTAGACCCGTCCCTACCCCCAGGGGCTTTACAATTGAAGAGATAAGGAACGGGGAGGCAAGGGGAGAGGTGATCATCGGGAGAGACAAGGATACGTTCATGAGGTTGAAAAAATGCAAGTGCACGGGCTCCACTTAGGTCCTTTCTACACGAGACACACCCACGTGTGCCCACACCGGTCTGCTGCATAGGCACGCGTGAGTGCCTCCCGTGTGAATACCGTGGCGGGTGTGCATGCGTGCTCCCGCAAAACTCGCATGCTCATCCACCTCCACCCGTTGTCCATGCACAGAGCCACCGGTGACAATGCCGGTTGCTCCATGTGTGGGGTGTGAGCCCGTGTACACCTGCCCCCCCCACCCCGGTGCACACATTGGCCGCCCCCCTCCCCAGCCACGGCCCGTTTAAAAAGGGTCTTTGTTACAGGGAACAGATTCTGAGCAAGGGAGGGAAGAGGAAGCAATTTCGCTCAGGACAATCTAGGGAAAGCCTGACGGAAGAGGTAGATTTTCAGGAGAGTTTTGAAAGTTGGGAGGGAGGGAGCAGAACAAATTTATCCAGGGAGGGAGTTCCAGGCCTGGGGGGGCAGCAAGAGAGAAGGAGCGAAGACATTTAGTGGAGCAGGGGAGTCGCAAGCAGGCGAGGGTGGTGGGCAGAGGAGGAGAGAAGCTCCCGGGCAGGAACGTGGCAGGATACAAGAGTGGAGCGATATGGGGGGAGCAAGGCCATGAAGAGCCTTGAAGGTGAAGACGAGCTTGTGCTGAATGCGTTCCTGTAGAGGGAGCCAGTGTAGGGCAGAGAGGAGAGGCTGAATATGGTCAAAGCGACGGGCAAGGTGGATGACTTTGGCAGCAGAGCATTGACCGGAGATAAAGAGGGAGAGATCAGAGCAGGGGAGGCCAGTAAGGAGGAAGTTACAGTAGTCAAGGGGAGAGATGACTAGAGCGTGGACTAGGATTTTTGCGGTGGAAACAGTAAGGCAGGGCCAGATTTTAGCAATATTATACAGAGCGAAGCGACAGGATCTGAGGTGTAAACGAGAAGGAGGAGTCAAAGATGAATCCCAGGCTACGCGCATGTGGGATGTAGGCTGGATGGTGACACCCTCAATGGAAATTGAGAGGGAAGTAGGAAGGGAACATTTTGAGGGGCTAGTTATTGCTTTAACTAATCAATAACATTTTGTCCTTTCAAGAGGACACTCGTGGCTTCTCATCCCTCAACTATTCTGTTGCAAACACTTTAGCTCCTGTCTTAAAGGAGCTCAGCCAGGACCGAGACCTCATCGATGGCTTCTCAGTTACCCTGTTGCCCAACAAGTCATTGAACATGCCAGCCAGCCAGCCGTTTGCCAGGAATGTCACATCACACTAGTTTTGCCAACATCAGTTACCTACTTGCTAGCAGACCCATATAACACCAGGTTGTGAGGTCCTGCTGGGCTAGAATCCAGGTCTCTGGGTTTTTTTTAACACGGCCATCTTGATCTCAGTGCCACCGCAGAGCTACCTGTGTTACTGCTCTTCTAGGATATTAGCAGCTTGCCTCTTCCATGCTCCAAGCAACACGCCCCCATCTCCCATTGACTGACCTACAGCTTATAGTAGCATGACAGAAACCTGGAGGGGTCTGAGCAACCAGAAGGCTTTAACTAGCCAGAGCTGTGGTCTGGTCTGTATTTCTTTCTGCCGTGTGCTCCTTTTCAGCGAAATCGGAATGGCGATCAGAATTTTGATTGATTTTGCGCATGTGCCAACTGACTGTAGTCATACCGCACCACATGTGCAAGCCACCATAGAACAAAATGGTGGCGGCGGCCATTTTGTTGTACGGCGGCCACCATTTTGCACACGTGCAGTATGGCTGTGCCCATCTTACACATGCCAAATGGAACAGAATTTTTTTTTGATGGAGTCCAGCGAAACAAAAGCGGAACGTTCGTTCATTCTGCGTTTTACTGGAATGGATCACATGATTGGATTCTGCGGGAATTGAATCCAGTCAAAAATGAAACTTCACCCCTATAGCAGCTCCTACCTTCAGTCCTCCCCTTGCCCTTCCTCTAGCTCTCACCTTCTTCCCAGATTTATTTGGATTGACTCCCTGGTATTGATCCAGCTCTCTGACTCCGCTCAACTTCTAGTACTCATGTGAGCCTTGGATCCCTGGATTTGACCTACTCTAACCTTGCCCACACCTCCCTGGTTCCCCCATGTTTGCCGACGGATCTGATCTGACCCAATTGGCTATCAACCCCAGCTGGACTGCCTGACTATGGCTTTGAGACCCAGTGACAGAGCCCTCTGATGGCCTTCAGTGGGATGAGCATCCCTCACCCTCGGCTAATTCCTGACCAAAGTTTAACTTCTGTTAACATTTGTGTCTACAGCTTTTTAAAAACCAAGCAAGCCTCTCCTGCAGTTCCTACTCCTGTATCGCTGTGCCCACTCGCCAGCACAAACCCTCCGGAAGTAGGGTAGACCCAGACAAGTATTTACTTGTCAAAGTTGTAAAATCTGTGCTGAATCACAAGCAAGACAGAAAATCAGCCATGGTTCTTGTTCGTCGGCACCAACTCTTAGCTCTGTTATGAAATGTATGTTTCCTAGTTCAACCCAATTTGCTCTTTCCTCCCAAGTCTTAAAGAGTTAGAGAAACCGTGTCCACAATAGGTTATTTTTTCTCTTCACTTAACACCAGAGAGGGGACGCGGGAGGGGGGATCTCCTGCTACTTTCCACTTCTGCTTTTTTGTGTGTCAATTTCCCGCTATGCTCCACTGGTTCCTTCGGTTCATAGCCACTGCTGGCGCGTTACTGTTATGACAGGATGTCAATAGAACTTTGTAAAAAGGTGATGAATCTGCGTCCCTCATCCTGATCTGTCTCCGAGGTGTTAGATCAGCCTTGGAGAGGCTGTTCTGCACCTCATTTCCTGTGCAAAACTCTCTGCTTTAACTAGCCAATAATCCTACCCTGTCACCCTCCGAATCGGCCCGCCGTCAGTCTGACAACAGCTTGGTTGCTATCTTGTTTCACCCCCCTCAATGCAAGTGTGTCTGTGAACCAATACTGTATTAGTGGCTGCCTTGGGGGCATTGTGCTCTTCCCCCTAAAGAGTCTCTGCTGAATACAGGGAGAGGGAACAGACAGAGGGCTGGCTCTGACACCGGCACAAAAGAGCTCAATTATTTTCACAGCACGAAGGCTTCCATTTGACTTGTTTGCTGTAATGAGATGGAAACAATCGGCTCTTGGAAAACCATGGCTTAAGCGTAGTTGTATAACTTGGAGGTGGCAGATTCAGAAAGGTGGTTTTCCCAATATCCACCTTAATGATGACACAGGATTCTATCCAGATGTTTCATTCATAGGTAATTGTGATGAACAAACTCTAAATGGCCCAAAGTTGTTTACTAAAGCATCCCAAAGTTGGCGGGTGGATGTTTATCCAAAACCGATCGCAGCCGTAAGATAGCGTCAACGGGGTAGAGAAGCTGAAGGAGCAGTTGTTCAGGAGGGTGTTTTTTTGTTTTTTTTGGCACCTGTAGATCTGATTCCTGCCAGAACGGTTTTCTTGCTGCTGGCTCCAGTTCCTGATTGAGAGGCGACCAGAAAATAAACCTCCTTCACTGAACAATTGAGAATCTAAAGAAACATTTGATCTGAATTTAGGTCGGAATGCTGGGAAACAAGGATTAATCCTAACTTTTGCTGCGATAGGGTGTGGGGGGTGGGGACATGTCCCAACGAAAGCTGAAACGAGGGTACCTGATTTGGGATGACATCCGTGTTTTTGGGGTACCATTTAAGGTACCCGAATACCATTCGAGGTTTGAAAAACCGAAATTTCAGTCAGCGGGTTTTTTTTTTAGTACCAGGCATTACCCCAAGCTCCTGAATAACAACTCCAAATTCCCAAAATCCAGGACAAAATCAGGATGAAAATCGGTATTTCGGTATACCGCTTGTTGGTGTTTCGGCATTTCAGGTACCTGATCGAAAAGCAGTTTGGGTACCAAAAAGTACCCAAAATATTCGGTTTGATTCGGGTACTGGAAGTTGGGACGGGTATCCCTGTTTTTGTCGGTAGTTGTGTCGGCTCTAGTCTGAGCCCCCAGAAGCCATGCTCCGCTAGGTTCTCCACACTGCCATCTCCTTCCCATGCACAGGTAGAGACAGAGGCTGTTCCCCTCTCTACCTTCCCCTCTCAAACGTGAAATTGCAAACCTACTAGTAGTAATTTGTAACCTAACGTTGGCATCTGGCACTGTACCTGAGGACCGGAGGGTGGCAAATGTAACCCCAATATTTAAAAAGAATTCCAGAGGTGATCCTGGAAACTACAGACCGGTAAGCTTGATGTCTGTGCGGGGCAAAATTGTGGAAACTATCATTAAGAACAGAATCACTGGGCATATTGATAAACATGGCTTAATGGCAAAGAGTCAGCATGGATTTAACAAAGGGAAGTCATGCCTCACTAATCTCTTGGAATTCTTTGAGGGCATAAACAAGCATGTGGACAGGGGAGACCCAGCGGATATAGTGTACCTGGATTTCCAGAAAGCTTTTGATAAGGTCCCACATAAACGACTCTTGAGAAAATTAAAAGCCATTAGATAGGAGGTAGTGTTTTGCTATGGATTGGTAACTGGTTAAAGGATAGGAAGCAAAGAGTGGGACTAAATAGCCAGTTTTCACAATGGAGGGATGTAAAAAATGGTGTGCCCCAATGATCTGTACTGGGACCAGTTCTTTTCAATGTATTCGTTAATGATCTGGAAAAGGGTGTTAAGAGTGAGGTGATCAAATGAGCAGATGACACCAAGTTATTCAGAGTGGTCAGAACATGAGCAGACTGTGAGGAGCTGCAGCAAGATCTTACAAGACTGGGTGCCTCGGCATCTAAATGGCAGATGAGATTTAATGTGGACAAGTGCAAAGTGATGCACATAGGGGAAAATAATCCAAATTATGAGTACACAATGCTGGGTACTAAGCTAGGAGTTACCACGCAGGAAAAGGATCTGGGAGTGATTGTGGACAATACACTGAAATCCACAGCCCAGTGTGCTGCAGCAGTCAAAAATGCAAATAGAATGTTAGGAATTATTTGCAAGAGAATAGAGAATAAAACTGAGGATGTCATAATGCCTCTATACAAATCAATGGTGTGATCGCACCTTGACTATTGTGTGCAGTTCTGGTCGCCCCATCTCAGAAAAGACATAGCTGAACTAGAAAAGGTACAGAGAAGGGCAACAAAAATGATCCAGGGTATGGAACAGCACCCATATGAGGAGAGGCTTGGTAGGTTGGGGGTCTTCAGCACGGAAAAGAGACGGCTGAGAGGAGATAGGATAGAGGTCTATAAAAACATGAGTGGTGTGAAACTTGTAAATGGAATGGTTATTTACCCTCTCAGCTAGTACTAGAACTAGGGGACACTCCATGACTCTCTCAGGTGGCAGAGTAAAAACAGACAAAAGAAAGTATTTTTTCACTCAGCGTACAATTAGTTTGTGGAATTTACTGCCAGGGGAGGTGGTCAAGGCCAGCAGTATAGCTGAGTTTAAAAGAGGTTTGGACAAGTTTCTGGAAGATAGTTCCATTAGCAGCTATTAGCCAGATAGGATCTGGGAACAAACCCTTTACTGTAGGGAGGCTGGGGATGCCCCACAGGGAATGGATAGCATGGTGACCTTTTGGGTGCTTCTCCCAGGCCCCCGTGACTGGCCACTGTCGGAGACAGGATGCTGGGCTCGATGGATCGTTGGTCTGAGCCAGTATGGCACTTCTTATGTCCTTACGTACCTTCCTGTTGTTTCCAGACTCTGGGCATTACCAGATATAATTACAACTCCCATGTAAATACATCACATGCTGAAATCGGTGATGTCATCCAGCGCGCGGGGCTGGTTTTACAGATGTTTATGCCGCTATGTGTTTTTGCATCTTCCCAGTTCTTGGGTACCTACCAGCTGTTGACTGGAAAGCTGTCCCTTGATGTAAGTGACCTCAGGTGATCACAGACCAGAAGTGTGGTGGTGGGCTTACCCTCAGGTAGCAGCAGCTACGTACAAGCTATCACTATTATGCTGTCCATGACCATGCTTTCTGGGATTGCAAAGCAGGGTAAGTGTATGGAGAAAAGTGTGTTTACAAAACCAGACGTTAACAGGCAAATGGGTGGTTAATGCCCCAATGAGGGGCCAAGATTACCTCGGGTAGCGCACTCTGTTTCCACAAGGGGGAGCAGCAGTGGTGAGGAGCAGTGGCATTAAGATGAGAGAGGATGGGACCCTCCAAACTTGAGTTTGTTCTGTTTCTCACCCTTCCGTCTTCTGGTTCTTGGGGCCCCCTCACACACTCTCCTGTCTCTCTTTCCCTCTCTCAGTGGGACTGACGTGATTGCCATTTTGGATATGGGCAACCATTTGCACACAAAATTGTCTCAAATGAGAGTGATGCTGCTGTCTCCATTTTGGATATGGGCAGCGGCCATTTTGCACATGCGCCAATGGCACTGTAAAAACGATTATTTTGTTCACTCTGATCGGAATCGGACAGAATTGTATCCATTGCAATTTCCTGTCAGAAATGATGAAACTCCTGATTCTGATGGGAAATCAGAACGGGCGGAATTTCTCTTTCAGCCTTACTCTTGGCAGTGGCTCAAAGGGACGTTGGTTGTTTTCTAACCTGGTTCTCCTGTGCTTATTGATCCTTTGGGGCTAGATCTTCAGGTGATATCACTAGAGCTGGGTTGATTTACACCTGATGAGGTTATGTCCCACTTATTTGCATACAGTGGAGATACATCTGCATCCTTGTTCGTCCTTGCGGAACATTGGATGCCAACACTTCAGCTGTCAGAATCATTAACACCACCCCGACTTCTGCTCGAATCTGTAGGGGGCTCGGGTGGCGATCAGCGGTTAGCTTCGTTATTGTAAACGACAGCTCAGATGTATGTGTGCTTAAGGCTTGCGATCCTCAGAGAGCTGGGCCTCCCAGCCCTCCATTCATTGGGAGGGGGCCGGCACAGCCGTGGCGTTTTGGGGATGGGCGCTTTAACGCGTTTGAGGCAGGGAATTTGTTTCTGTCAGTGTTCTCTGCCAGCATCTAATGCTACATCTTGTTTACAACTTGTAGTTTCTGTGACATAAAGAGAACACCGAATGTTGATAGAATAAAAAAAAAAAGAAGAAAACAAATATTATCCAGTCATGCCAAAATGCATGAGCAGTTTTACATTCGCAGACAGCCACTTTTACACGCCGTTGATTGCATTTTAATATAGAGTGGCGTATATTTTTGTTCTGCTGATGGAGCCTGATCTGCATCTGGCGTGATGAACGGAGATACGAATGTGTCACATATGGGAAAATAAAAAGTTTATTAAAGAACACAAGAGTGGAACAAGGCTTATTATTATAATGATAGCATTGTGGCCTTCGCGGTCTTAAATCATCTCCACAGCAGACACGCCCTCCGCTGAACTTTTATCCCTCTCGCTTTTGTACGAAGCTCTCTTTCAAGAGGCAGCTTGATTATCTCCTTTTATTGGGGAACAGGTCTTTTCCAAAGCTTGTTTTCTTTTATTTGTGTTCAGACTTAAAAGCTTTCCTACCCAGAGAAACAGCTTGTTAGGACAGCTTCATTTTGACTATTTTTAATTGTCTAGTAGTTTGAGAATTCTCTATAGTCATCAGGCTAGGACGATATGCCTTTTTCTTTGGATTAGACCATTTTAGTGTTTTTCGTATCTCATTATAACTTGGCCCATTATAATTGGCCAAGTCCTTGTTGTGTCACAGGCATATCATGGCATACAAGGTCCATCAAATGGCTCTACAACATTGCCCGATGTAATACTAGCCAGTGGGGGCATTAAACACACTTATGGCTGTTGCGTCTGTTTCTTTAAACATGCATTCCCACCCCCATTGTTTAACATAATTTGGGATCTGAAAAATCAAGAGGGTAGACAATAAGTAGCTGCTGCTAGTATGGAGCTACTGTTAGATCTAGTTACATGTGACTTGCCATCAGTTGTTGGTCATCCAGGGACCATAGAGACTGGAGTCTTGTGAAGGGCCAGTCTAGTTCCTGCACATGTTTGTGGTGTTTCTGGCAAGGGGGTCTTGGTTGGCAGCAGGGTGGAAGAAGGAAAAATAAACAGACGGGGGAAGGAGCTGAGCGGGTGGGCCAAGAGTTGGATTAACTTTGGAATTAAGCTTTCTTCACAAAGTCCCAGGAGTTTCTAGTCTGGGTTGGCCAGCCCCTTTCCTGCCTGGAATTGGTTCCCCTCTCCTGTAATTGGGTGTCTTGCACTATGAGATACCATTCGAGAATAGGGTGACCACTGACGCATCAGCAGAAAAGAGGACAATCATTTGCATGAAATGTACATATGCTAATTGTATGCTAATGTATGCCTATTTGTGGGGCAGAGGGTGGGGGAGAAGTGGGCGGAGCCAAACCAATGGTAGGTGGGGCCAACGGTAGGCAGAGCCAACCAAACAGTTAAGCCAGTGGTGTGGCTTAACCCAGCAGCAAGGAGTTCCTAGAGTTAACGTTGGAGGAAGATTACATTAGTTAACCCTGTGAACTCCTTGCTGCTGCATGAAGCCCTGCCACCGGGGACTAGGCAACCCTCTTACTACGGTCCCATCCAATGTCTTTCTCCATTTCTCCCTAGCAGTGTAAAAAAATAGAAGCCAGGTTCACTGTGAGGAGAAACTGAAGTTTTAAGTGTCTCATCAAGCCAGTAATAAGTTACTACCAGTGATTCTCTACCATTTCAACCAACTTTCCTTTTTCTATTTGTCTTTTGGTTTTTGTTTCCTTTTTTATGGGGAATAACACCAAAGTCAGCCTCAGAAACCTTTGAACTGCATTGCACATAAGAACGTTGGGGGTAACACACTCAAATTACCCTGAAAAACCTTTGAACAAGTTTGCACATAAAAACACTGGGGATAACACGTTCGGATCACTCTGAGAAGCCTTTGAACAACAGTGCACATTAGAACATCGGGGGAGGGAGGTAACACTCAAGTTACCCTGAAAAACCTTTCAACAAGTTTGCACATAAAAACATTGAGGATAAGACACCCCCCCCGTCATCCTTAGAAACCTTTGAGCAGTGCACATAAGAACATTGGGGGTAACACACTCAAGTTACCCTGTAAACCCTTTGAACAAGTTTGCACATAGTATTGGGGGTAACACCCACATCCCTCTGAGAAGGCTTTGAAGGGGGATTGCTGGAAGGGGGGGAGATTGCTGGGAGGGGAGCTGGGGGGGTTGCTGGGACTCGAGGGGGGGTTGCTGGGGGGTAGTAGCAGTGGAGGTTGCTGGGAGTGGGGGTAGCCACTGCCAAGGGGAGTTGCTGGGAGGGGGCTCAGCGGAGCCGAGGGGGGTTGCTGGGAGGGGACTCAGGGGAACCGAGGGGGGTTGCTGGGAGGGGACTCTGGGGAACCGAGGGGGGAAGTCGGGAGGGGACTCAGAGGAACCGGGGGAGGGGGTTGCTAGGAAGGGACTCAGGGGAGCTGGGAGGGGGGAGCTGGGGGGGACTCAAGAACCGAAGGTGGGAGTGGGGAGCTGGGGAGCGGGGGACTCAGAGGAACCGGGGGGTTGCTGGGGGGGGGGGAGCCAGGTGGTCGTCTCCACTCACCATCACCACCAGGTAGGAATGGATTGGAGAGGCCAGGCAGGTCGCGCCGGGTCCAGGACGGGGAAGAGAGTCCGGAGCAGACGAGCCACTCGTGCTCTGGATCAATTGGCTCAGCTGCGTGGCAGAGGTGGAAACACGACACGCGCGTTGCACGTGCCAAAAAAGCCTGCCAGGAGGTCGCAGCTGCCCTCTCTGCATTTCCGCTTTGGGAGGAAGCGCAGAGAGCGCAGCTGCGAGCAGCCGTCAGGCAGCGAGACAGAGAAATTCGGATGGAAGGGGAAATCCGGACGCCTCAATGGTCCGGTTCCCCTTCCATCCCGGACAGCTGGATCTGTCCTAAAAATCGGGCAGTCCGGGATAATCTCGGACCCCCTGGCCACCCTATCTGGGAAGCATCTGGTGGGAGGAGACTGTTGGGTAACCACAAAAATGCAGTGGCATAAATATCTGTTCATCCAGCTAGCCACTCAGGATGATGTTGCTGGTGATTTCCACAGTAACACTTACTCAACGTCCACCCCAAGCCACACAGCCCATCGGGCTGATGTGATTAACATACACCAATTTCTGTGGCCCGTGTTGCCCAAGGGAGCGGTTTGTCCAACTGCCTTTGACTTCCCCCAACCTAGAAGGCAAGGTTTCCATTCACAGCTGGGTAGACTAGGCATGGCCACCCAGACTGAGACCAGGCAAAAACTTGAACCCATGGCCTTCTAGGATGTAGTTCAGTACCGTGACCACTCAGCCTTCGCATCTCTCGCACTCGTGACATCATCTCAATCAGTGGTAGCGCCTGTCATCCCGCTCTTATATCCCTGTCTTCCCGCTCCAGAAAATCATACTGGTTACCAACTCTCAGCTGTTTCCAAACTCGCAGCTTCCTGCAATAGCTTTGCTCTTGTGCCTTAACTTTGACCTTTGCCGACCTTGTTGTCACCATCTAATGCCATCTAACTAACTGACACCTCCATTCTCGAGGAGATTCTCAAGAAAATGAAAGAACAGGGTTGGCCTTACCACAGGGCAACCCAGGGCGACCACCCTGGGCCCCGCTCTCTCTGAGGGCCCCGCAGTGGCCTCCATTTTCACCAGACTAGGTTGTGGGGGGCACCACTCTCTCCCAGTAAGGCCCCAAGCATGACCACCTTCAGGGCACTATAGTGGTTGCCCCCTAGGGCCCCCACGTTTTATCTTTGTCCTGGGCCCCGCAAATCCTAAGCCTGGCCCCCAAACCAGCCCTGCAAATGCGCAAAATGGCCACTGGGGCCATTCTGCTCATGCATGACCCGTTTCAAAAATGGTGCCGGCAGCGTTGCCACCATTTTGGAAAAGGGCAGCCATTCTGTGACTGCCTGACGGCCATTTTGCGCATGTGCAGACTAGCTGCCCTTTTCCAAAATGGCGACGATGCTGCCGGTGCCATTTTCGAAAAGGGTTTCACATGTGCAGAGCGGCCATTTTGTACACGCTCACTTCTTTTTTTGTTTTGTTTTTTAATGAGACATCTCCTGAGATTTCCTACTGGGGTTGAGATCTCGGCGAGCTCTTGGTCCCTGGCACAAAATCTCGCGAGATTCTCATGAGGGAAAAAAAAGAATCTAATTTCAGCCCTACTTGTTACCAAAGAGAATTTTTCACGCCAGTCATTTGTTTTTAATGGCAATGAGTCGACCCTATAGACAGCGGAACAGGCGTTCACCTAGTATCTTTCCATTGTATACCTGCAACTTAAGCAACCTCTCAGAATTGGGAATCAAGCCGTTTCCACATCCAGTTTCCTGCTTGGGATTAGACGCGATTCAAGAACATTGGACATGTTGTTTACAACATTTCTGGATGGGGCTTTGCATGTATTTGTGTGATGTCTCTTCGGCTCTTGAGAGCTAGCGAAATGCAATGAAGGCAAGAAACACGGAGAAACTAAATGAAAGCATAGGGCCGCGTCGAAATACTGTTCTGAAATTCCCAGGTTTCTCAAGTGGGAAGTTGTTGCTAAACACAATTTACCTGTGTGTCTTTTTTTGTGTGTGCTTCTGTCAGGCTGAGCTGCTTAAAATGAAACAACAAGCTCTGGAGACCAAACACTTCATTGAAAAACAGGAGGCGGAACAGAGAAAACTCCTGAAAATTATCTCTGAGGCAGATGCCGAGCGGATGAGGCAGAAGAAGGAATTAGACCAGGTAGGGAAACACCTTCTCAGTGGGGCCATTTCATCCTCTTGTGCCCTTTGTAAGGGCCATTTCCTTGGCTGGGGGTAAACTGACCTACCTCTATTGAAGCCAACCTTTTTACTGCAATGAATAGTCAATGGAACTATGGGAGTTTACTCTGATGGAGAATTTGGCTCAACTTTGGAAGAATGACAGGCTCTTGATGTTTTTTTCCCCCTTCCACTTACCAATAATGAAATAACATTTTGATGCCCTGCTCTTTGCTGATTTGAAGATACAGGGCCTAATGTCTTATGATGGACAGCTTGATGGGAAAGGGCCATCAGTATGCGGCCCCTTCAGAGGAGCTGCACGGATCCTGCAATCCTCTCAGTTCCTTTCCTGAATGGAGGGGTGGTGGTTTTGCAGGATCTGCATGGCTCCTCCAGGGGGCAGGGGGGTTGCGTGCTGGCTTTGAGCCCCGGCCATGGAAGGGGGGTGGGCTTACACCAGGGAAGAAGCCTTTTCTGACCATGACCCCCCCCTAGCTAGCGCTAGTGCACCCCTCTCAGCTAACAGCCGGCAGGGGGAAGGGAGAGCAATCGCGCTCTCCTTGGGGGCCATCTGACAGCTGGTGGGGATATATGTGCTGGATGCCCCAGGGACAGCGGGATGGCGGGAGCGGCTTCCCACCTGTCGGGTGGCCCTGGGGAGGGAGAGATGTGCTAGTGGTATGTGTGGAAGCGGGTGCAAGCCCAGGAACGGTAGGTAGCGGGCTGCCTGCTTGAAGCACACCCAGTGTTGCCCACGGGGTGTGTGTGTGTTTGTGTGTGTGGCAGCAGCGTGGGGACTCCATGGATTGAACACAGGTTCTGGCTGCCTCCCCTTCTGTGTATTAAAACTGGGTGTTTTCAGACGAGATGTTACCCCACATGGGCCACCCATGAGCTACGGATCCATCCACCCATCGGAAAGTGGAACAGCTGGATGCTGGATGCATACACCCACTCACAGAGCCATGCATATATTGTTGTTTTTATGGTTTTGTTAGCCGCTCTGAGCCACTGAGGTGGGGAGAGCGGGAGAAAAATCTGTTTAAATAAATAAATAAATAAAATAAAATAAATTGGTATTTTGCCTTGCCTCCTTCCTAGGTTATCAGCGAGAGAGACATCCTGGGCAGCCAGTTGGTTCGTCGCAACGATGAGCTGGCTCTGCTGTACGAAAAGATCAAAATCCAGCAGTCCATCCTAAACAAGGGTGAGATGCAGTACCGGCAGAGAGTGGAGGATATCCGGCTCCTCAAGCTGGAGATCAAAAAACTTCGGCGGGAGAAAGGAATCCTCGGCAAGAGTGTGGCTAATGTGGAAGAGCTCAGGTAGGATGACAGAATGAACAAAGTTCACTTTTGCAGGGCCGTGACATTGCATTCGAAACAGTCGCGGTGGTGGTGTTGGGGGAGGGGGGAGAATCTGTTTTCATGGTCAAGATTTGTATTGACGAGTGAGTTACTACAATGAAGAAGTCGCTTTATCTCACCTCAGACACAGGCTCGTTCCAGGTTCATAAACCAGCCAACTGGTAATTAGAAAGGGGTTGGGAGAAAAGGCCGCCTCCCTCAAATGAGACTGAATCCAAACTTCCCCTTCTACCGCGAGTTACCGGCAATATAACAAGCTTGACAGGGAGTGGCGGGAAAAGGTGTTCACGGTTCAGTAAGTGACTTAGTGGTGCCTGGGACCCGCATTAGTGGAACCGCTTTTTATTAGGCAATCCATAGAGGAAGCAGAAATTTGACATATTTATAACAAACCCCCGCTCCATATGTTTTCGGCTTCCGAGATTTATAAAGAGGCTTGATCCGGGAGAAAGATTTAGTTAAATTTTCATTGAAGATTGTGTTTCTCTCAAAGCAATGTTTTATAGCCCCGTCTCAATTTATCTCCTTGTACTTTGGCTTAATGCTTTCCTCTTTATTCTTTTAAACTGTACCATACCGGAGGTGTATTCTCTCCTTCTGGGAAAGCATTACAGTTTGTTATGCAGTCCCTGCGGGGCTTAGAAGGAGACAAAATGAGCGGGACTTTGTTTTCAGTGGGTAACTGTGTCCCACAGGGTGGAATTCAAAGGCCTGATTCTATCCTCTGGTACACCATCTTTAAGCTTCTGGTCAAGCCACTTTGACTTCTACAGGGATGTTGCCAATAATAGCCCATCTAAGGATTTCCCCCTCTCCCTTAGGAGGGTGGGCTCTGGCTCTGGTGGTAGAGCGCATGCTTTGCATGTATAAGGTCCCAAGTTCAATCCCCGGCATCTCTGATTTAGGATCTCTGGTAACACGCCTGGGTGAGGCCTCTGCCGGGGATCCTGGAGGGTCTCAGGTAGCATGGCTGGGTGAGACCTCTGCTGGGGATCCTGGAGGGTCTCAGGTAGCATGGCCGGGTGAGACCTCTGCTGGGGATCCTGGAGGGTCTCAGGTAGCACGGCCAGGTGAGGCCTCTGCCGGGGATCCTGGAGGGTCTTTGGTAGCACACCTGAGTGAGGCCTCTGCTGGGGATCCTGGAGGGTCTCTGGTAGCACGCCTGGGGGAGGCCTCTGCCGAAGACCCTGGAGAGCTGGATTTGAAACGCTGCTGCCATGTGATTGTGACAGTAATACTGGGCTAAGATGGACCATTAGTCTGACTCAGTTAGGCACCTCCTTATATCCTTTCTGCAAGATATCACAGGTTCGCCCTCCTGTAGCTCAACGGGTCCGGAGTCCGGGGGTAGTGCTGGACACGGATCTCCGCCTGGAGCAGCAGGTAGAGGGAGTGGCGAAGGCTGCCTTCCGCCAATTGTATCTGATGCGGAGGTTGCGTCTGTATGTCTCTGGCCCGGACCTGGCCTCCCTCGTCCATGCCTTCGTCACCTTGAGGCTGGACTACTGCAACGTGCTCTACGTGGGGCTACCCCTGTTCCTGGTTCAGAGGCTGCAGCTAGTGCAGAATGCGGCGGCCCGGCTCCTCTCGGGGACGGGTCGCCGGGACCACATAACACCCGTGCTCCGGACTCTGCACTGGTTGCCAATAGCATGCCGAGCCAGGTTCAAGGTATTGGTGTTGATCTACAAGACCCTTCACGGTCTGGGCCCCTCATACCTCAGGGACCGCCTCGCCCTCCACGCCCCAGAGCGGCTCCTTCGGTCGGCTGGGGGTACCTTCTTGGAGTTCCCCCGTGTTAAGCGGGGGGCCACAATGGAGAGGGCATTCTCGGTGGCCAGGCCGCGCCTTTGGAATTCCCTCCCGGAGGAAGCTCGCTTGGCCCCGAGCCTTTTAACATTCCGGCGAGTTTGTAAAACCTGGCTGTTCACCCAAGCCTTTGGGGAGGGTGGATTAGTGGGTTTTTATTCCCCTACCCTTCTTTATTATTTGTTATAAAAATTTTTTTGTCCTTCCCTGTTTTAATTGTTAAGATTTTTATGACTGTTTAAAATATTTAAATGTTGTTTTATCTGAAATTTGTTAGCCGCCCTGAGCTCTTTGCAGGAGGGGCGGGGTAAAAATGTACCAAATAAATAAAATATTTAAGGAAATGGTGGAGAAATAGATCTATTGTGCTTAAAGGCTACGACCTAACACAAAGACACAGCACAAACCTGCTGCCCAAAGGCATTGGGTTGGACACCTGTTTACTGTATTGAAATCAGAACTGAAATGAGAACTTGCAAAAATGGATAAACCTGTCAAATGTTTGATACTTCACTCGACCTGCCACCTTCAGGTATTAATCTAGACCCAATTAGTGCCGGATAGGTTACCCAGTGCTCTGATTTACTAACTTTTGGTCCCTGAATACCAACTACTAGTACCAGTTTTTCAATTTTCCATCTTATTTTTTCAAATTACCTGTTTTTTTCACTCTTTCCCAGACTGATTTACCAGTTACCAATTGGTAATGATTATCCCTGATTTTTCCGGGTAATTGGGTACCTGATCAGCCCCTCAGACAGCCTGCTGGGTGCCCAACACGGTGCCCCAAATTGTGGGTATTACCCCCCGTAGTAAATCAGGCACCCATTTCAGCTCTAATTGAAATGCAGGTGACGGACTGACGTAGGCATCGTGCCTGCCATCCTGCGTGGATCACGTCTCTCTAATATCAGCAGCCATTTGAATGAGCTCCAAAGCCATCCCTAGAATTGCCAAACCAAGCACGGTATTTTATCATTTTGCAAAGCTAATGAGATTTCCGCACTCCTGCTGGGGAGACTTAACCCACTCCTGGTGCTGAAGCTCGATTCTTGCTTTTCTCGGCGAGAATAGGGGGTTCTCAGTCGTTCTTGAAAACGAGGACGAGCCAAGAAAACTGCCTGGATTCTGGCCAAGAAGAGTGAGAATCTCACAACAGCTGTCCCCTTGCCCTTGAAAAACAAGAAAGAAGGGGCCTCTTACAGCCCTCAGTCCTCCCCCCCATCACATAGAGGGCTGTAGCGGAATGTTGCAGCAGTAGCTATTTCCGCCGGAAACAGCGTTTCCACAATTAGTGGTACAGCGTGGCAGAGGCTTTCATTCCGCTAGTTTCATTCCGCTACTTCCGCAGTTGCGCTAATTTCATTCCGCTACTTCCACAGGTTTTGCAAAATAGTGGAAACATGACATTTTCGCTGCTTCCGCCATTCTGCCAGCACCACAAAATAGCAGAACAGCGGTTTTCCGACAGTTTCTGCAATTTTTCCGCAATTCCACAATTTGCAGAATGCAGGCAGAATTAGCGGAATGTCCGCATAAAATCCATGGTGTGGCGCGGGCAATTCCGATATGGCGGAATGGAATCGTGGCGTGGTAACAGCTCCTGCCGCATCAGCCCTACCGTACTCACCTGGCTGCTCCAGCCGCTGTGTCTCTTGCTTCTCTGGGGCGAAATGGGGGATGTGAGGAGAAGGCAAATTTTTCTTTAAAAAATCACCATGCATGCGCAGAACATCCCCTGCAGCCATTTGCGCACGCACTGATTTTTTCCCCTGCAAAATACCTTGCAAGAGCTTGTACTGGGGCCGAGATCTTGGCGAGTTCTCGTGTCCGGTCCAAAATCTCACAGGATATCTCGTGAGAACAAAAGGGTTTCTTATTTCTTCCCTAACCACTCCAACCGAGAGATGGCGAGGCCTTCAATAGTGCAGCCTCTTCTGCATCAACGTAGGGAGAGGCTGCTAAGAGAAAATTAAGTAGGGCTGAAATGAATAAACGTGAGGAATACCAAAGAGACTGTGTCTGTTTTAACAAAGCAAACTCCTGTGGTATCCGCTTCTTGCTTTGCTAGCAGTTTTGAATATTAATTTCAGTGTCTTTGCTCTGGTATTTCAGTTACTTAGGTATTTTGTGTTTGGCATGCTAAGTATTTTGATAAATCATCACCCATTTGGGCATTCTTTTGAGCACGGCCAAGGCAGTAGCCTTGGATCTATTGCAACGAGTATCCGTGAAAATGGTTAAACCTGTTCAAATTGTGATACCCGACCTGATAACGTTGGATACTAATTGATACTTGAATCTGGACTCAATTTGTGCCTGATGTGCTGCTACTGTTTTTTCATTGTGATTTTTCGACTTCCGGTACTGATTTTTCAACTTCCGATACAGATTTTTGACTTTGCTGTCCTGATTCATTGACTGATATACCAATCAGTATATCGGTAACTCGGTAACAGTACTAGCTGGTATTGTCAGGTATTTAGGTACCCGATTGGGACTCAAGTAGCCCCTTGAGCACCTGATACAGTACCTGAAATTGCAGGTATTACCAGTGGGTACAAATGAGCTACCTGTTAATTGTGAGATATAGGTGAATCCGATAATTGGCCTCGGGTTCTCTTTTGGAATAAGGTCAGTATTTGAGTCACTTTGCTATTCTGTGTTTGGTATTATGGTCCTTTGTTACTTTGTTCGCTTTGGCAGGACCGTTTTGTGGATTTTAAAAAAAATTGTGAATGTGGTTTCTTTGTTTTGAACCAGTTAAACTCGCATTCAAAAATGAAAACCAACCCGCCAAATAGTAGCGCCAGAGATACAATCCAAGTACTGAGTGCCAAAGTGACCAAACTACTAAAATGACTGAGATACCAAACATGAAATACTGAAGTAACCGAGGTTACCAAAGCAAAGATATCAAATAAACAAACGTGAATTTTGCAATGGTAGGAAAGACAAATTTGGATCTTCACTCATGTGAATGAAATGAAATATTTGTTTCATCCATAAAATCAAGCTTGCATCTTCCATTAGGCTGCGGCCACCATGTTGGTTTTTTGTTTTCTTAACTGGACCAATATGTGATCACCGCCACTACAGCTCTCAGAACAGTCCTTTAGTCTGTGTCCTTTAGTGCATGTACCAAGGTTTCCCAAAGTCCAAAGGAACACCCTTAACTCTCAACCACTTTTTATGGACCACTATACACTTGCTGGGGATGGCAGCGAACCAATGCATGCTCATTGCAGTCCTAACGCTTCCTTCCAGAAAGTTCACATTACAGTCCTCTACTCCCAACCTTCTCCCAGAGATGCTAGTGGAAACCAGAGCCAGTCTTGCTGTAGTCACAGCCGGTCCCACGGATTAGTTGGAAACGATTCACCATGGCCTCCTGAATGCCCTGGACAGTTGTCGTCCACAGAGGATGAAATGTCAGGAAAAATTCTGAACATGGAGATCTGTTGGGTTGTGAAACCAATTCCATTAAAACTAGAGTGGAAAGTGTTATGGGAAGCCACCCCACGTGACCACCTTGTTCAGGATCTTGAATGGAAGAGAATGAGAAGTTGTGTGATTTCTTTGTTGAAGGGTCACAAGGTGTTCTTGTGTCTCTGTCTTAAGGCAGGAGGTTTATCACATGCAGAAAGAGTTGCTGAAGGAACGGACCCGCTGTAGAGCCTTGGAAGAGGAACTGGAGAATCCTATGAATGTTCACAGATGGAGAAAATTGGAGGTAGCGCGTTAGCATCCCATTATCAGCGGTGCCAAAAAGCCCATATTTCCAAATCAGTAGCACGGCACAAAGCATATTTTGTTGTAATGCTATGCAAATTGGCATTTAGAGATGAGGCAGGCTGAAATTTCCATAGCGCCAATGGTGGTTAACAACCACAAGCCTTCTACGCACAATGCAATCAGGGTTATTTTTGTGTCGCTTCCTTAATGTGCGATTGCGGGGGAAGCGTTGCAAAGAGAGCCGGTCGCAAGCCAGAGAGATTAGGGAGGTCTCAAGGTGAGACTGAAAAGGAGGTGACTCATTAGCTTAGACAGAGGGAGGGCGAGATTGTTCACAGAGGAAGGGACAACTCCCACGGAGGAGCGATCCTTCTGTTGTTATGTGGAAAGTCGCATGGGAGGGAGAGAGTGGAAACCAGGAGGAGAAGAGCAATCGATGCAGGTAACTCGGAGTGTGGGTGGGAATAAGGTCGGAGAAATGACAGATGTGTATTGGGGAGAACAGGCGCCCAAGTAAATAATAGCATTTTTATTTTGGGGGCCATTATATAAATGGTTTTGTAAGCAGGAAAGCCTAAATGTATATAGTGTCACAACCTGCTGCATAAACACAAGGAAAAAAAATAATAATAAAGAAAGCAAGCTGTCAGATACAGATCTGAATCTATCAGCATCACTTGGCAGCATTGGGTAGTTCTCAAGTCAAAGCCAGCGGAGAGCTCTGTCTTGCACTCACGTCGGCCCCTGATTCAGCACCAAGGGTGGCTTTGCTGCTCTAGTAAATGAGCGATAATGCTCGAGACCCTGAAAATAGCCGAGCGGAAGGCTTTGGCTGTTCCAGCCTGCAGAATAGTTAATTCCCAATGTGTTGGTGCTGAGTTTAAAGCCGTACAGCGTGCTGACCTTTTCTCTGGGAAAGCAGATAAAATGTAGGATGTCTGAGTATCTCGAAGAGATCCAAGTGCAATCTCCAGCAGCTCCAGATAAAAATAAAATAAAATGGGAAATCAGGCCAGTCAAAAAAATAATAATCAAGCGCTGGGTGACTGGCTGCATCCAAAGACTGATAATGGGAAGGGAAGCCTTTTAATTCTAGGTCAGTGGTTTGGGTCTGGAACAGCTCGAAGGTTCAGCAGATGGGAACAATCCCATGAAGTGGTTTTGATGGGGTTCAGCTCCAAATGAACAAATGTCCCCACGGCAAAAGACATTGGCACATTTCCCACCAATCCACACCCTCATTTGAAGAGGCATCCCAGAGGCCAAGGACTAACTGGGCCATAGCGAGGGAAACCCTGCTTTCAGGCCTTAGTTGTTTCTTCACAGCTGGAGCTGAAAGGAATGGCAGATTTTACGTTCATGAATATTGCTCAACTTTTCAAATAGGCCTCCAAATATCCGAATGGTATATGCCACCGAAACGGATATTCGCGCATCTGCGTGTTTGGATGCTTCAGTTTGAAGACCTAGTTCATTTTGATATTTTGGTTATTTTGGTGACTTTGTTTTGGCTATGGATGCCAAAGTGAAGCCACCGAAATGCCAAAATGACCATACCAAAATATCCAGAGTGGATGTCTGGTGAAGCGTAATCCACTTTTTAGGATCCAAATCAAATAAGGCAAATTCACTGGATATGGTATTCACGGCAAACCTTTGTTTCAATTTTACTTCATATATTGGTCTGGGACAGGTGTTCCAGCTTCCTAGCTGGCGTGCGAGTTCCAGTAAAATGTTTGCAGCTCAGCCTTTTATAAGCTCTACGTTTTGTGAGGGAGAGTGAGGGTTGGGGAAGAGTGGGGGTTCTCTGGGTCTCCTCTGCCATTTTGTTCCTTTGATTCCCTCTGTTCTGAAAGTGACGTATTGCAATGACCCTACTTCTGGTTCAAGAGGGCAGTGGGCACCTCTTGGGAGATCCTTGTCAGCTGTCTACTTGGATGGTTAAGTGTGTTCCCTAACTAGGTTGCCTGAGACCTTTGTCCACACAGGACAATTTCCCCACAGCCTTTATCCATAACAATAGCCAAATGTTCACACTGCCCTGGAGGAGGTTGGCCATGGGGCAAACAGCTCCACAGCTTATTAGGAGTACAATACTTTGTGGTCATTTGTTCTGGGGCATCTGACCCTTGAGAAAACCATGTGCTACTAACTGGTGGAGTTAACTTCCCTGGATCAGAGATGAGGAACCTCCCCACCCATGGCCCAAATCTTACCTGGGCTGAGCGGGGAAGGGAGCAGAGAAGAGGGCATACGCTCAAGGAGAGGGGACAGA
The DNA here is from genome assembly GCA_003113815.1 of Sphenodon punctatus. Classification (NCBI taxonomy): domain Eukaryota; kingdom Metazoa; phylum Chordata; class Lepidosauria; order Sphenodontia; family Sphenodontidae; genus Sphenodon; species Sphenodon punctatus. The sequence goes on along the minus strand of QEPC01006491.1, from coordinate 2,565,612 downwards.
ACCATGGCGTTGATCCATGATCCTGAACACTCGACTACTTTCTTCTCTTATCCTGAGCACACCCCTGCCCCTAATGGGTATTGGCAGTGGCGATTTTGCGCATGTGTCATGGCAAATCTTGTTTTGATTTTTTAAAAAACAACAACGTTCAGTCAGGATTCTGATTGGAAATGTTTCCAATCAGAATCCTGACAGGGAACACCCACAGGTGTTCCTTTTTCGTGGAAATGTTCTGCAAAAATGGAACGTCTGTTTCGACCTGGCCCTCATTCGCTTCTGCTCAGAAGTGATGTTCAGAACACACCTCCCCTTTGTCTCTAGCCGTCTGCCCAAACTAAAGGACGGAAATGGTCCTTAATGACCCACCCCCTAGTGGATAATCAGAGAGGGCTTTCATTCCCTGGGGGGCTGGGCACCAGAGCTCGCCATTCCAAGAGTGATGATGATAATACTCTCCTTGGCCAGGCCAGCGATCCAAGTACCTACGAGTTGATACAGAAGATACACATGCTCCAGAAGCGGCTCATCGGCAAGACGGAAGAAGTGGTTGAGAAAGAATTGCTTTTGCAGGTAGAGTCACTTTGTTTTTTTGAGTATCTCTGATTGGCATAGTTGAGCTTCCCTGTTTGGATATGTTTCCCGTACTGCTATTGAGACATCTCGGTATCCTCCAAGTTGTCGTCTGCTGCATGTCCCTTAGCTGGCTGTAGATGGCAGCACTGACTCACAGATACAGAACAGAAGTTGCCTGATGCGTTGAGCTTTATACTGCAATCAGCCATGTCTGGATAACTTTTAAAAAAAAAATCCCTTTTAATTCTGTTGCAGAGACTAGCTTTTAAATAAACATGGCTTGTTTTTTTTAAGATTGAGCCTTTCTTAACCCTCTTGAGAGTAACTGCTATTATTTATATATCCCTTTCTGTGTTCAGAGTGTTTTACAATCCTTATCTAGTTTGCCTTCACAACTACCCTGGGAGATAGATCATTATTATTCCTAGATGAGGCTGAGAGACAGCGACTTGCCCAAGGCCCCCAAGTAAATTCATGGCTAGGATGGGAACTGAACCCTGGTTTCACAGGTCCAAGCCCAACTGCGTTAGGATCGACCCACACCCAGTTCTGATGCAGCCAGGCTCTTGGGAGCCTTGATCTAACAGGTCATGACCCTGCTCCCATGGAACACTGTGGCATGATGGCTCTCAGGGGGCAGAGCCGTGATAGGATAGGGATAAGGGAACACCTTAACCCCACCCCTTTCTTGACATAGCTCCGCCCCCATGGAACAGTGACAGGATAGGGGTAAGGGAACACCTTAACCCCACCCCTTTCTTGACATAGCTCCGTCCCCATGGAACAGTGACAGGGTAGGGATATGGTAACACCTTAATCCCACCCCTTTCTTGACATAGCTCCGCCCCCATGGAGCAATGTGACCTCAGGGCACTCTGTGATGGTGGGAGCAGGTTACGGAAAATGGCCAGGCTAAGGCATTCTCCTGCCCTTTTCCTGACATGTCCCCCCTCCTACAGAGCTCTGTGATGTCCCCATGATCTGTGAGGGCAGGGGAGCATCAAGAAAAGGGGTGGGACAGAGCCTTTCACCCACGGGGAGACGGCAACAGCCCAAATATGAAGGGCTTGGGCTGGGAGGACTCCTGAGCCAATCTCAGTGGGGCCAGTTAGGTTCTGTTGGGCTCAGTTGTTCTGGAGGCCTCCAGGCTATGGTGGAATTCTAGAGAACTCTGGTTTCAGCATTCCTTCTTGTAGTTTTGAGTGAAAGGACTCCATTGGGTCTGTATTCTCTAGACACCCACATCTCTGGAATGGTTTTCGATCTTGCGAACTTTGCAGTGAAGTTAGATCAAATATTTCCTTCTGAGAAGAGGTTTCCAAACTGGGAGACTTGAGAGAGAGAGTTACAGTCCAATTGATATTTGATCTCAGTGGCTGGGGGCTGAACTAGATAACCCTTCTAGATATCTTTCAGTGGCCAGCTAGGGTTAAATAGAATCACCCGTTTTGTCTTTGCGGAGTTAATCGGCTTTCTCAGAACAGGCGGTGGAGATGTCGACTGTGCCAGATTTTGGCAGCCTATTCCGACGGCACCCCGTCGTTCATTTAATCCATGCATTGAAACTGCCTTTTCTTTCCTGTGTGTCTGTAAGATGGCGCCATGCTGCTGCTCTAGCAGGCAGTGCCATCTTGCGAAGGGAATTACTGGGCGTCAGGAAATGGTTGGATCTGCTGAACCAGATCTCCAGGAAATCAGGAACCAGACTGAGTCCGGTCTGTGTTTCGCGAGACTGGATTCAACCGGGCAGATCCAGCGAAGACGGAATCCACTCAGAATGTCAGTGTCAGCCTTAGGGCTCCAGCTCTAGCATTCGCTCCTTGCCTTTGTTGCTGTCCGAAGGGCACAAAATTTATTCTTAAGTCTCAAAATGGCCTCACACGGGGAAAATTTGGGATCCACCACTTTTTAGTAGGTTAGTCTTCCTGCTGTCTTTGCTCTGTAGCTCTCGTTCACATAGGTGGGATTCCCACGGAGGACTCAATTCTGCCCTCAAATACATAAACTCAGCTCTTTTTTACTTCAGTAGGAGCCATGCAAGTGAAGGCAAAATTTGTCATTTTATCAGCACTGCTGCATAGGGCTAATGAGACTCCCAGTTTCCAGTTACATCGCCTAGCCAGTGCCTAGAGAAATGTAACATTTTCCTAATACTGAAGTTCAATCCATAAAGTCATTTCTAAAATAAAAATCATGCTTTTGGTCTTTAAAAAAAAAAGAAAGAGTTGGTGCAAGCAGGCTCATTATTTATTGTGTTTAATTCACACATACACCCAGCCTTGCTGGCCTTTCAATAAAAAAAACGTGCAGTTTTTAATGGTTTCCACTGACTTCAAGGGGAGAAATTGTCCTGTGTCCAGAATAAAGGACCACCCTTCTCCCGGGTTATTGATCAGGCTTCTTTTTTCATCTTTTTGTAAGCCACGCCGCACTTGCAGGAAAGGGTGGGATATCCGTCTAAATAAGTACATAAATCAAGACTTCATCAAAATTTGTTGAACTTTCTCAAGTGCTTTTTAAAATATGCTGTATCCTAGCCAAGCACAATCCCTTCCCAGAGGGAAATAAACCCTAGTAAAACCAGGTGATATTCCCACCCTGCTGCCAACACAGTGTCTAGGTGTCTGCGTGTGTACTACAGACTACGGACGTCGATAGATGTAAAGTGAACTTCTGGTTTTCAACATTAATAAACACATGGGGCGTTAACATCTGTTAGTGGAAACATGCATCCCGATACACGCTTACTGCAAACTCGGTTCCGAGAAGTCCTGTGTCCGGAGGTTTTCAAAAAGAGGCTGTGGCGAGCCGTTCGTCAGGGATGTTGTAGCGGTAATCGTCATGCATCCAAGCAGGGGTTGTACTAAATGACCCTTGAGCGTCCCATCCAACTCTAATGTCCATAGTCATTGCGCATCTCCCACTATCCTGGAACAGCTCTTACATCTTGATAAGCCCATCACTCCGCTTCTGGTCTGTAGCAATCAGAGAACCTATAGATACATAATATCAATTTTCAGGTAGGTACTGGAGCACCCAACCTCAGGAACATTTATAGGAGCAGCTGTGGGATTTAGAGTTGTATCTCACAACTTCCATTGGAGATCGTCCAAGCTTACCCCCTTCCAAGCAATTTTTTAAAATTGTGATTTAAATAATGGTAAACTTCAAATGTTAGCTTGAATTCCCCAAGTTTGATTGGTCTCTCCAGGAAGAGGAAGGCCCTGACGAACATTCCCCCACTCTTTTTTCTATAATGTTTGGAGGTAATGAGAATAGCCACATGAGCTGCCAGGTCCCGATCCCCTAGCAGCTCCGTGGTGTGCAGACGTGGCCACACGGGGAATTGGGCAGATGGTTGTGGGGGGAGCCGGGTAGGCCTGCTGCTGCTGGCACGGCCACCTGGTTCCCAGCCCAGCCTTAATCCCGCCCCCAGCCGTGACGTGGCTGTGTGTGACCGGCGACAGCACCCACCGCTCAAAGGCCCACTGTAGAGTGCAATGCATGGGGGGAAGGGGTGGCAGAAGAGATCCAGGGACGTGTGCAACCATGTCTTGGGCAGCCTTGGCTGACATGGCATCATAGGTCAAGGGTAATCTAGTGCAACCCCCTGCCTTGAGGCAGAATTCACCGAACTTAAACCGTCTCTGGTAGATGTTTGTCCGTCCTCTTCTCAAAGCCTCTAGCAAAGGAGATGCCACATTTCTCCCAGTCAACATGTCCCACTGCCCAACTGCTCTTGCTCTTATGAGGTTTTTCCTAACGTTTAAACCAAACCCACCTTCCTGTCATTTAAACCCACAGACTCTTGTCTTACCTGCAGTAGCAAGGCAGGACAATTGTTCTCTATCCTTTGGTTTATAGCATCTGCCTTTTCAATATTTGAAAATTGAGATCATATCCCCTCTTTAACCTTCGTTCCCCCGTTCCATCCACCTTTCCTTCTATGTCTTGCATTCTAAATCATTCATCATCTTGCTGATCTCCTTGACATCATCTCCAGTTTGTCCACATCTTTCTTGAAATGTGGTGGCCAAAAAAATCTAGCCCAGCACTCCAGCTGAGGGCTAACCAGTGCCAAATAAAGCAGTACTGTCAACGCCCCCCCCCCCTTTTGTATGCAGTGCCTTTGCCAACGAAATGCCAAATGGCATTTATTTTTATTTATTTTTTTGCAACACTGTGGCATGGTTAACTCAGTTTGTGATCCACTGTGCCTCCTCGAATCCTTCTCAGTGGTGCCGCTGCCACCTCTCTGGATACTTCCCATTTTTTTGTACGTTTGGATTTTCTTTTCTGTGTATAAGAGTTTACATTTGTCTTTGTTGAATTTTATTTTACTGTTTTCACCCCAGTTCTTCAATTTAGTATGATTACGACGATGACCATAAATTGGCCCCTGACATACTAATGCAAGGTCAATTACATCCCAGGCTGGCTAAGAGCCGTTCATGGAAGATATATTTGAAAGTCCACATAGATCAACACTAATACATTCCTGACTGATGTCTATTAGAGAAACCAGGCTGGGAGAAGAGACAGACCCAGTAGCCCCGGGGAATGGGTGATATTCACACCACACTGTCGGAGGATTTACAGAATTAACATGACACTACGAGCCAAGTGTAAAATCTGAAATTGCAATCATCCGGGGAAAGTGAAGCAAGTTCCTTTTGCAACAGGAACCTTTCTTCACAACGGAGGTGGATAATCTCCCTGTAAACCCCCAAATTCAGAGAGGGGTTCGCAAGCAGCAGAGTCCACCAACTACAGCAGGGGTGGGGGATCCTCTGACCCGTGGTCCATTTCCAGTTGGCGGCCTCTCACCGTCCAACCGCTGAGACGTCCTTCCATTCCCATTTGCTGCAACCCACCGATGATTCGCCACAAGCCGCCCCGAGCTGCTGTCTCAGGAGGGGGCGGGGGATCAAGTTTTTATAAAGAAATGTAATAAATAAATTAGTGGCCACAGAACAATTCTGGACTGCTGGCGCCACCCTGTGCAGGCAAAGTTTCCCTACCTCTGGGCTAAAGATGTCACGGGTTGGAGTCAGGGAAGGGGTGAAGGGAAAGACCGAGGAAACAGTGGAAGGGGGCAGCAAAAAGGAAAGGAAACTTTTCAGCCATTCTTCCTTGAACAGGAGATTTAATGCTCAGCACAGAGCTGGCTATACCGACCTAGGAGAGCTTACGGCTCATCATTGAGGTCAAGGAAAGGGATCCTGGGCACTTGAGCTGGGGATCAGGGAACTGGGAACCAGAAGCTGCTGGGGTGGGAGGGTATGTGCTGGCGGTGGGTGGAAGAGGGTGTGCTCCCTTTCCCCAGGGCACAGTCCCATCTCCACCCATGAGCTGCCTCTGTTTTGTCAGATGGCTCCATGTGTGGGTGATGGGTAGAGATGCACCCCATCACCCACACATGGCGCACTCTCATCTCCCCACCCACCCCTGCAGCATGCGCACGGATGCCCCCCCATCGCACACTTCCCCGCACACCCAGAGGGGGCGGGGGTGCATCCGTGTTAAAAAGGCGAGAGTTGGGGTTCAGGGGAGCCTGGAAACCAGAGAAGGAACAGGGAACCTGAAGACTAGGAGTGGAACATCAAGGCTAGGGATGGGAACACCACTACACACAGTCTGGGCCCCTCCTACTTGAGTGACCGCCTCACTCCCCGGGCCCTGGAGCGACCTCTGCAATCTGTCGGGGGTGCCTTCCTGGAGGTGGACCGGGAGGTCACGATGGAGAGGGCGTTCTCGGTGGCCACACCGCGGCTGTGGAACTTGCTCCCAGAGGAAGCTTGCCTGGCTCCCAGCCTGTTGACCTTTCGCCGGGCCTGTACGACCTGGCTGTTTGTCCAGGCTTTTGGGGGAGGGGAGGGGTAAGGGCGGGGGATGGGTTTTTGCCAGTGGCTTTTACCTCTTTTATGATTTGTTTTATATTGTTTAAGTAACCCCTTTTTTAATATTATGGATCGTTTTCATTGTATTTGTGAGCCGCCCCGAGCTGCCATTCGGCTGGAGGAAGCGGGATATAAATTAGTAAATAAATAAATAATCTAGAATGAAGGAAAGTGGGGAGCACAAGGGCTAAAAGCAGAACTGTGGAACATACAACTATAAGTCTATAACACAGAACGACATGCACAGAGCGGGGCAGTTGCTCCTCTCAACGTCTTGTGGCCACCAGCAGTTCTTACGGGGGCAGCCGATCAGGAAGTGGGAGGCAGGAGTGGAGCAATGGGACACAGCTGGGAATGGGCATGGCATGGCAAAGATGGGAGAACACAGTAGGGGACATGAGGAGGAAGGAATTTGGCTGAAATCAGGCCGGTTCGTCCACTCTGGTCCACCTGGGACAACGCCGAACCCCACGCCCCTGTTCCAGGCCTGCCAGGTGTGGGCCTGGTTCAAGCCCTGATGGGGTTGGTGGCTGGGGCTGGAAATGTGGGTCCAGAATGATCCAGGCTTACTGTCTGGCCCTGTGAGCAGCCCAGGTGGGCCAGAGCAGGGCGAACCGGGCAGGCGTGTCTTTTAGTGCCCGCCCGCCCCATACGTTGCTCTGATTCAGGTTGCGTTCCCAGTGGCGGCAGCGGGAGGGGCGAGGGAAGACGCGGCAGCGCGGAGGACCCGGCCGACGGGAAAAGAGCCGGTGTGAACGGGGGATCTGCCGCGGCTTCTCTCGCGCATGTCGGTGCAAACTCCTGTCCTGGCATGCGTGAGAGAAGCCGCGGCAGATCCCCGTTGGCACCGGCTCTTTTCCCACACTGCCGCCTCTTCCCTCCCACTGCCGCCGCAGGTGGGAACGCAGCCTCAATCGCAATCGTAGCAACATAGGAGGCTAAGGAAGCAGTGGGGATTGGATGTTTGTGGCATTACTAGAAAGAGGAAAGACTCCTCATTTACTTAAGTTTGTATCTAACCCTACCCTGAAGTCTCAGGTAGGTAACAATATAGACAAATAAAATGCATTACAATAAAATTCCTTTTAAAAAACAACCCCTCCAAACCCTATCCTTCCTCATCAAACTCCTGGCCAAATAAGGTCTTTATGTTGCCTACGGCAAGGGGCAGGAAACCTCAGACCTTGGGGTCAAACACCGTCTGCAGCTAGGTTTTATGTGGGTTCCTTTCCAGTTCCTGAATCTAGTCCCTACCTCCAAACACTGAAAAACTGTGTTCAGGGTCCTGGAGGAGAGCTGAGGGCATGCACACAAGAGAGGGGACAGATCCATAATCTGGACCCTCTTCTTTCTAAGCACTTCCTTCAGCACCCCCACCTGCAACTTCTATGCGGCCCTTGGAACTTGTGCTCATTTTCAAAGTGGTCCCCGGAAGGGAGAAGCTTCCCCCATCTCCGGCCAATAGGAAATGCTTGGGTTTTGGCAAAACTCCAAGGGAAGAGAGTTCCAAAGTTGTAGAGCAGCGTGAGGGTGTCACCCAAGTCCGTGCAGGACTATGCCCATGGAGTCAGGGTAAGTCACTGCAAGGATTCAGCCCTCGGAGCAAATGGAGCCAGCCCTAGTAAGTAGCTGGCCCTTTAAGGACCAAGCATAGGGGCTCCAGCTGGGTGTGGCGCTGTAAGCCAGGGAAGCCTTGGCTTCATAAGGGTGAGCTGAGGAGCCCAAGGGAGGAGGGATTACCAGGGAGAGGCAGAAAGCCAGAAGGCCCTACCTCAAAGGGCTCAGGAGATAGGAGTGTGCCCTGGGCTCAGCTGGGAGGTCCCGTTAATAGGACTGTTGTTTCTTGAGGAATGCTGGTGTGTGTATATGGTGGTTGGAGCCACAGTTTTTCAGAGAGGTCATCTGTGGCGGCAAGACCCGTGAGACGCAGCAGCGGGGTGGAGCCGAACGGCAGAAGAAGAGCGAACGGGGATCTGCCGCGGCTTCTCTCGCGCATGTCAGGGCAGGGCCCTTCTTCTGCCATCCGGCTCCTCCCTGCTGCCATGGCTTTCCTCGCGGGTTTCACCGCCGCAGAGGTGAACGCGGCCTTAGTGCTCTTTATTCTTGCTAAAGGCTTGATGTTAAGCTCCATTCCGTTCCTCGAGCTCATGGGTTCTAGGCCCATTGGCCTTGAACTGGCTGGCTTCTTCCAGTCCACCCGGTAGTGAATGAGTCCCTGACTCAGTCAAAGGTCGTCGGACGTGGTGCTGAGCACATCACTCCCTCACGTAGTGTAGGCTGCAGAAATATTGGCATCGCTTAGTCCAGACTTTTAGTTCTTGCTAGTCCGGTAGAGCCATCACAACAAAGGGAGCATCCCATTCTGGTGCACATGGCATCAGCAGAACTTAGTTTCAAAATACTTTAAAAAAAAAAAAAAATGATGTTGATATTTTAAGCTATTTTCTTCCTTCTTTCTTTCCCCCCTGTCCTGGAGTCAAACAAATGAGAAAGTAAACTTTCCCGAAGACTAAATGACTTTCTTTTCTTTTTTTTTTTTGTTTCAGCTATTTAAATTGCCCTTTTAAAAGCAAGGCAGGAATAGTGATGATCAGTTTAATTCATCAGCTGAAGATAATCAGCCGCATTTAGCAATAGGTACATTGTTTTCCAATATAAACAAATAGTTTATTGCTGGTAGTACCTGAGCTGGAAAGAAACCAGCTTGCTCCTCAGATCCTGAGAGCTTTCAGGACGGTCAGTTAGGAGAAGCATCTTATTAGTGCGCTCCCTCCCAGCCTTCAAATCCCTCCTGAAAACCTACGTTTTCCACCAGGTTTGTCCTAGCTCCTCATCCCCAAAGCCGGCTCATTGATGCTCCCTCTGCCACCTCTCATTCAGGAACCCCTGTCATTAAACTAAGCGTGTGAGCCGGTGACTGATGCATCTCTGAGTAAAAATAGATGTGTTGGCAGCCTAGTGGCTCCCCGGCCCGCCCTGGGAAACTGCAACCGACACAATCCAGATTGGGGCGGAGGGGGCACCAAACAAACATGCCCGCGGCTGGAGAGACTGCCTGCTGCCTGCCCGCGCAAAACGGGACACGGTCACGTCTGTTTTTTACCTTCTCCCTCCCCCCCCATGTTCCCCTCTCCCGTGTGTTTTTAGGGGCTCAGGTAAAACGGGGAACTAAACAAACGTGCGGATGGTTGGCCCCGCCCTGCTCCCCCCCCGCCCGCCATGACAGATAGCAATGGTGGCCCCTGCCCCAGGGTGGGTATGGCAGGGCCAAACAGACGTGCTCACATGTCTTGGCCCATATGGGCGGCCCTTAGCCTGGGCTATGACCTTGGAGATTTTCCAAGGACACACCCCGGACTAGCCACTTTCCTGCTCCAGGGCAGTCCTGGGCTAACATCTGGCGGCACATAAACAGAGGCGCCGTTGGGTCCAAGGCCAAAGCGGGCCACTGTCACTGTTTTGACTAGGATTGGGAATTTCGGTTTAACGGATAGAAGCAAAATTGTCCGAAAATGGCCGTTTCGGATTTAAAACCGTAATCTGTAAATCCATTTTTAAAAATTGGTTCTGGCGTTTCGGGGTTTTTGCATTGATTTTCGGGTGTTGACTTCAACTGTAACTTAAGCTTCAGCTTCACTGTAAAAAGATCCAAATCCGAAACCAAAATTAGATCTGAAATTCAGAAAGAACCGAAACTGAAAAAACTGAAACCAAAATTTCACTCAGAGTTCCCATCCCTAGTTTTTACCCTACGTCTTACCCTATGTTCCCCTCTCCCTTGCCTCTCCTAGATGGTAACCCCCTCTGGGCAGGGACCTTTCTCTAATAAATAATTGTACAGTGCCAGCTCCATGGCTGGTGCTATGCAAATACTTAATAATAATGATATGTTGCTGTCTAGAAGAAGCTGCATCCTCCTTCAGGACAGCAGTAAGGATCTTATTACCAATACAATACTTTTAGGATTCAAAGTGCTTTATAATCTTTATCTAGTTCACCCTCACAACAAACCTGTGTGGTAGGGTTATTATTCATCATTATTCCCATTTTAGAGATGGGGAACTGAGGCCACGAGATGGTGACTTGCCCAAGGAAGACCACCCAGTGAAATGTTGCCTGAAATGGGATTTCAGTCCTGGTCCGAGCGAGTCCAACAGCAGCCTCTTATCCATTAGTCTATGCTGGCTCAAAACCAGGACTGTCTGATAAAATCTGGACAGCTGGGAACCTCAGAGTGACTGCGGGTACGGTAGTCCACAAAATGCTTTGGGTTTTTCTGGACCAAAGGTGCTTTGCAGCTCTAAGACATTATTCCCACCGAGATGCCTTGGAGAGTGAGTTATAAATAATGAAAACAAAACATTTGCTCATTCTGTGCGTGGGGCGAGTTCTCCACACGTCTGGCGCTTAATTGCATAACGAACGGCGGTGTGTGTGTGGTAAATGCACAAAGTAATGGAATTACCTTGTTGGGGTTATGATTCACGCGGCTTTAGGAAATTGTCCCATTAAAAGTGAATGACGGGCCGCATTATTATATTTTTTTTTAAAATCTAGTTTTTGTCTCTTTAAAGCCAACTCATTCCCTAACTTGATTTTCTGTCTGACCGGTTAAAAGTTAGATTTAGTCAACTGCGTGCATCGGACTGGATAACTGTAGGACAGCTTGTGTTAGGTCTTGGTTGTCAATCATCTTCTCTGAAGAGGTGACTGTAAAGCAGGCACATAGAGCGACTTTATAACCAAAGGGCTGTGTCATTATAATATATTTGATTATGTATTTATTTATATTTATGACACACCGCCGTTCATTATGCAATTAAGTGCCGTACGTGTGGATAAAAATATACATTTTTACCATGTGTTTTTTACCATGACATTAGCCGCTCTGCCCTGTCCCTGAAAGTACAGAGCAGCTAATGTCATGGTAAAAAACACACATACAAAAGATACCTCGCCACCCAAACGTATAAACCTCCAGCCCATCAGTCCTAACCCTTCCTGTTAAATGCCTGACCAAATAAATAGGTCTTATATACAGATGCTCAGACTATGGTTTAGGTGAACCTCTAAGGTTAGGGAATTCCAAAGCCATGGAGAAGCCAGCAAGAACTCCTCTCTGCATGCTTGGGTTGAAGACCTGGGCCAATGATGAATTTGCAGGTGAGTACTCTCAGCTGAGGGGTGAAGTGAGGAGGTGGTCCTTTAGCTGTGTGGGGTTCAGGGGGTTTAAAGGCATGTTGTGGTGAAGGCATGCCTCTGATCTGTGTAGCCTGGTGGATAAAGTATTGGACTTGGGCCTGGGAGACCAGGATTCATGTCCCGTCTTAGCCATAAACCCACCAGGTGGCTTTGGGTGAGTCTCACTATCTCAGCCTCAATTCCCCATCTGTAAAATGGGAATAATAATAATAGGATGATCTAGGTAAGGATTGTAAAGCACTTTGAACCCTGTAAGTGCTATACTGATAGATAATCATGTGTGCACATATTTGTATGAGGTTTTAAACGTCCAGCAACAGGACTGAGAAATTAGAATATGAGCTTGCAAATTAGTGAGCAATTTTCAATTCCCCCTGCAGAGGACAGTTATCTTGGGGTGGCATCCCCAGCTGATTTCAGTAGGCATGCATGTATTGGAGGCATGTGTGGAATAGGCATGGGGTGTATATGTATGTGTGTGTAGAAGTGCCACCGAAGCCAACGGGCTTTGCCAGCTTAACAGCAGTCAGTGATGTGGCCTGTTACCGTTCCACTATTGATTAATAAGAAACTGCGGCTGGCTGGATACATAACTACCAAATTCACCTTTAACCATAAGTAACAGCAGTGGGTGTTAACAAATGTGACAGCGGCCCACTTAGGCTTGCGAGCCACCGGCATGTTTGTCGACCGGGGCACCAGATGTTGCTCCTGGGCGTGTCCACGGTGAACCCAGACTGTGATCTTGGAAACGTCCAGGATCGCAGCCCGGGCTATGGTCTGCCCGACCTGGCCATTGTGGGCTACAGCAGGCTACTCGTGTGGTGTACCCCACCATGGTTCAGTTCAGATCGGCTCCACTACGGCCGGCCACTGGGCGCAGCATGGGGAAGGGGCTGGGCCACACAGTCGGGAGTGTTGGCGGTAGGTTCCCGAGCCAGATTGGGTCAGGCCACTTCCCTCCCGGTGTCACGTGTGGCAACACCCAATGGCCCTGGGTGCGGTTTACCCAAAGGAACTGAGGGTTGGCTGAACAAGGTTGAGTGGAAGGAACCAGCAAAGTAATTTGTGCTACCTCAGCTGTTATGGGAGTGCATAGTGATAAGATTCCTACCAGAGCATTGGAACCTGCTTGTGTCTCCGTCCTTCATACAAGCCCATTTCCAGTAGATGTGTTTGAGGCCACGCTCCATCTGGCCGCTGGGATCATCCAGTTCCAAGTGCATCCTTCCTGAGGTGACTTAGAAGGAAGGGGGGGAGAATGTGTTCTAGTTGACTTTTTCTCATAACCAGGTCCGCCCTTAGAATTTGTGGGGCCCAGGGCAAAGATAAGATGTGGGAGCCCTGGTCACCACCCTTCCCATGGCCCCAGCCCCTTGAGGGACACCCCCATGGGGTCCTACAGGTAGTCATGTTTGGGGCACCACTGGGAGTGAGTGGGACTCCCCCCCCCCCCCCCCCCCCCCCCCCCC
>QEPC01006491.1:2522711-2546117 GCA_003113815.1 Sphenodon punctatus | reverse complement strand
GGGACGCCGCGGCCGCTGGTGCTGGGGGGTGGGCTCGCCTCTGGGTCTTTTTTTTAAACAAAAATCCAGGCTGGGCAGGGTGGGTGGGGGGTGTCCCCCCTTCCACCCGCGCAGCCTGGACTCGGGGAGGTTTTTTTTTAAAAAACTTTTTTGCTGGGGCTTTAAGTTTTTACATTGCAGCCATTTTTAAATGGCTGCAATGTAAAAAAAATCCGGTACCCCGGAATCCGGTACCCAGACCGGATTACCGGGTCGAATCCGATAATGCCGGTACGCCCGGTACCGGCATTATCGGATACCGGATTTTACCGGTTTCCCGCCCCTACTGTCTGGTGCAGAGGCTGCGCCCGTATATCTCTAGACCCAACCTGACCACTCTGATCCATGCCTTCATCACCTCGAGGCTGGACTACTGTAACGCACTCTACGTGGGGCTTCCCTCGATGCTAGCCCAGAGGTTGCAGCTAGTGCAGAATGTGGCGGCCGGTCTCTTAATAGGGATGGGCCAACGGGAGCACGTAACACTGGTGCTCTGTGCACTGCACTGGCTGCCTGTAACGTGCCGAGCCAGGTTTAAGGTGTTGACTTTGATCTATAAGGCCCTGTACGGTCTTCGACCTCAGGGACCGCCTCACCCTCCGTGACTCAGGATGGACTCTCCTGTCCACTGGGGGCGCCTTCTTGGAGGTCCCCTGCATAAAGCGGGGGGCCACAATGGAGAGGGCGTTCTTGATGGCTGGGCCCCGGTTGTGGAACTCCCTCCCAGAGGAAGCATGACTGGCCCCAAGTCTGCTGCCCTTCCATCGGTCCTGTAAGTTTTTAGATGTTTTATTTTTTTGATATATTGTTTATTTTATGTTGGAAGCCGCCCCGAGATGCCGTAGGCATAGGGAGCGGCATATAAATGGAATAAAATAAATAAATATATATATATATATATTCTGGCTGTAGCATGGAAGGACGGCCTATATAATTCTGCTCCTTCCATAGAGGGTCTTAGTTGCCTCAAGTGAATGGAGAGAAGTGGGATTCTCTTTTGTAATATCCCTCCAACAATAAGAAATAGACTTTTCTTCCTTTGAAAAAACTCGATATCAAGGCTGTCTTTATGCATCTGGAGGGAGCAGGAAAGAGTGGATCACTGGGCCGAACTGTCCATTGCAGTACTCTAGCTTTAGGACTGTGGAAATGATGTAATTGGAGTTATGTCATCGTAAAACTGGAACAATCTGGTAGAGGATCAGGCCCCTTAGTTTTCTGTTGGCTTTGCATTTGGGAGCTAGCTTTGGAAAAGACATTCCCAGTTCCACCCATAGCAAGGAAGGGTACTAAAAACCACACTGAATTGCTTTACCTCAGGATCGAGCCTTGGACTTGGTAGGTTCACCTATCTTAAAATGAAAACTGATTTCTTCCCCTGAAATCTGGCCGTGGAACAGCTCTCACCGGAGAGCCCACAGCAAACGTCTAATTATGGGCACTAAAGTTTTGATGCATAGCAGCCTGCCGAGTTGACGCCGCCAAATCAATTTTGCCCAACGCCTTGGATCTGACTTGGATCGGCGTCTCCAATGTCATATATAAAGTGACATATGGAGGCACTTCATGTGTTGAGCCATCCTCCAGGAGCAGTTTTTCAGGCTCTTTCCTCCTCGTGACATCCTTTTTATTTTCCTTTCGATGTGTTTGGCAGTTTGGTTGCCGAACCGGGGCTTTGTTCAGGGAATCTCTCTGTGGCCGTAGGTGCAAATAGCTTGCACTCTGCTATCCTGTGTTATGTCGAAGGGTTTGATTCTTTTCTCAGATTCTTGGCATGGTACAATATTTCTGCATACTGAGCATTTCCTTTCTACCCTTTGTTTTATAATTAATGTATTTCTTTCCAATTTATCCTTTATTCCTTCTACTTATGCAGTTGGCCGTGACTGTGAAGTCAAGGGTACTTCACGCGTGCCGGAGTCTGCCTAGCTGGAGCAGCTTTCCTGGATAGGGTCACTCATTTGGGAGTTGTTAGCCACTCCTTTTGATTGTTTTACACACATTCTTTTGTTATGTCTACATGAGTACACAGACGTCCTGCTATGGGCGGCCCCTCTCACCCAGCATCCTGTCTCCACCTGTCGTTATCCACTGTCGCTTTAGAGAAGTGCACAATGTCCTAATGAAGTGATCATAAGAACATAAGTAATGCCACACTGGGTCAGACCAATGGTCTATCAAGCCCAGCATCCTGTCTCCGACAGTGGCCACTCTCTTTCTCTTGGGAGAAATACCCAACAGGTCACAATGGGCAACCCATTTCCTGTTGTTCCAGCCCCCAACCATAAACGGTTACATTCCCCAAACCTACTTGGCTAATAGCCACTAATGGAACTATCCTCCAAGAACTTATTATTTATTATTATATTATTATAAGCATTTATATAGCGCCAGCAATGTACCTGGCGCTTACAAAGAATAAGACAGACATGGTCCCTGCTCGAGAGCTTACAATCTAAAGACAGGGGGAGGGGAGAGAGGGAAAGGGAAAGACAAGGGATGCAACATTCATGAGGATGCGAGAGCTCAGGTTCACGTGCTTGGCTTGGTTACAGTAAATTGGGAGTTTGCAGGTAAGAGGTGGTTAGCAGGAGTTAGGAAGGGCGGAGCGGAAGGGGTGGGTTTTGAGGAGGAACTCGAAGGCGTGGAGAGGGTGGGGGCAAGGCGGACAAGGGCAGGGAGGGAGTTCCAGGCGTGCAGGGCAGCGAGGGAGAAGGGACGAAGTCGGTTGGGGGAGCAGGGGAGGTGAGGGAGGGGATAGAAGAGGAGCGGAATGCTCGAGCAGGGGTCCGGAGGAAGATCAGGGCAGAGAGGTAGGGGGGAGCGAGGTTGTGAAGGGCTTTGTAGGGGAAGACGAGGAGCTTGTGCAGAATACGCTCAGGAACGGGGAGCCAGTGGGGAGAGGAGAGGAGAGGCTGCACGTGGTCAAAGCAACAGGCTAGAGAAGAAAGGTGAGAGTGGGGACGGCCAGCGAAGAGGAGGTTATAATAGTTGAGGTGAGATGACTAGGGCGTGGATGAGAGTTTTGGCAGAGGAGACAGACAGAAAAGGGCGGACCTTTTTAAAACTAGGTACACCACTGGCCGTGACCATTTCCTCTGGCAGTAAGTTCTGCTTGCCCAAGACCACCCAGTGAACTGAGTGCTGAGTGAAAAAATACTTTCTCTTATTTGTTTTAAATCTGCTACCAGTAAATGTCATGGAGTGTCCCCTTGTTCTAGTACTCTTAGAGAGGGTAAATAGCTGCTCACTATTTACTTGTTCCACACCACTCATGATTTTATAAACTTCTATCATATCCCCTCTGTTGTCTCTTCTCCAAGCTGAAGAGCCCCGACCTACCAAGCCTTTCCTCATACTGGAGCCCTTCCATGCCCTTGATCATTTTTTGTTGCCTTTCTCTGTATCTTTTCTAGTTCTACTATGTCTTTTTTGAGATGGGGTGACCAAAACTGCACACAATACTCCAGGTGCAGTCGTACTATAGATCTATATAGAGGCATTACGATATTTTCAGTTTTATTCTCTGCCCCTTTCTGAATGATTCCTAACATTCTGTTTGCTTTTTCGACTGTCGCCACACACTGCGCTGAGGATTTCAGTTTATTGTCCACAATGACTCCAAGATCCCTTTCCTGAGTGTTAACTCCTAACCCAGCGTTGTATACATATAGTTTGGGTTATTGTTCCCTATGTGCATCACTTAGCACGTGTCCACAATACATTTCATCTGCCATCTATTTCCATCATCTTCATCATCAACCATCCTTGGTTCAAGGGACTGATGGCAATAATGAACCATCTCTCCCCCCCCCCCCCAATAACTTTCTTTCAATTGCCATTCTTGTTGCTTGATTAACCTTCATTTCTGTCCATCCTTCAGTGTCCTTCAGACAGGACATTCTTCGTTGTCATTGTCATCATCAAATGATCAACTTCTCTCAGTACTCCACTTCCTATCTGGCCACATGACTGAAAAACTTTCTTCTTTTAATTGTGTTGACAAGGTCTCTTGTCACCGAAATCTTCTTCAACACCCAGTCATTTTTTAATTATTATTTTTTTTGCTGTCCATGGGATTCTCGCTGTTTTTAATGAGCCTTTTTTCAGTAAGCATCATGGTGGTTGTTGGTGTGGATCATCCGTTTTGACATTGTGCACTTCTCTAAAGCAACTGTAGTTGGCCAGTGTCAGGGATGAGTTTCTGGATGAGATGGACCACTGGTCCGACCCAGTATGGAACTTCTTATGTTGACCCATAGCAGGACATCCGTTTATTCATACAGACATAACAAAAGAATGTGTCTAAAACAATGAAAATGAGTGGCTAGCATGATGTCTAGTGACTCCCAAATTAGTGACCCTAGCCAGGAAAGCTGCAGTTTAAATGCTTCAAATCTCTGAATATCTCTCTTCTTCAGCATCCAACTCTTGCAGCCATGTAAGGCTGTTGGCCAGAAATAGCCTTCAAAAGTCTAATTATTTTTCTGAAATTGATTTTTCTAATCTTCCATTTTGTTGCCAAACTGATCCGTGTATTCTTTCAGCTATGTGTCAGGCATGTTTAATTCCCACTGATCTTGGGTGCTGTGAACAGGATTCCCCCTGCCCCCCACTGACGCCCAACTGATGTTTCCTCTAGATAAGTGTTCCACTATATTTCTTGTCTGTGTTGATCCAAGGAGCCATAGATACGTGGTCTTCTGTGAAGGCATGTTGCGGAGCGACTCTAGTTTCTGCAGGTCTCCATGGTGGCTGTGAATTGTTCCTGGAATTTGCCACCTGGTTTAAAAGAGATTCAACATGTTTGAAAACGTATTTCCTTGCTCAGCCTGGTTTGACGGAGCCAGCCGTTAGCATTTCCTAGCTATGCCAGCTGCTTTTGGAGAACCTCTCCAAAGCCTTCGCTTGCTCAAAGCCAAGATTTGCAGGTAGGAACAACTGAAGTCTACTGTAGCCGTGAAAGGCTAAAATGGGATTCTCACTTTGATACATAAGCCTATTTGCTACCCATAAGTAATAACCATGCCAGGTATTGTATCGAGTGCCCAACAGGATGCCCAATCAGTACTCGGGAACCAGATTATCTGAAAATATTGGGTATTATCATTATTGAATTACAGAGTTCCTGACATACTGATGGGTATGTTGGTAAAAGACAATGGCACTGATGGGTATATTGTTAAAAGACAAGTCCAGCTGTCTCGGTGCTTACTCGTTGCCTGGCTGTGGTGGGTGGGGGCTGGATGAGGGCGAGTTGACTGAAGCTGAATCCTGACAAGACTGAGGTGATGATGAGTCTTGTATCCTGGAGGGGATTGCGACTCTTATTGATGGGGTCTGGTCCCCTCTGGTTGATCGGGTTCATGGCCTCGGGGTGCTTCTGAATCCTTTGCTGCACCTGAGTTGCCAGGTGGCGGCGGTGGCCAGGAGCTCTTTTCACCAACTCCATCGGGTGAAGAGGCTGCGGCGTCTTCTTTCAGACTCAAATCTGCCACTGTCCTCTATGCTTTCATCACCTCCAGGCTAGACTACTGCAATGTGCTCTATGTAGGGATGCCCTTGGTGATGGCTTGGAGGCTGCAACTGGTGCAGAATGCAGCGGCTCGCCTCCTTATGGTGATGCATCGTTGCGAGCCCATAACACTGGTGCTCTGTTGGCTGCACTGGCTGCCGATAGTCTTCCGGGCCCAATTCAAGGTGCTGGTGATGAACTTTAAAGCCCTAAATGGCCTAGACCCCATCTCTTTGAGGGATTGCCTGGCTTCCCATGTCCCGTTGCGGCCTCTGTGATCAGCTGGGGGCACCTTCCTGGGGGACTCTGGTTTTTCGCCGGGTCTCAACTATGAGGAGGGTGTTCTTGGCTGTCGGACCTTTGCTATGGAACTCCCTCCCCCAGGAGGTCTGCCTGTGTTCAAGCCTGGTGGCCTTCCAGGGGCAAAGTAAGACTATTTTGTTCCGTCGGGCTTTTGGCAGTGGGGAATGGATTTGGTGGTGGGAGGGAGGGGGAGTAATTTAAGGGGGAGGATAGGCTCGGGTTGGCTAGGGGATGTGGGGTTTGGTGGGTGGGTTGCCAGGCTTTTGGTAGGTAGGAATAGGGTGGGATGGGATGGGTGGGAGGTGTAGGAATGGGGTATTATAGTTTTTTGTGGTTGATTTTAATGTTTTTTTACTCTGTTTTTATGATTGTGAGCTGCCCCTGAGCCTTTGTGGGAAGGGCAGCATAGAAATGTGAATAAATAAATAAAGTCGGGGAATTGGAAAATTGAGACAGAAAATGGTAGTCCAGTGTATCCGGTAACCCTTCTGGCACTAATCAAGTACCAAGTAATACCCAATGTTATTGGGTCGGGTCCTGTTTGGGGGGGGGGTACTCATTCATCTCCACTTGTGATGGTCTTGTGCATGGAGGTGAAGTTCATTCTGAAATTTTCATCCTTGTGCCTTTTGTCATCCATTTATTTTAGCCTTTTTTAAAAAAATAAAATAAAATTCAAACCTTTATTTAATTTGGAAATTTTACAAAGTGTAGCAGCTGTGTTTTCTTTCTTATTTTAGCCTTTTCTAATCTCTGTCACCTCCAAGTAGAACAGATATTTGCTCCCAAAATGTGCAGTGTGATAAGCTACTTTTAAAACTATGGGGATATCCTGGAATCAAACAGATGAGAAATTTAAAAACTTTCCCTAGGAATAAATTTTTTTTTTTCCTTTTCTTTTTTCTTTTCTTCTCAAGTGATTTAAATTGCACTTTTAAAGGCAAGGCAGGAATAGTAACGATCAGTTTAATTGCATCAGTTGAAGATAATCAGCTGCATTTAACAATAGGAAAATTGTTTTCCAATATAAACAAATAGCGACAATATATCTAGCACCGTGGGATGGAAGGTGAAATTACAGAACACCCAAAGCAAGCGCTTTTGATGAAGCATTTTCTCGGTGGAACAGTTTAGCTCCTATTGAATCTTTGAGCAATCACATTACGCTCGCAAACAAAACAGATTTGCTATGATAAATGTTTTTGGACAGCAAGCAAGGTGCAAATTTATTTGAGAAATTAGAAACAAATGGATCAGAACAGGAACTCAGGGGAGCCCTTGCCATTTTTTAATGCTCTGACAGTGCCTCGCCCAGAAATATTTCAGGAACAAAGGTGACACTTACAAGGAGGTAGAAACTGCTGCCACTAGAGTAGAAAGTAGTTTGGGTTTATTGTTGGGAAACCTACATGAATACTTAATCCCCTTTTTATGTTTTTAGGGGAATTCAAGGAATCACTTGAGTTGAAAGAGAAACTCTAGTGGGTCATCAAATCCCCTCCCTTGGTATCCTGCGGAATTGATTTAATTAAAGCGAAACCACCCTTGACAGATGGGTGTCAAGTAAAGCCTTTGTTTCCTGCATTTTAATGCACAGACTCCCAATACATGCATTATAGCTTGCAGGTGAGAGACAGATGTACCTCAGTACAGTGTCGAGATTTCTTTGCCCTTCTGATTGGCAACCCCAGCCCAGACCCTGTCTACTTCACGTGTAATGACGAGAGCCAATGACGCCTGCCATGGTGCGCGGCACTCTGGACCGTGGTGAGTAAAGTGGGCTAATAGAAGTGAAAGCCTGCTTTACTTCAGGTCCGACGGACCGTGGTGGCACTTAGCCCGGGCTGTGACTTGGGGGTTTCCCCGAGGGAGCCAGACCGTGGTAACATCTGGCAGCTGCTTTCAAACGTGACGTTGGCACCTGGGCTAATCCACTCTGCAGTGAATTAATCTGTGCCAACGTCACATCTGAAAACACTCAGATTTGAAGCCAAGAATCCAGAGTCGAACAGCAAGACCATTCATTTAGACAGGGGTGAGGAGACTATGTCCCATGGGCCAAATTTGTCCCAAGACTGTTTTTTATTTGTCCCCTTTTCAATTCCTGGATCTGGCCCATGGATCCAGCCCCCACATGCAAGCATTGAAAGCGTGAGGTCAAGGGAAACGGACAAGAGATGAGGGCATGGGCTCAAGGTTGTTAGGGGAAGGATACTTGGTATCGATCCATGATCTGGACTACAGCCAAAACTGGTACCTGATTTGGTATCCATGGGTACTACTCTCTTTTTTTGGGTACCATTTTGGGTATCTGAATTGGCACCTGAATACTGTTTGAGTCTTAGAAAAAAACAAAAGTTGGGCTGACGAATTTTTCCGAAAACCCAAAATAATACTTGAAAAATCCCCGAAATCGGAGATGAAATCGGGACAAAATCAGTATTTCATTATACTGGCTGTTGGTATTTCAGTATTTCAGGTACCTGATCGAAAACTGGTTTGGGTACCAGAAAGTACCCCAAATATTCAGTTTGATTCAGGTACTGGAAATTGAATGGGTATACCTGTTTTTTCGAGTAATTATTTCCACCCTAATCTCGACCGTTCTCTTCTTCCCCCCCCCCCCCCAAACCTGAACAAAGTAATTCTGTCCTCAGCTCCTGTGTGGCCTGCATAAACTCTAATCATTTTCAAAGTGGCATGAGGATTCCCAGTCCGTGATGGAGTGTGTCATTCATTCATTCATATTTTTATCCTGCCCTTCCCTTAAGGCTTGGGGTGGATCACAAAACAACAATAATTTCTCAAATAAACCAAATAAAATCTCCTAATCTCTTAATATATTACAATACTGCAAAGAACATTAAGTAAAATCAAGTAACCTCTCCCCAACCCTAGCCCTGCCTACTAAACCCCTGTCTGAACAAAAAGGTCTTACATTGCCCCCAGAAGATGAGCAGGCTTGGGCTTAGATGAATCTCCAAGACACTGCACCTAACGGCGTTGGTCCTGAAGTTCTTACTCAGGCAAGATTCCTGTTCACTTTAGTGAGCATTTTGTCAAGAAAACACAAGTAAAATGTTCTGGATTGGGCCCATTACTAGTAACAAGTAAACTGGAAAAGAAACATTATTTACTCCTCCCCCTTCTATTTAAGCCGTTATCTGGGCAGGAAATAAATCTGCTTCCCACTGCCGGGTAAAATGTATTAATCAAAAGGTACTTAATTAAAGGCAAAGTAAATGATTTGTTCTGCAGTCACTGCTATGCACGGAATCTGCAGCAGAGTTAGGGCAGCGATGCTGGAGCCTGTTAGAGCAGTTAAAATTCTAGAAAAGCACCCGATCAGCCTAGCAATGTATTTGCAAGTCAGCATCGTCAAAATCCATCTTTAAATAGGCTCTAGAAATCCCTGTTTTTCAGGGACCTTTATGGCGGTTTTTCTTCCAATGCAGAGAGCGCATTCGAAAATCCCCTGAGTGGCAGGACATATAGAATTTGCAGCCTTCCGCTCAGTTTATTACTTTCGATGTCATTTTTAAAAATGACAGGCTGCAGTGACAGGTAAGGACTTTTTAAAATTTTATTTTTAACCTCTTCAGTTTCACACCCAGAAGATTCTGAATAGCATCAATGTTTGCAACAATGACCAGATACCCGGGGGAAAAGACGGGTTCGTCTCCCAATACCCCCTCTTTTTGACCAGTTTTCAGCAAGAATTAGTTACCCTTGGACTATGTGGTCACAACAGTGGTAGGACTGTGTACTGAAGGCTCAGCTGGCATCTGTACGAGATGTAGACTATATTGTTTCTCCGAATTATAGCCCTTCTCCTTCTCAGTCCTCATAAGCACAAAAGGAAGGCTAAGAAACACTACCTGAATTACAGGAGGCTTGGGGGGGGGACTGCCCCCTCGTTTTTGGATGGCTCTAGATCTCATAGCACCTTTAGACTTCAGATTAAGTTGCATTTCATAAACAGGAATCTTTTTGCGGCAGAGGGCAATCTCTCCCTGCTCCCAAGAGGCTCCAGTGGTAGAAATGGCATCTTGGCTTCTCTTGCTCCTGAGGGGCCATCACTTCTGGTGAGAGAGCCACCGTTCAGGTGACAAGACCTGCTTCATGCCCACCTGTGCTCCATGCAAACTTGTTAGATAGGGGTTGTTTTTTGTGTGTGCAGCCGTATGAGAGGGATTTGATCTTCAAGGAGAGATATTCCGATTCAAAGTGTTTGTGGTGATGCTCATCGAAGCATGCACTTCCAGAAGTTCCAACTGGTTTAACATCCACCAGGAAAACAAGTTGCAACTGCATAAATCTGTAATTATGAGAGGCTCCGGAAGGAAGGGGCACTGGCCGGAAAGGGACATGACCAGGATAGCTGGAAATGCTCTTGGAAATGCCGTTTACCCCAATGGGAGATGGACAGATATACATGGTGACTCTTATGTCTATATTATTTAGCAACTCCGTAGGTCTAGAAAAGAACTATGAATGTGGGTTCCCATGTGACCCAAACAGCTTTCAAACCCTGCGGAACTTAAGAAGGAGGCAATAACATCTGCTGGAAAAAATTTACACAAAGTAATTGCATGTTTACTGGAAATGTTTATACTTTGCTCCCAAGTTATAGGGATAAATCAGGGACCTGTGATGGGGAAATGCAGTGAGCATGGGTCCCTGGGCTGATAACGTCACATGCAACTTGACTCATTGGGAGAGACGGTTAAGGGTGAAGGCCCTGGAAGGAGACCTCAAGGTGTCTTCTTCCCTCACTGACGTTGTTTTGAAAATGCTGGTCATTTTGGTGCAATCTCCCTCCATACTGCAGGAAACAAATTTACTCTTCAGAAGCATCTTAAAAGTCGGAGGGAAAAGTCCGGCTGATTTAGCAGCATCAAGGGTGAAGGAGGGTGTGGTGGCTGGGATGGGGGATGGATGAATATCATCTGAGACCAGAAAATTATCATAAACCCACCTTTCAGTTCAATGGCAGACTTTTAACATAGGATTCCTTGGCAGCCCTTTGTGGAGGGACCTCGCCATTACATTTCAAGCCTGATTGAGGTTTCCAAGGAAGACGCATGTCTCATCCTTATTTTATTAGGCCTTTTTGATGATTTCTCCTTTGTCAGCACCCTCACGTGTCTCCGGTGTCTTTTGCTACCTAACCTATCTTCGCCCCTTCTTCTGTGCTTCCCCATTACATCAGGAACTCCCTTCCGAAACACGTACACCAGGGGTGGAGAACCTTTTCCCTCTTAGGGGCCACTTTGGAGATTAGTAGGGATGGGACTATCAGTATCCCATTAATCCGATAATTGGCGATATCAGATTAATCTGATGATACCGATAAATCGATATTGGTTTAATCCAATACCGATAAAACCGGTAACCGATAATTTGCCAATAGTCCCATCCCTAGAGATTAGTACAAGCTCCAAGGGAAGTAGGGAGCAAGGCTGCCTCAGAGGTGCGCTCAGGAAGCGGGAAGTCTGTGCCGTGGATTTGTCACCCATGTTCGTATGCACTTCCTCATCTCTGCTTTCTTCCTTGGAGCTCAGTTTTTCAGTGCTGGGGGGGTGGGTGGGAACTAGAGCTAGGAGTCAGATTCAGGAAGTGGAAAGGGGCCTCATAAAAACTAGCTGCAGGCCTCATTTATCTCCCAGGCCTGAGATTCTCCACCTCTGACGCGCACACTCTGTTCCCTCCCTTCAAATCCCTTCTAAAAACGTACACATTCAGCTAAAGCTTTCCCTAGCCCCTCAGCCTCCTAGACTGCTCATTTGTGCTTCTCCTCATACCATCTTATCCTCCAGGATTTTCCTTCTGCCCTGTAACTAAGCTAAGGGCGTCCACCTGCAACTTCTCAACATCATGGGGCTGATCTAGTGCCTGCTTATGCACTGTGGGCAAGGGAGGCATGTACAAATATTGCGCAGGGATTTGCTCACCTGTTGTGACCACGTGCGCAACGTGTGACCCACGTGCCCAGCCTGTGCATGGCCCTGCGGCGTGCTGCCCACGTGGTGCGGAACAGATGCTCAAACACTTGTGCATGTGTCCCTTGCTCACAGTGCATAAGCAGGTACTGGATTGCGCCCTCCCCAAATGTATTTCTGTCTCTCCCTATGTTCCATTCCCCATTGTTCCTACGGGTGGTTTTTGGAACAACTGTTCTGTTTTCTCAGAAACAGTGTGGTTCGTACGATCTCTTTTATTGGACCAACTGTTGTTGACAGAAATAAGCTTTCAGGTTACACAGGGCCCGTCCTCAGGCATGGGTACCTGCTTATGCACTGTCAGCAAGGGGGTACTTCCCCGGGCATGAGGAAGGGCCCTGTGTAGCCCGAAATCTTGCTTATTTCCACCAACAATAGTTGGTTCAATAAAAGAGATCATTCAAACCACTCTGTCTCTGTCACTTGGGACCAACATGGCAACCATACTCTCTCTGTTTTATGAGAACATTTTCTATAATTCCTCTTTTTCGATCGGAATTCCAATCAACCCCCCCCAATCCCACCCCCCACCCCTGCTTGCACACATGCAAAATAGCCTAGTGGCCATTTTGCACATGCGTAATTACTTTAATATATATATATATATATATATTATATTTCATCTGATTTTGATCAGAATCTGACAATATTATCAGTACTGTTTTATGGTCAGAATGGGTGAGTTGGTCTGTTCCAATCCAAAATTGAAATCCACATAATTTTGAGTTTCCCCCTTACTTGTTTTCCTTCCCTTGTCCAACTGGGATCCCTCGGGGCAGGGATCTTTCTTTAATGATGACTGGCTCAGTGCCAGACACATGGCTGGTGCTATATTAATAACAATGGTAGAGATGAAAACCACTTTAGGAAGGTGCAGCTTTGTCAAGGTGGCATATTTGAAATCTCCAAGAAGAAAGAGCAGGAGCGTTTGAAAAATGTTTATTGCGCAAGTTCAGATTACCTACACATCAAAGCGCTAGAGGCAACTTTCTTCTATTGTTACAAAAATTGTGAAGGTTACGGTATGCTAATGCCTCACATGCCTCATAAAACACTTCATCGTAGACATCCCGAGACAAGAATGTCTGTGTTCTACAGAAAAACTCCCACCTTCTTCTGCTTAGGAATGTAAAATGAGTATGCCTATATATTCTTATTTGCAACAAGATTCCAGCCACCTATTTAACATCTGGCAACAGAGTTCTCTGACTTTCTAGAAGTCTTTGCCGCTTCATGATATCATAAACAAAATGGTTCTGGAGTTCAGCCTCACTGTCATTTTGGTTATATAATGCCAATAAACAAGAAACCCCTCACGGCATGTTGACTGGCTGGTTTTCCCTCGGTAAAGCTTTGTGTTATGACTACAATGCGTTTCCAGAGTCATGAACGTCTTTTCCTCCGCTCTTAATTAAAATAAGGATTTCCAGTCAGGTTAAGTGTTTTGGAGGTTGCGGCACCACCATACAGCAAATGACACATTATACGCTGAGCGGCCTCCCCCTTCTTAATGTTCCTTTATTTTCCTTTCACTGAAGGCTGACGAACTCCTGTTGCTCGAGACAGGAGTGAGCACAAAAAACCCCGTGCTTTGAGTAAAGTTTTGTGCATGCGCACACGGGCGTGGGAGGGAGTCCGAGGCACATAATAGGATTTCACAGAGCTGTTTGAGAATGCTGCTGGGGCGTGATAACTCTTCTAGTTAAGTCTGCTGAAATACCTAATGAGGAGAGTGGGCTGGGACCATAAGTGCCGAGTGGGAGTTTCATGACCCATTTCCGCTGTGAATACATCTTCATTAGGTGTAAGATCATTGATCATTTCCAGTTTAAAATTACAATCTGGGCCTAACGACAGGGTGAGTGCTGGTGTCGTTTCCCATAGTTTCCCAATGTCCCAGCTGAGAAGAAAATGGCATGAAAATGAAGGCAGAAATGTTATCAGAGTTAGTTGTTGTTGCAATCGCCTTTCTCTGCTCAGTCTGCCGCTACCTGCAAGGGGGGAATACAAAGGAATGTCATTTAACATGCTGAAGTAACGGTCACCAACAATCAGTCCGAGACAGGAAAAGATAGGAGAGGAAGAAGAAGGTGGCAAGGCCTGGCAAACAGTAGTGATTTCTATGGCATGACATAGAGTCAATGCTGGAGAAGGTGGCTCCTCATGACCGCGGACCTAACAAACCAGTGACTGTGGAATTCAAGAGAATATGTCCCTTGAAACTTGACCTCTCTGCAAAACGTGATTCCCTTCCCCCATCAACCATTGCATTGTAGGCTCTCCAGGGGAGTGTGATTAAGGCAGCAGCTAGTGCATATTTGGAGAGAGGAATCTAAAAGCAGCAAAATAAATGGGGGGGAAAGGGAAATTCAGAAACATGTTGTCATGGCTTAGCCTAGAGGCAGAGCTGTGGGCTCCTCCGAGCGCTCCTGGAAAACAAATCTCAGAGCCTGGCGGGATTGTTCTAAAAATAATCCTGAGTTGTATGGACACAAAATATGCGACAGGTATCTGCAGAGGCTCTGAAATGACCAGAGCCTGATTGTGACCTTCTCTCTTGAGATCCCCTGATCTCACAATGAAGTGTGTTCATCTCTGCAATGATGCTGGAGTTAGCTTGGGTCAGCTCTGAATTAGAGTTTAAATGAGTCCTGCAAAGACAGGTATCTCAATCACATTTCTCATACTCAAATTGACTTGTCGATTATATAGCTGTTACCTCCAGTGTAATCCCTTGGATAAGGAACTTTGGGGTGGATGCATTTTTGTTTACCAGACCATTTACCACTGAATTTGACAATAGTCTGTAGCTATCTTCCTACTGTTTTGGGTGCGGGGACTTTGGACTTGGATAAGGATGCCCAGTCTGATAAGCATTGCACAGTGAAATGGTCACCACCTCTGGCTTCATTACTTGAAGGCAGCATTCAGGATGAGACAGTTACACATCTTCATTTGGCAATTGTTGGGTCAGTAAGTCCTTCTGCCACAATCGATTGTTTTGATAGGATTTGTGCGATTTTTAAGGCCAAGATTATCAGTTATGGCCATGTGAATGTGAAGGCTCACTGGGCAGGGGATAGTAATCAGCCTTGGTTTGATGGGCCGCAAGGAGGAAATTTACTGATGTTTTCCAGGCCTATAGGAAGAGGAGCATTCCTGCTCTCCCGGAATCATACTCCTTATATAAGAAGGATTATAGGAACTTAAGTATAAGAAATCCCTTTATGATAAGATGAGATGGTGTAATCTAATTAAAGCTGCAAAGGAGTCGAATACGAGGAAGTTTTGGCATATTATTAATGGCTCCTCTAGATCCC
The DNA here is from genome assembly GCA_003113815.1 of Sphenodon punctatus. Classification (NCBI taxonomy): domain Eukaryota; kingdom Metazoa; phylum Chordata; class Lepidosauria; order Sphenodontia; family Sphenodontidae; genus Sphenodon; species Sphenodon punctatus. The sequence continues at coordinate 2,530,938 of QEPC01006491.1, read as the reverse complement.
CACATATTTCATGGATCTCCTCTATTGCCTCGTCTGTACGGGTGAAACACTTTAGTAAGATACATCAAGCTCCTTGTGTGGCCTCTTATCCTGATATGAATTTTGATACTCTCCTGGAGTGGCCTCCAGTAACCACAAACAAGGTGGCCTTACTGGTGGAGTCTTTTAGATCTAACAAAGCCCCTGGCCTGGATCTTGTTCAGATAGAATTTATTAAATCTAATATGGTATGGTAGGCTCCTGTGTTGGCATCTATTTTTTCCGCTATAAATGAGTCTGGGATCATTCCAGCCAATTGGAATAAAGCGGTGATTATACCTGTATATAAGAAGGGGTCACCTTCTGACCCAGCCAACTACAGACCCATCGGCCTGCTTAATGTTCTCAACAAAATATACACAATTTTTTTGCGGGGTAAATTAGAGGCTTGGTTGCTACAGCATCAAGTTTTATATGCTGAACAAGCCGGTTTTCAACAAGGTAGGACCAGTACAGATCAATGTTTTATTTTGTATAACCTTGTTGAAAAAATATCTATCATCTGGTAAAAAAATCTTTGCGGCATTTCTCGATCTGAAATCGGCCTTCGATTCTGTTAATAGAGATCTACTGTGGAGGAAGCTGTATGAATCCTCAATTGACAAAAGACTATTATTTCTTATAAGGCTCCACACCCACTCGCTATCTGCTGTTAAAATAGATAGTCTAGGGCACACCTCTAGGTACTTTATCATCTTAACAGGTGTGCGCCAATGATGCGTATTGGCCCTGCTGCTCTTTAATTTTTTTATTAATGATGTCGTCCCCTTACTTACCAAAAATGTGTTTTTCTCTCCCCAGCTAGCCTCAAGAGCTATAGGGTGTGTGCTGTATGCCGATGACTTGGTTCTGCTCTCCCAGACAAGGGTGGGCCCTAATCGCCAACTTAGGTTTTTTTTTAGCTACTGTAACACCAATCATTTAACTATTAATTATAGTAAATCTAAAGTTATTGTTTTTTCCAGTGCTAGGAAAACCTTTAGCTGGTCTGTCAATGGTCAAGCACTCCAGCAAGTTAAATCTTTTAAGTATCTTGGCCTAAATTTTACAGCATCAGGTAGCTGGTCAGAGCACCTCAGAAAGTCACTAGCTGTGGCGAAGAGGTCATCATTTGCGTGACAGAGATTCTTTGGAAAAAGTGGGCACTCTTACCCAGAGCTGGCTGTTAGGGTACACGATACCAAAGTTATGTCTCAGCTTCTGTTTGGGGCCGAATTATGGATCCCCCTTCTCCCCTCAAATAGTTGTATTGAGGGGTTACAATTGTTGTTTCTTCTGAGACTTTTGGGGGCTCCTACACAACATGTTACTTTGCACTGTCATCTGTATGATGCAGTGAGATCTCAATATTTGGCTTGCTACCTTCAGAAATATCAGGGTAGATCCCCCATTGTGACGTGTTGGTGTTGGGTGCTTCTCCCAAGCCACTGTGATTGCCCACTGTCGGAGACAGGATGCTGGGCTAGATGGACCATTGGCCTGACCCAGTATGGCACTTATGTTCTTATGTTATGTTATGTTCTTACGGCAATGCGCTCTACATTGGGCTGTTTGGAAGCTGCAGCAGGTGCAGAATGCAGAGGCCTGGCTCCTTTTGAGGATGGGTTACCGTGAGCACATGACACCTGTGCTTCCTGTACTGGCTTCCTGTAGCTTTTGGGGTACAATTAAAAGTGCTAGTTTTGACCTTTTAAAGACCTAAACAGCTTTGGCCCCATATATCTGAAAGACCGCCTTTCCTTTCATGCCCCACTGTGACCCTTGCAGTCGGCCAGGAGTGCTCTCTTGCGGGTTCCACCTGCCTATCTTGTCCATACGACACGGGCCCACAGAGAAGCTCTCTCGGTTGCTGCCCCAGTAATGAGGAACTCCCTTCCCCCAGAGGTCCGTCCAAGCCCGAACCGTAGCATATTCCAGAGGCAGTATAAAACTTTTCTGCAACATGTTGGAAGGTGGGGGTTAGTAGTTGGGTTGGGTGGATATAGGTGTGAGGGTTGGGGCTTTTAAGGGGATTTTAACGTATTCTTTGTTTTTAATATTGTACGCCTGAGCTTTCGTGGAAGGGCGTGGTAGAAATTTAAATAAATTTTAAAAATACCGTTTTCCCACTCTTCCTTTCCTATTACTCCTCCCTACTTTAGATCGGGTTTTAGAGTACTAACAGTACCATTTGTTTACTTGGCAATGAGGTAATGCGGTAATCTGGTAACAGTCATTTGGTAACCTGCTTAACGTTTGCGGTATTATCCAGCAATCCAGTTTGTCAGTTAATATCTGTGGTAAAGTGGTTCGTTAACCAGTAACTGCCACACTAGCCAGAGTACTGGATATTAACCATGGATAATTTTTTTACTATTCAGTTCACATTTCATCCCTCCTTGGTCTCCTCCAACCCCCCTCCCCCCCCCAAGTACAAAATAAGTATGTGGAAGGGTACATTTCAGTCACCGCCCAAACAGCAGCCACTTCCCTTAGTGATGAAATATCCGACTTTGAAGCCACGCATTCTTGAATAGCATGTCTCAGTCAATACTGGCCGGTAGCGTCCTGCATTCTGGGTACTGGTAAATATATTAATATATATGCTTCAAGTGCTTTCTATGACTCCATTATGAACCCAATTTCAGGCACCAATGCCTTATTTTAACTCCTTGCCAAGTTTAAATTTCTGGAAAACTTTTGCTTGGTCTAGGTTTAATTCTTTGCTATCAGCATTGTTAGAAGGGAGATACAAGGGGATATCCTATTCCCACCAAAGTTGTCCATGGGGCTCCAAATCGGTGGAGACTGTTGCTCATATAGTTCTGCATTGTCAGTTTTTTGGGAATCTCAGTTATAGATTAATAGCCCCTATTATATATATAAAAACTCAAGGTAGGGAATCTGAAACATGTATTCATCTATTATTGAATAACTAGTCCCCCTTTATTACACTACAGGTAGTGAAGCTTTTGGCTGCAGCAGTTAAGAAAAGGGGAACACTAGTAAATCCTTAAAGATAGGAAAAAAGGAAGGACGGACGGAGTGTTGGTGTTTACTTTGGGTTCTGGTGTGTGATGATCCCTTTGGGAGCAAAGGTTCTTAATTACGGCACAGAAGTCTTAGTTATGAGGTCTTGATGTATTTTAAAGTGTGTGGTTGGTTTTTTTTAGATGTGGTGTGTGTGTGTGTGAGTGAATATATATGGTTGGTTTTTTAATGGCCTTTGGCTATACAAAATGTTTTATTTGGATGAATATATACAGGATGCCCATGTATAGTGTGCTTTGCATGTTCATCCATCATTCCTAGTCACTATGGAAGTCATGGTCTTTTCTGAGTTATTTTATGCTGCTCTTTGTGCCAGCCACTCCCAGATTTATACTTGTGGAAAGGACTCTCAAGGCACTCTTGCTGATAGCCTCAGACATCTTAAACTTATTTGAGTGCTAGCTGTTGCTAAAATAACACGGACGGTAAAACACCGTAAGACAGAATTCATGAGTCGCAATTTTTGTTTTGCATCCTGCTGTAAAATGCCGGCAAATCTAGAAACGCCGACCTACGGATGCAAACTTTTGCTGATGAGGAAAGAATTAAGTATCCTGGATTTTCTTTTGATTCTTCGCTAACATCCAGCGCTCCTCACCGGATGACAAATTAATTGACTAGATTTAACAGAGATGGACAGCACTTAGGAAGGAAGGCCAGGCTATGCATTATACAGTAGCAGGTTTTGCCACTGCTGGATTATGGAGACAATATACATCAGTCAGCTAACGAGTCTCCGTTGCATAAGACAGATTCTCTTTATAATAGAATTGCATGCTTTGTCTCTAAATAGGCTTATTATACACCCCATTGCACAGTGCTTGAAGAGCTTGGTTGGCCCTTCTAGAGGGTTAGGAGAGAAATAAATTGGAAAACAATTGCACATAAGACCTTCAATCCATCAACTGCCCCATGTTTATCCCAATTGCCAATGTGCTCTCCCCGAAATACAGATTTGCAATGCACTCAGATGGAATGTGAATATCAGCCAGCTTGATTTCAACAACGAAGGTTTTCCCTTGCGGTGGCCTTTTTAGACTTCCTGTAAACTTGAAGTAAGGAAAACAAGAGTGGAACCCGTCACAATCCCAGGCCAGGCACCAAACCTCTGGCCAGGCTTTGCACAAGCACACAGTCAATCACATGCAGGTTAGCCTAGCCAATCACAGTCTGAGGCTAGCTCACTATCATCACTCGCATCCCACTTGCCAGGCTTCTAATCTCCTTCCTTCGGGATCCGGGTCTCCAGGCAGTCTCTTCAGTAGATGTGCTCTCCTCGGAGGGCAGAAGCACATGCGTACGGTGCCACCATTGCTCTAGCTGCCTCCCCTCATGCTTCAGCCACCCCAGGTCCTTCGTGAACCATGGCAACCTGCAGTGGCGAAATGCTGGGAGCGGATGCTTAGGAGCCACCCGATCAATGGCCTCTGCCAGCCAGCTGTTCCAAAAGGCTGCAAGGTAATTGATGGAGTGGCCGTCGAGGTCTATAGGCACATCCTCCAGAGCATTCCAGAACCCATTTGGTTCCATAAGTCTCCGTGGGCCAACCATCCTAATGGGCCCTCCCCTATGGACAGGTAGACATGCCAGGATGTGAGCTTGCAGGAGGTATTGGTCCGACCACAGCAAGGGTGAACACACAATACCCTCAAATCATTGGACCCCCCACCTCAAGGTTGGTGCAGAAAACCAAGTCCAGAGTATTCCCCCCCTCATGCGTCAGGCCCCTCACCACCTGGGACAACCCCATGGTTGCCATGTCGGCCATGAATTCCTGCTCCGCCCCATGCAATCCGGCCTCAGCATGGATGTTGAAGTCCCCCAAGACAATAAGCTTAGGAGACTTCAAGACCAGAGCGGCTAGAGCAGTCAGGGATACTGCTGTGTGGTGAGGAGCACGGTACACAAGCTGAATCCCTACTCTGTCCCCAGCCATGCACCCCGATCTGTCAGCCAAATCGAACACAAGATGGAGGCCCTCTATCCTGGACTCTCTGCACCAAAAACCTCAGAATGGCCAAGCACTCCCTAAAAATAATGGCTATGCCACCACTACCCCCGACCCTCCAGCCTGGTCTGGTGCTGGACAGAGTACCCAGTCGGAATGAGGTCAACCAAAATTGGCCCTGACATCTCGTCCAGCCACGTCTCTGTCACATGCACGAGGTCGTCTGCCCAATCTAGAATCGAATAATGGATTATAGATAATTTATTGGCGACCAACTTTGGATTTAACTGCACCAGAGACAGGCCACGGTTTCCAGAGACGACAACTTCCTGGTTACCCAAGCTGGGGGGAGGCAGGACAGTGGGACAGGTAGCAACCACTGTTCCCTCCGCGCATGATAACATTGCCACACACACACCCGCATCCATACTTCCCTCGACCCATGACCACCCCCATCGCTTCTGCTTCCTCCCCTGGCGGACCACCACCAGCCCAGCCCCCACTCCCCAATAGCCCTTCTTCCAGGGTGGCAGGGGAAGGACATTCCCCCTCCCCCACTTAAGGCTTAGGTCAAAACCAGCACCTTGAATTGCACCCAGAATATTATTGGCAGCCAGTGCAGACTCGGGAGCACTGGTGTAATGTGCTCCCAGCGCCCCAATCCCATGATGATTGTTCAGTGACAGATACATTGCTGATGCTATATAAATACTTATAATAATTAATAGGATAAGCAGCAAGGGGTATATATTCATTTTCTCCGCGTTCTTCCTTCCTCACGTACATCTGGCTGCTTCATCCATTGGCTCTAACTCTGCTTTCCCTGGCCAGGGTTTCCATGGAACATCAGAACATAAGTGCCACCATACTGGGCCTAACCAATGGTCCATCGTGCCCAGCACCTGTCTCCGACAGTGACCAATCTCAGTTGCTTGGGAGAAGTACCCAACAGGTCATAACGAGGCGATCTATTCCCTGTTGTTCATTCCAGCTCCCAACAGTCAGAGGTTATGAATACGTCCCCCAATCAACTTGGCTAATAGCCATTGATGGACCTATCCTCCCAAGAACAGGGAGGAGCCGAAGAACAGGGCAGGAGAACCATCCAGAGAACAGAAAAATGCAGGATAGCATCAAAGAGGGGAGTCACTCTTGTCCCTGGGTCTGGAAGGGGATGAGAGCTCAAAATCCATTTGCCGAAAGGCCTCCCAAGAGTCTTGCCAGCTCTGTCCTTCGGTGCCTTCCAAAGACTTTCAAAGTGGCTTTGTCCTTTGGTGGCTTGCAAGAGCTTCATTTGATGAGAGAGTGTTTCAACACTGAACACTCGAACCACAGAGCATGGATTTTTTTTTTTTTTACCCCTTGTCATTCCAAGAATGGGCCTTAAATCTTGGCCATACACGATGTTTTTCAATAGGTGGAGACTCCGGATAAGAATTCTGTTATATGGGGGTGGGAATAGATGAAAGAATACAACAGAAACACACAGTGGTAAGTATGGTCCCCCTCTGGCTTCATTCCTGTCCACTCTTTTTTGTACATGCTGCGGAAACCCAGGTTTGCTGAGGGCAGCATTTGCTAATGTTTTAATTCTCTCTACAAATTAGCTGGATGTTTTGTTTGCTGAGCTAGTCCACTGCTGTCACAACAACTTCAAATATCTTATGGCTCAAGGCAAGGCTGACATGCAGGCAGAGTTATTTCTGGAGAACATCTACCTGTTTTTTTTCTTTTATCTTTTAGAGAAGCTGGTGGTGTAAAGGAAGTCGGTGCCATTGTCATGGTGAGGAGGTGTCCTGACAAAATGGTTTCCCCCTTTTTATCTTGTCTCTTAGGAAAAAGAGAAGCTCTATGTGGAACTGAAGCATATTTTGGCCCGGCAGCCTGGTCCGGAAGCAGCGGAGCAGTTACAACTCTATCAACACACCCTACGAGAGAAGACCAAGCAGCTGAAAGTAAGACATCGTTTCCAGGATTTATGAGGACAGGAAGTTTAGCTGAAATAGTGCCTTTCTGGAAGAGAGAGGTTGGTCTTTCTGAGCACTCTTCCCATGCTTAGAGACAGCATTGAGGACTTGAGGGTTGCAAGGAGTTAAATTTTAAAAACATAAAGAAGTGGCATCCTGGGACAGGCCAATGGTCCATTCATCCTTCCCAGCATCCTGTCTCCAACAGTGGTTGCTTTAGAGAAGTGGCACAACAGGTCGTAATGGAGTGATCCATCCTCTGCTATTTTACCCTCAGTTCCCAACAGTCAGAGGTTCCGTTCCCCCCAGCCCGCTTGACTAATAGCCAAAGCTTGACTAATAGACATATCCTCTAAGAACTTAACCAATCCTGTTTTTAAAAACCCAGTTATGCTATTGGTCCTCTCAATATCCCATGGCAACAAGTTCCAGAAGTGAACGGTATGAGTGAAAATGTACATTGAGAGAGAATGTATTTCCTCTAGTTTGTTTTCATTCTGCGGCCAGTTAATTTCATCATGTCCCCTTAATTTTCATCAAGTTTAACTTTCATAAAGTTTCTCACTACAAGGACATTTTCAGGGAACTAATATTTCCCCCAGTGCCTTAATTGCTTCCTGGCATCATGACCAATGGCACTACAGTGGAATGAGGGAGGGCAGCAAGCAAAGAAAGTTAACATTAATAAAAAAGTAGGTGGAATGAACTCTTTAACATTGGGATTTACTAGGCTAGAGGAGGCAAATTAGATATAGTTTCTCTGTAGTGCCTCAGTTTCCCCCTAAACTTTGTGTATACACCATTCTGCACAGAACCACTGGACTTGCAACTAGGATCCTGAGTTTAAATCCTGGTCTTTCTGCATATCCTTGGGAAACTCACCTTATTATTATTATTATTAGACATTTATATAGCACCAGTCATGCGACCTGGTGCTGTACAGAACATAGAATTAGACGCGGTCCCTGCCTGTGGCTTACAATCTAAAAGACCAGGAGGGGGAGACAGGGAGAGGGGACAGTGGGAGAGAGAGGGGAGAAGACCAACCAACATTCAAGCGGATGCGAAGTCTCAGGTGCGTGTGCTTGGTTTGGTTACAAAGAGGTTGGTGGCAGCAGTCAGCAGAGGAGGGCAGACAGTAAGAGTAAGGGGAAAGACTAGCAGGCATTGGGAAAGGCAGCAAGGAAAAGGTGGGTCTTGAGGAGGGATTTGAAGGAGCGGAGGGAGGAGGCAAGGCGGATGT
>QEPC01006491.1:2493993-2522543 GCA_003113815.1 Sphenodon punctatus | reverse complement strand
GCTTGGTCATGGAGCGATTTGAACTTGAAAACCAGGAGTTTAAACAGGATACGTTCAAGAAGGGGGAGCCAGTGAAGGGAGAGGAGGAGAGGCTGCACATGGTCGAAGCGACGAGCAGAGAGAATGACCTTGGCGGCGGAGTTTTGGTTTGCGACAAGGGGGGACAGGTGAGAGTGAGGGAGGCCAGCAAGGAGGAGGTTGCAGTAGTCGAGGCGAGAGATAACCATGGCATGAACAAGGGTTTTGGCCAAGGAGATAGAAAGAAAGGGACGGATGCGGGCAATGTTGTGGAGAGCGAATCGGCAGGATTTGGCCACAGAGTCAATGTAAGGTTTAAAAGAGAGGTGCGTGTCAAAGATGAAGCCCAAGCTGTGGGCTTGGAGAACAGGATGGATGTTGACCCCATCGATGCAGATGGTCAGGTTAGAGGGAGAGGAAGGGGAGGGAGGAAAAATGAGGAGTTCTATCTCCATCTCATCTCCTTTGACCTAAACTGGGAGGCCTGGTCAGCTGATTGGTGCTTGATGAAAGTGGACCCTCTTGTTAGCTTTAAATCTCATCTTTGGGACTTCTACAGTGTTCTCAAGACTATGGAGTTGGATGAATTGTCTGCCATTTTAGACTGCATTAGCAAGAACATTGTTTTCACACCACAGGAAGTAATAATTCTGGTTTATTCTGTATTGGTGAGACCTCACCTCGAGTACCGAGTCCAGCAGTCTTAAAATATCTAGAGGGCTGCCCCAAAGAAGCTAGAAAGGAACGGTTCTCCGTTTCCACGGAAGGCAAGATTAAAAATTATGGGTTCAGATTATAAGGAGGTAGTTTTTGGTTCAGTAAAAGCAGTAAGAGCTGCGTGCAGCAATGAACCAAGTTGGTTAGGGAGGTTGTAAGCTCCCCATCACTAGAAGTTTTCAAACAGAGACTGGACCTCCATCTGTCGGGGATGTTGTTGCTGGGGTCATCCAAGCAGGGGGGTTGAACTAGATGATCTTTGCTTTGCATTCCCTTCCAGTTCTGTGATGACTGAGGGATGTGTCTAGTTTTCTTTATCTAGGGTTTTTGTTTTGATTAAGCATTTTAAATCTTTATCAACAAAGGGTAGGTCAGCATTTCCCCACATTTTACACAAAACAGTGGATTATTCAATTCCCCTTGGATTAAATTTGGAAATGACTGATAAAATTAGCAAAGATCTAAAAAAATATTGAAAGATCTATACTCTTAGCTTGACAAGTCAACAAAAGGAAAAAGAAGGGCAATCAGGTGCCAAGGCTGGACCGTTGCCTAAAGAATCTCTTTTCTAAGCTAGTCCTATGCCACCGGAAACGTGACAATTTCCATTGACATTTGTCTGGAGAGCGCTGGGCAAGTCCAAGTCCTTGTCTTGCAATGCAAGGCTAACGTGTGCAGAAAGTACACGACAACTTCAGCGCTCTTCTGCAAGGAAGTGGAGGAACTAGAAAATTGGTTTCTCTGCAAAGACTAATAAAAGCACTGATGACTATTAGCCAAGTACGTTGGGGGTAGTGCTGAAATTTCTTTCACAATTCTTGCTTTTCTCAACGAGAATTGGGGTTCTCAGCTTGTTCTTGCCAACACGAATGAGCTGAGATTCTTGCCAAGAAAAGCAAGACTCTCGTGACCAACTCGACTTAGGTTTCAGATGCCATCGTCTTATGGGTCTTGGAGCAGATGGCACCATGCATAATATTCCAGGCGCAGTGAGGGGCAGTTGCATACAGTCAGCCCTCTCTTCGGTAAAGTGTTACTCAATGCCAGCACGGCCATGTGCTCATTGAGCGAAAGTCCAGAATCCCATTCACCAGCGTTCCTCTGAGAAAAGACAAAAGGCTCTGCTTTTCTAACCATGTGGAGAATAGGGTTTTGTAATGTTATTTGTTTAGAAAAAAAACCCCAACAAGAAATGAAAGCCTAATTAGCACATTAATTTACAGCCTATTACTGTAAATGCACATCCCACTTGGGCATTCCGAGACACTGCTGGATTTTAGCAGGAGACTTCATTTATTTTTTTTAATGAGTGCGATCTTCTAATGCACCAGTCAAAACCCATTTTTATTTCCCCCTTTAACAAGCTCATGGAAACCGACTGCAAAAGCGTTCCTAACTCCTTAATATTTCTCTTACAGTGCACACACGTCCATTAGTCTTGCATCTTATTATGAGGCTGACAAGAGTAATCTATCTTTACCCCTTGTCACTCAAAGGCAGGATTTCCGAGGTCTGAAGGGCTGCTTCTTGCCTTCTGGTATGCTTGGAACGCACAGCGTTAAGAAGCAATCTTGCTTACATGGAGGAGAGAGTTCTTCATGTGAAGAAAGGATCTTTGCAAGAGTTCAGTGGCTCCACCAGCTCCTTTCCTGGCTTAAGTCATTGGCTTCTCTTTGCCACATCATAACCACCTCTATATCAGCCAAGGAAAAGCCATCCATTGATGGCTATTAGTCAAATACGTTGGGGGTAGTGCTGAAATTTCTTTCACAATTCTTGCTTTTCTCAACGAGAATCGGGGTTCTCAGCTTGTTCTTGCCAACAAGAATGAGTTGAGATTCTTGCCAAGAAAAGGAAGACTCTCGCGACCAACTCGACCCACAAAAGACCCAGGAAGGGCCTTTTGCAAACCCTGGCTAGGCTTGCAAAAGCAACAAACACACACACAAAAAAACCTAGGTCATGAAATAATTTACTAAGCAATTAACAATCAACAATATAAAAGGACAACAAGATACAAAAAGAATTTATAAAAATCAAACCCCTACTTATTTTGAGTATATGACTCTTCTTATTACGAACTTATGAAAAATCCCCCGAAGAATAACGAAACACCAGCAGGGTCTTGGTTCAATTAATGCTTCTAAAAAGGTCCCCTAAAGCTTCAGACAAGCTTCAAGCTCTAAAGCTTGAGACAGTTGGGTTTCCGAACTTTCACCTCTGTATTCATATTTTCAAATACGTCTGTAAAGCTGCCTGGCCGCTGCCATTTTGAAAAGTCGGAATGCTGCTTTATCAAGACACGGCTGGTGTTTTATTATGAACTTATGAAAGGCCTGATCCAGGAGCTGGAAGGGAGCCAAATCAAAACTAGCTACAGACTGCATTTGGCCCTCGGCACGAGGTTCACCCCCTTGCCTGCCCACAACCCCGCCCCACGGCCTACAGCATTGCAGATAGATGCTTGTCCAGTCGGGTTCTGAAAACATCCAAGGGTGGAGATGTAACGAAGATGGGGAAAAGAGAAACTGTCAGGGTCAGAGGTTCAGGAGACTGGCGACTTTGGGATCAGGGCCGAGAGAGGAGGCAGGATCAGAATTGTGGACCGGGCAGACTTGGGTCAGGACAGACCCAGATCAGATCAGATGGAGAGCACAATTCGGGGGAGATAAGGAGCAGGGATTGTGGGTCAGGGCAAGGTTCAGAGTAGACTTTAGGCAGGGACAGGAAGTGACTGAATGGTCTACCCAGCTTCCTGGGACTTTTGTCCAGACCTATATGCTGACAGACAACCAACCAGGTAGTTGGTGGGAAGGGGTGTGGGCTAGCCCATATGGAGGAGGGCTTACAGGACAAGAGAAAGGCTCAAGCCAGAGTGGGAGCTCACATCCTTCCAGGGCCGCTAGTTTGACTTCCCAGCCCTTGCTAGTTCCAGGTCCCCAAGGCCCTTGCTGGTTTTTAACGCGTTAAATATGTTTCGGCCTCCACGCCGGCAATCTTTTGTTCTCTGGAAAATCGGCATGCCTGTGCCAGGTCAAGGGGAGCAAAAGCACATTGGTCCTGAACCTGTTATCATTAAAGTCAATTGAATTAAATGGGAATCAGGTTCATGCTCTTAATTGCATCTCGTTATGCCTTGCTGCAGATGCCGAGTTTTATGCTATTCCGTCCTGCAACTTTCTGAGCCATGCACATTATTAAAGTTCCCATTTGCTTCTCATAGAGTCAGGTCTTGCAAGGTATGAAAATGGATGTCTGCGAATATTTTGAAAGGCTCTTGGAAGGAAGTCACTACAAAGCTAGCCCAATAGCATGACTCTTCGGATATTCTGGGAATTGCCCTACAATTAGAAACTTCATCCCTGTGGGGGTAAAGGCAGATGTTGGAAGGCGCTCACGCTAAGATTTGCGCTTCCCGCTGAATGTCTAGACTCCAGCCAGCTCTTTTTTAATTGGCAGAGGCAGAAAGCGTGCCTCTAATAGCTAGCGTTTAAAGGCCATTTGAAATCTGCAGCTCATCTGGCATTCCCTCTCTCTCAGCATTCCCTCATTATTTTGGACAACTCTAATTCTCAGAACTGCAGCATTTTCTAGCCCACGCAAACCTAATGCTGCCTTCCTTTTATTGCTGTAAATTATTTACATCTGAAATGCATAATCATGAAGTTGAAACGATCAGGGGGGGGAAAATATCATTTCTGCTAAAACAATGACTCCCATGCTGCTTTAAAGCATCTTATCCTATTATTTTTCTATCCCCCATACTCGCAAGTCTTGGAAAGCGGAGACCTGCAGGTATATTTTACTGATGACACTTAAAATATGCTTGGGGTGTAGGCATAGCTATAGGAGACAGCCTTAATCCTTCAACCCTGTCCTTAGCAAAGTACAGATATTTTGGACTGAGGAGGGGAGGATAAATGAAGGGAGAGATCTACTTGTACATAATGCCAGCCGCCTTCTGTCTTTATAGCCTTTTCTTTTTTGGCTTGTTAGGTTTTGTCTTCCGAACTGAACATGTACGAGTCGCAAATTCAAGAGTACAAGTACGAAATCGAGAGACTCGCCAGTGAGCTCCTGAATGTAAAGAAGAAATACCTCACCCAGAAACGCAAAGAGCATGAAGCCAAGTAAGGAGTAATGCTAATGATGCGTCTCTCTCTAGGTCTGGTTTGAAAGAGCCATTCCAGTTCCCTGAAATTGGAATGGCTCTCGGAATTCCATTCGGGATTCCGGATTGGAATAGATTTCTGATTGGGCGGTTTCCCGCATGCACCAAATGGTGGCGGCTGTTCTGCGCATGTGAAATGACTGCCATCATCACCTTAGATGACTGTAACGCGCTCTACGTGGGCTCCCCATGGTGACGGTTTGGAGACTGCAGCTGGTGTAGAATGAGGCGGCCCATCTCTTGATGGGGACGGGTCGCCGCGAGCACATAACACCGGTGCTCCGTGCGCTGCACTGGCTGCGTATAGTCTTCCAGACCCGATTCAGGGTGTCGGCTCTTACTTATAAAGCCCAATACGGCCTCGGCCCCACTTACCTGCAGGCCCACCTCATCCCCCGGGTCCTGAATCAGTCCCTGCGGTCGGCTGGGAATGCTCTCCTCAAAGTCCCCCGTATACTCCAGGTGGTGACGATGGGGAGGGCGTTCTCAGTGGCCGCTCTGAAGCTATGGAACTTTCTCCTGGTGGATGTCCACTTGTCTCCGGATCTTCCCTTTCGGAAGAAATGCAAGACCTGGCTGTTTCAGCAGGCATTTGGTAAGGGTGAGAAGGGTGGGGGATTAGGGTGGGGGATTTTATCCTTGATACGGCAGATTGTTTTATATTTTGTGCTGAATTTTATTGATGTTTTTATGTTTGTTTGTTTTTATATTGTAAGCCATCCCGGGCTGCCTGTGGCAGGATGGGGCAGGGTAGTTAGAATTTAAAATAAATTAAATAAATATTACAAGCCAATGGGGAGAATGCAGTGAATATGGCTCCACGCTGAATTCCTTCCAAGATGAACAGCACTGATTTGTAGAGCAGACTCGGCTCTATTTCTCTCCCTTTCTTCCCAGTTTCTTTTCTTTTCCTCCCCATCTCTTGAATTTATTCCTCCTTCTGACCTCTTCTTCTCTTGCTCCATTTATGCCACCAACACTCTGGGTGTTATCAGACATCAATCTGACGGCTAGTTTTGGCTTTAAACATATATATAGTCATTACGTCTGTGCAATCATGCTTGCTTAACACAGTTTCAGATCTGAAAAATCGTGATCAATGTGTTTTTGCAACTAGCACATAGCCGCTGTTACATCTAGAGATGTGCCCCACTCTGGTACTGGGTTTTGGTCATCCAGGTATCAGAGACATGGATTTGGGAGAAGAGCCAGTCTAGTTCCTGCACATCCCCATGGTGTGTGTGAGAATGGAAGAACGAACAACAAACGGCCATGGGAAGAGACTGAGCGCAAGGGTGGGCATTCATAGTTGATTTCTCTTTGAATGAAGCATTGCCCCCACTGTCCCATAAGTCTTCATTCTGAAGCCCCCTTTGCCAGCCTGGAACCAGCTAATATCTCCCAAACCAGGTGCATTAAATCAAGACTAGAGCAGAAAGACGATACACACAAAATTGGGTAACCTGTCGAATTTCTGACAGCCAATTCGACCCAGCAACGGTTGGGTACCATGCAGTAGCTGATTACGACCCGATCAGGTACCCGATGTCCTGAAATGTCAACATCTGGTCCTGGAATATCGACTTCTGGTACCGATTTTTGGACACTTTTGTTGATATACCAACTCCCGACATCTTTTTATCAGGTTTCAGTCAAGTTCTGACCATTTTCTTTGCAACTTCCAGTCCCAGAAAACTACTTCTGGTTCCATTTTTTTTCCCTTTTCAATTTTTCTTCTTAAAACACTTATTTATGGGTTTTCCATCCCAGAAAACGAACTTTCCCATAAAGTCAATTTCTGGTCCCAGGAAACTACTTCTAGTCACTTTTTTGTGTTTTAAAATTTTCATGCCAATTTTTTGGTTTTCCAATTTGATATACCGATTGGTATACCAATAGGGAATCAGCAAATCAAAAAATCAGTACCGGACGTATCTGATTTTTCAGGCATTTGAGTGCCCGAGTAACGCGTTGGGTACCTGAAAAAGCAGGTATTCCCTGCAGATACTAAATTTAGTACCCATTTCAGCTCTAACAAGAGGTATGACTGGGTTCCCCAGTAGTATTACGAAAGAGTGCATATAACAATTCTCTCTTCACTGTGTCTACACCATTAATGATTTTATACATTTCTGTGACCTACAAGAATCAGTGGGTCAATCATGAAGTGATCCAACCCTGATTGGTCATTCTCAGCTTCTGACAATCAGCTGACAATCAGAGGACAATTACGGGCATCCTGAGCATGAGGCTGCAGCTCCAACTATGTTGGCTAGTAGCCATTGATAAATCAATCCTCCATGAGTTTTCTAATCCTGTGCTTCCCCATCTTTGTGATGCCATTTTGAGACTTAAATATAATTCCGTGGCCCCTGACAGCAACAAAGACATGGATAATAGAGCGGAAACAATGATTTGTGGCAAATGCCGTTTTTGTTTAAAATGGCCTGTTGGCTGCTTTGACCGCGATGCGGAAACATACTGAATACTTGCCAGATTCATTTCTTCCCATTTGAAAACACCCTTTTGTGCTTTTTGATACTTTTGAGATGTGTCAGCAAGCATCTTCTAGGAGTGGGTCAAAACAACTGTTCTGTTTTTTCAGAACATTTCCATGAAGATGGAACAGTTGTCCTGTTTGTCAACCGGAATTAAGATTGGAATCCCGATTGAAAAACACAAATAAACAAAAAACCATGGCCATTTGCCCATGCACAAAATGGCACTGCCCATATCCAAAACGGCTGACAGCGCTTTGGGTATGGGCAGTACCATTGTGCATATGCAAAATGGCTGCATTATTTCATCTGGTCTGATTGAGGATTAGAACAAACGATTTGATCGATTGTTCTTTTTGATTTCTGATTGGACTGGACGAAATGCCAGCTGAAAATTTCACATTCTCCTCTGGCATGGTTGGCACATTGGCAGGAGAAGGAGGCAGGCACAGTGTACACAGACCAGATGTGGCAGGCATAGCCTCCTTCTCCTCCTATCTCTCACCCACCCTGATTCAGGGCAGAGCACTTTGAGGCCAAAAAGACATGGAGTTAGGAAAGCAACATCAGAAAATGAAAGGGGCCACCAAGTCATGGAAGGTACCGAAAAATTACAGAAGTTGCAAAAAATCTCCACCTGCAGTCCCCAAAGCAACAAAATCGTGAAACATGTCCTAGACTCAAAAATTCTACTGAATATTCAGAAATGTTCCCTACATGGCAGCATTTCTCGTTGACCCTGGAACAGCTGTTTTCAATTCAGCACTCAGGGAAAGAACATCGAAATATCAGCTGGGGTCACGACCCCATCCACTTGGGGAACCTCTTGTCAGATCTGTTTTTGAATTGCCGCACCCTTTCATGCCCTCCACTCCTCCCGCCCAGGCCATGTTTTCCGTTCACTTGAGTGATTCGAAACTGGCTTTCTCCATGCCCTGATTTCAATCACATTGAAGAGAGCAAACATTTCCAATGATGGAATTAGCAAAACAGTCAGTGATGAAAAGCGGTCTCTCCCCATCTGCAGATGGCATAACGCTGCTCCGATGTTTGGAATGAGCCACAACTGGTCGCCGCTAATGGCCTCCCCAGAGTTTTAGGATCAATACGCCAGGCTGCCCTAATGTCTAGCAATCCATTTCCTGCAGCTAAGTGTCCTCTTGAAAGCCGTTTTAATTGTTGAAGTTTGAACCCTGGTTTCCCCTTTCTTTTAGTGCACTAGATGAGACGAGATTTACTTTTCTACATTTATCTCTATCTGAAAGGAGTGATCTCCCATTACAACTGTATTTAAAAGCATGCCACCGAGGGCCATTTTTAAAGAGCAGGGTAGCATGCAAGTCATTGTATCAGGCTGAGCCCATCATCAGAATGCAAGGGCCTTGTAAGACATTGCCGACTTGAACCCAGGTCTCCAGACAGAAGCTCTGATCTTTCTGCCATCAGCCACCTCAACAACCCATTCCCTGGGTGATGACGGGTTCCGGATCTACCGGCCTACCTCCACTGCTATTGGCTGCCTTAAGTTAGATAAGAATGGTTACAGGAAGAGGAAGTTGTTGTAACTACGATAGCTCTAGCAATATGTCTGGCACTGCACAGTCTTGATTGATTTTATTTTATCTATTTATTTGAATTTCTCCCCTACCCTTCCCTGAAGGCTCAGGGTGAGTTGCAATATATATAAAAAACACAAAATACATTAAAATCCCTTTTAAACACTGTAGCAGGGGGTCTTCCCAGGGCCACATGGGGATGCTGGGGTGTCTTTAGGGGAATTAGCTCTACCCCACTGCCACACCTATACAGCCCGAGCCTTGGCTGAATCCCCCTTCAAGGGTCCTATAGGACCCAACACAAGCTGTCCAGAGGGTAACACACACACAGTCTTTCTTAGACTGTGTCCACAATCCCTGGGGCTGCCGGCTCAGTCACCTCCACCCTGCAGGCCCAGGTCAATCTCTCCACACTGCACAGGAACAACCCCCAAAGTCCTCAGGAGCCAGGCCTCAAAGCTCCTGGCTCAAAGTAAGCTCCCAGACAAGAGGCTCCCTCCTGGCCATAGCCTCTCTCACTTGCCTGGGTCCCTTTGGCTCTCCAGCCTTCAGCACCTTGGAGAGTGTAGAGTGAGAAGGGTCTCCTTCAGGCTTCCTCCCGGGAAATGTTGCTCCTTCAACTCCCAAGCCGAGACTGCTCTCCTCTCTCCCTTGCCTCTCCTTATATCCCAGGAGGGTGGGCATGGCCAGGCTTCTACTCCTCAGCCTTAAAGGGCCAGTGTCCTGTCCACTCTGTCCTTGGAGCTATCAGCCTGTTCTCACAGGCTGATTGTAGCTATGGGCTGACTCTCCCAGACACATGCGCATATGTTCAGCCCTCCAGCTGGCCCACTCAGTCCCCTCTTAAAGGGGCAGCAGCCCCACAGGACTGCTCCCTGCTACACCCCTCCCCCTTCAAGGAGAAGTGTCCTGTCCACTCTGTCCTTGGAGCTATCAGCCTGTTCTCACAGGCTGATCGTAGCTATGGGCTGACTCTCCCAGACACATGCGCATGTGCTCAGCCCTATAGCTGGCCCACTCAGTCCCCTCTTAAAGGGGCTGCAGCCCCACAGGACTTCTCCCTGCTACACCCCTCCCCCTTCAAGGAGAAAGGCTTCTCCCAGAGAAGACTGGCTAAACGGCTATTTATCAGGGTGCAGCTACTCCACATGTACTAGGGCTTTACTGCCCACTCTGGCCTCTCATCGCCCCTCACAACCAGCCTGTACCACCAGGTTTAGCAGTTGAGGAGCCACCTCCACCCAACTGTCTAAAGGAATTAACTCAAATCCTGTTGGGGAACATTCCTTCATCCAATGTACAGACTCAGGGGATTTACACAGTCCCACACAGTACTCCACCAACCCTGTTTCCAGGGATTTTTTAAACACACTTGGGGTGGTCGGCTCTTTCGCCTACACCCTACCACCCATACTTCACTATTACCAGTTTTTTCCCCAGCTGGCTCAATCGCCCCCCTGCTGTGTTCCCATAGTTCAGCAACCAGAGGCGCTATACAAGTCTGGTAGCCGGCTCAATAGCCTTTCACCCTGCCATCTCTAAGCACCTTAGGGTCCCTCTGGCTCTCCAGCCTTGGTTAGCGTAGAATGAGAAGGGTCTCCTTCAGGTGTCCTCCAGGGAAATGTTGCTCCTTCAGCTCTCCAACAGAGACTGCTCTCTTATACACATCTAGATGTGTATAAGAGACAGGGTGTGTCCTTGGAGTTATCAGCCTGTTCTCCCCACAGGCTGATCATACCTATGGGGCTGGCTCTCCCAGGCCCATGCGCATATGCTCAGCCCTCCAGCTGGCCCACTCCGTCCCCTCTTAAAGGGGCAGCAGCCCCGCAGGACTTCTCCCTGCTACAACCCCCCCCAAACACACTCATCCCTAAATCCACTCTTCCCAATATCTATCCCCTCCTTCCAGATGCTTTGCCAGAAAGAAACGTTTTTACACCGCTTCCGAAATATGCTCAGGAAAGGCAGTTTTTCAGATATGTGGGGCCCAGACCTTTTAGGGCTTTAAAGGTCAAAACCAGCACCTTGAATTGTGCCTGGAAAGCTGTAGGTAGTCATTGCAGACTCTAGAGCACTAGTGTAACGTGCTCATGGGGACCTGTCCCCAAAAGGAACCAAGATACTGTGTTCTGCACCAGCTGCAGCTTCCGAACGTCATCAAGGGCAGCTCCACGTAGAGCACATTGCAGTAATTTAGCCTTGAGGCGATGAAGGCATGGACGTTGGTGACCAGATGTGAATTAGAAAGAAAGGATCACAGCCTCCTCACTAGATGGAGTTGGTGAAAAGCGCTCCTGGTCACTGCCGCAACTGGATGTTCCAGACACAGCAAGGGGTCCAGAAGCGCTCCAAGGCTACGAGCCTGGATAACCAGAGGGGGCCTGACCCCCTCAATGTCAGGGGTTCCAATCCCCTCCAAGCCAAAGGGTCAGCCAACCATCATCACTTCAGTTTTGTTTGGATTCAGCTTCAATCAGTTCCAGTCCCCAACAGCAGTTAGACACAGGGAAAGCACTGACCCTGGAGGATCTGGGTTAGATGAAAAAGAGAGGTAGAGCTGGGTATCATCAGCATACTGATGGCACTGCACTCCAAACCTCCGGATGATCTTGCCCACATTGAACAAGAGGGGGGACAGAATGGAACCCTGTGGGACACGGATTACAGGCAATTTCCCATCACCACCTGCTGGGTCCTCCCCGACAGGAACAAACGGAAACTCTCAAGAGCAGTCACCAACAGCAGCCCCACGTAGAGTGGGGCAACCCGCCAGGTCCTGCAGATGTGTCAACAGCACCTCGCAAGCAACCATATCAAAAGCTGCTGAAAGACCTAACATGATCAACAGGGTACAATTCCCGCTCTGTCAGTCTTCAGGCGTACATCATCGACCGAGTCCACAAGTGCAGTCTCCGCGCTGTACCCTGGATGGAAATCTGACTGAAATGGGTTCAGGAATCTGAAAGCATCAAGATGAGTCTGAAGCTGGTGGGGAACCACCCACTCAATAACCTTCCCTATAGGAAGGTTAGAGACAGGGAGTCAGTGTCCAAAGATGATACCTATCTGGTTCCTGGTCCTGTGCATTT
This sequence comes from Sphenodon punctatus, assembly GCA_003113815.1. NCBI lineage: Eukaryota > Metazoa > Chordata > Lepidosauria > Sphenodontia > Sphenodontidae > Sphenodon > Sphenodon punctatus. Next base: position 2,510,494 of record QEPC01006491.1, on the reverse strand, counting down.
TCCCACCGTGTCAATGTCCCTGTCCTGTCCCTGTTTCAGTCCTTGCCTTGTCTAGCATTAGCCTTGTCTTGGACTTGCCTCAAAAGCCCTGCCTTGATTCCTTCCAGTTGATCTGGCTTTTTGGCTCTTGGCTTAGCCCCTCCACTACAGCTTTGGATTGCCCCTGCGTACAGAATTGGCCTTGGACCTCCTGGTGTGGACCCTGCTTGTTTACCGACCCTGATTGCAATTTTGACCTATGTTCTGCTTTGGTTTCTGCAGTCCAAGTTTATTAGAAAGACGTGACCTTAGGTCATTGTCAACATATACACAACACAGAAAACAGAAGACAAACATAAGGTTTCTACAGTCAACTTGGGACCGACTTCTGACCGTGCCCTCCATATATCAAGTCCAGACAATGAGGGTCTGGGTGGAGGCGTTCTCAGTGCCCCCTTTACAGCTTTGGAACTCCCTTCCCCTTGAGTTTAGCCCAAACCCTAGACAGTGTGTTTTCCAGAAAAGGTGTAGAACAATTCTATTTAAGGCTTTGGGTGATTACGGATGGGTTGGAGATTGGGGCTGAGGGTAAATTTTTAAATTGTTTTTTACTGATGGTTTGAAATGCGTATATGGGGTTTTCTTGTAACCTGCCTTGATACCGAAGCCTTCAGGATATGGTGGGATAAAAATCAGTAAGTAAATAAACTTGGACCCCTTTCTTGAGAGTCAGTCCAGCCTAGTAGCTAATGTGTTGGAATTTGTCCTAGAAGACCAGGGTTCAAATTCTGTCTTAGCCATGAACTCAGTGGGCTAGTCACTGTTTCTCAGGCTCATTTCCCCATCTGTAAAATGGGTATAATAATAACTTACCCAAGAGGGTTGTTGTAAGGATGAACTGGATAAAGACTGGAAAACACCTAGAACACTGCACATGCTAATAACTACGAATAACTAATAATCAGGAACCCATGTTTGCTGCATTTTCCCATAGAGCAAATTGTGGAGGATCCTGATACCACTTTGGGGGTTGGTCTGATCCTTGAAGTCCCTTCCCACCCCAGAATTCTGTGGTTCAGCACTCTATTTCATTCAAAAGCAGTTAGGTTTATTCTTATGTTTCTAAATCAACCTTTGGTATTCACCTCTTTCCATACATGGTTCAGCATGATCCTCTGGTGAGAGAGCGTGCATGTATGCTAGCAGCGTGGTTGAGAACCCCCCCTGTTAACTGCACGCTGCACCCCAAAGCTAAACATGGGACTTTGAAGAGGCGCGTTCTGAAAGCCTGCAAAGTGAAAATGTTGCTCCTTCACCTCCCCACCAGAGGCTGCTCTCCTCTCTGCCTTGCCTCTCCTTATATTCCAGGAGAGTGGGCGTGGTCAGGCTTCTACTCCTCAGCCTTAAAGGGCCAGTGTCCTGCCCAGTCTTTTCCCCTGTTAAAAAGTTTTAAAAGGGGAAAGTAAAGTAATATTTATTAACAGTCATTGACCAAAAATTAAAAGGGGAAAGAGAAAACACCGTCAGGGGAACCAGCAATGGATTCTCCAAAAGAACCTAGAGAATGGGAAAGTTTTCAGATTTTGTTTAAGGTGAGGAGGGAGTAACTGGAGCAAATAAGTGGAGGGAACGAGTTCCCTACCGAGGGGCTCGCCACAGCAAAGGTTTGATCATTACAATCCTGAGTGAACAGACTGCTCTAGTCTCAAAAGACCCCCAAATTTGAGTTCCAAGAGTTTATCTAGCGGCTCAAGTCCTAGTGCTGCGTGATATGGCGTTGGATTTAGCTCTCCGAGATTGGAGTTCAAATCCTCTCGCAGCCCTTAAATTCACTGTGTGGCCTTTGGCAAGTCATTCTATCTTCGCCTCCGCTCCCATCTGTTAAATGGGAATAATAATGCCCCACCTTGCATGGTTGATACGAGGGTGAACTTGTTAAGGACTGTACAGCACTTGGAACACTAAAAGAACCAGAGCTATGCAAATGAGAAATAATAATGGAAGTTACAGTCAGAGCTGTACAGACAGTGTTGGTTTTGGGGAGCTAGAACAGACTGGGTAATTATCACTACAACACTGTTATAGACAGTGAAAACAAAGAAGACTATTTATTCATTAGAATTCAACAAAGGGAGGATACTTTCCCATGGTGCCTTTGATGATTCTAGCCCATTTGCATGAAAACAAACCAGTGCTCAGCAGAACGGGTGATTAGGAATCCAAAGTCACAAAGCTCATGCTTATTCCACTTCTAATGAGATGCTCTGACCATTCCAGGGGTAGCGGCATTAGGAAAGCTCATTTACTTCTAATTTTTAATAATTTTGCAAACCATCAGCAGTGGCTTAATGAGATCCAAGCAGACCGTAATCTTGGCTGTTTAGCCTAACAGACTTTCATCGACGTAGTTTTAATGATCTCTTGATAGAGCAAGTTGCATCAACGGCAACTTTCTGAAGGGCTTCTGCTTAGTTTGAGAATGTTGTTGGCTAGTTCACATGAAAACTGTCTCATTCCTTGTTATCTTCTTGTTTCCCCTCAAAGGGAGAAGGAGAGAACCCAGGCTAGTATGGAACAGGAGTACCCAACCCACGGAACCAGCGTCCCTCGTTTCGCCGGAGGAGGTTTCGCTCTCCACAAGCAGCCTCCCAAAGTCATGGCCTAAAACCTGTCTCTTGTTACGCCTTATATCCCGCTCCTCCTCCTGAACTAATTTCATTCCTGGAGGTGCAAAAGAATATCACTTTAAAAAAAAATTACTTTGTATCAAACCTCTCCTTGGAAATCACTGCACTCATTTCATAAAGAGAAACTTCTGCTGGGATGATTGACCAACTCCTGGCTCAGTTCTTCCCTTTCGGACATCAACACAACCATCCAGGGATTTGCACATGTTGAGACAGATGCTCAAATTGCTACCATCTCTGGGCTGTAATAGAACAGTCGGGCTCCATAGCTTGGGACGGACTTTGACTTTTGACTTAACATATTTCTGTGTTCTCCAAAACACAGTTAAGATCCCCTCTGTCTACCTCCTCTCAAACACGCACTTCATTTGTCTACTAATGTAAATAATCTAGGCATGGCGAGAAGTAATAATGTCCTCAAGCAAATACAGAATGAGCTCTCTGCCCAGATGTGTTCTGGCAGCTGTTGACAGTCATTAGTGCAGGTGTAATATCCACTGTCATCTGCAATGCTTGTGACAATCATTAGTGAGATCAGAGAAGGGGGGGGGGCAGTGCCAAACCCACGCACTTCCATATTAATAAAGGGTGCGATTGTGGTTTCTGCATAATGATACAAAGTGTGATAATTATGTCTGTCCAAATAAGCAGACCGAATGCACTGTCTGGAACATGCAGTCTTCTAATGTAATTTGTTTCCCGAGGATCCAGTCTCGGCTGTAAACACAGCAAGCCTTGCACTTTAATTTCTACCAGAAGGGAGGCATCAGGAAAACTTTGTAACTTTTGTTTGTGCAAAGGGACGTCAGACTCCCTCCTCCCCCCTAACCTTTTCAGCCCAGAGAGATTTAATTACCATTCATTAGTGAGTGACGTGACAAAGTCACCCTGTGAGGCGCTGAAGTACACAAAACTCCCAGGCTGTAAAATAAAATGTTTTGAAAGGGCTGTCTATGTGGAATGATCTCTCTCTCTCAGCCTGAAGGGATAGAAAACTAGTCCAAAGAGAGATCCTGATAAATATTTCATTAAAAAAAACCTCTTTGCATAGATTTTTATCTTTGCTTTGGTGGAATACATAATTCAATATTAAAGCTACTGTGGGAAACTTTTAATGTGAGTATTTAATTCATAGGAATCAAGTAAAATGCAACAGGGATCCACTTTGCTCTTACAATTGGGACCAAAAAACTGAATCATCAGATCCATTGTGCTTTTCTTAGTTTCCAACTCAACTCTGTGCTAAGTCCCTCTGCCACATGGGTCCACTCTAGAGTGATGTTTCTGTTGTTCGAATCCCTTTTATGATGACATTTCCTTGTATCCGCAGCAACCTCGCTCACTGTTAATTTAAACCAATATGAACATTACAGAAGTTCTACTGGGCGTTAGGGATGGGTTGTGAGTAGCTGTGGGGATCAGGACCAGAGATGGTGTTGTCAGGATTGGAACCAGAGTTGGTAATGGCAGGATCAGGAGTGGGACAGACCCATGAGGATGTCGGAGAGCAAACAGGAGGTCAGCATTTTTACACACACATTAAAGTTCCGGATGTTTCAATCTTCTGGATTCACAAGTCCACAAGTAAGTTCTGGATTCATTTTCCACACACACACTGCCCTGAGGCAGTTCCTGGATGTATTCTTCACACAAACACTTCCCTGAGGCAGCCTAAAGTAGCCGCAGCTGTAGACGTGAGGGGCTGCCATGGAAACCAAATGACCACAGCTGGCTGGAGCAAAGCAGTTTACCAGGAGAACTTTTTACACACAAAAGTTCTGGGAGAAGTTCTACACAGAAGTTCAAAGATCCGGATGTTTAAAATCTGGGTGAGTGATTTTATTTTTATTTATTTATTTAAAACTTATATCCTACCCCTCCTGCCCAAAGGCAGCTCGGGGCGGCGAACAACACAAATTTTTTTAACAAAACATTTAAAAATAAATCAACAAATTTGAAACAAATCATAAAAACTCCCCCTCCTTCCCAAACCCTCCCCCCTCCCCTCCCCCCCGCCAAAAGCCTGACAGAATAGCCAGGTCTTACACAAACGTCAAATGACAGGAGGGTGGGGGCCAACCGAGCCTCCTTCAGGAGCACAGCAAGCTGTGTCCGCTGCTGGGGCCAAAAAGTCCCCCACGGATGATCTCAGGGGTCGCACGGGCACATGGGGAGTGAGGCGATCCCGCGGATAGGCAGGGCCCAGGCCGTGAAGGGCTTTGAAGGTCAAAACCAGCACCTTGAACCTAGCCCGGTGCTTTATAGGCAGCCAGTGCAGAGCCTGGTGCACAGCAAGATTTAGACACACAGCAAGATCAGGATGTAACAGCAAACCTCGAGGAGAAATGTGTGTGTAAAAACTCCCAATATCAGAGATCATTCAACAACACAGGGTAGATACAGAAGTGACCGTGCCACCGCGCCAACCTGGTCTGGGTCGGGAACAGGAAGCCGCGGGAGACGTGGTCTGGACTGGGCGGCCCCCCTATACATTCCTGCGACCAGGCTGCTGGGGAGGGCAGGGAGCAGCAGGAACATGTGGCCGGCTGGCCCTGCCCCTGCGCTGCACCCAGCGCCCCGCCCCCTGCCAAGACGGGCAGCCATGGTGGCCAATGACAGCTGCCATGGCAGACCTGATCCTGGCCAGGTCACAGTGGGCCACACCACACGCGATAACCCGCTGTGGCCCGCTTTGCCCTGAGTGGGTGGAGCCTCACCTGGCGCTTATCCAGGGGTCGGAGCCCAGACTAGCCTCCGACATGATTGCCCTCATCTGGCTGCCCCTCAACAGACGTACCGGTGGCTTGCGGGCCGCCATCATGTCCGTTTTTACCCACAAAGGGACAATCCGGAATGCAGGATCAAAAAGACTCGTCAGGGGAGTGAGTGCCAGGGAATCTTTATTTTTATTTATTTATTTATTTCAAAATTTATATCCTGCTTTCTCCCGCCACAGGCGGCCCAAATAAGCTAACAACAATGCGTGTACTAAAAACATTTCAATTCAATTAAAAAAACTACAATTCAACAATAAAATAAGACAACCATAAAACACCCCCATACCACCCTCCCTAAGCCCCCACCTCACCCTTCTCCCTCACCAAATGCCAGACAGAACAGCCAGGTTTTGCAGTTCCTGCAGAAGGCTGGAAGATCTGGGGCCAACTGTGCCCCCACCGTGAGGGAATTCCAAAGGTGCGGCGCGGCCACTGAGAACGCCCTATTCTGCGTGGCCCCCCAGAGAACCCGGGGGACCTCCAACAAGATGCCCCCAGATGACCACAGGGGCTGATCTAAAGCTCGAGGCGGTCTCGCAAATAAGCAGGGCCCACACCGTTTAAGGCTTTATAGGTTAAAACCAACACTTTGAATCGGGCCCGGAAGACTATTAGCAGCCAGTTCAGAGATTGGAGCACTGGTGTAATGTGCTCCCGGCGGCCCAGCCAAAAAGGGCCGGGAGGAAGGCAGGGCAAGAACAAAAGACAAAAGCTGGAGCAGGCAGGCTGGAAAGGAAGGTGAGGCAAGGACTGTACCTGGGAAGGCAGACTAGGCTGGAGTAGAAAGGCAGGCAAGGCTAGGAGCAGAGCGGGAAAGGCGGCTGAGGCTGGGAGAGAGATGCAGGGCAAACGCAGAGACAGAGGCCTAGTAAACAAGGTTCTGACCTATTGCCCTGGCAAGAGTCATGGAGGAGACCTGGAAGTTAAATAGCTTTGTCCAGCCAATCCCTTCAGGGGGTCATGGCAAACCAATCAGGAGCCCTGCAGCCATGCTGTTATCTGGTACTGATGCCCAGACCAGAGCCATTGACTGTTCCAGGGGAGCTCACCTGGTGAGATTATTGTCTCAGAACCAATAAACCTGGGTTCAAGCTCCTGGGGTCCTGCCGTTGGGTCAGACCGATGGTCCAACCAATCCAGTATCTTATTTCTGACAGCAAATAACACTGGCTGTTTCAGTGGGAAGTACAGAAGAAGCCGTAGGGAAGTTATGGATTGATACTTACTCTGCTAATCGCCCCCAACTTTTGGCAGCTCTGGGAGGTTTAAGACACCCAGAGCGCATGAGGCTGTATCCCGAAGCATCCTTGTAGCATATGGTGGATTGTTGGATTGGTTAGTTCCATGTATGTATGAATGGAAGCAGTCCTGACTTTGGAGGGACTTAGGGTGATTTCAGACGTTACGTTGTCTGTAATCACCTCAGTCAACCACAGTCAACCGCGGGGTGGGTGGGTGTGCGTGAACGGAGGTGAACCTCTATTTGCACGCATCCAGATGTTCACCTCAGTCAACCACCCCCTGTGGTGAACCTAACCACGCTTTGTTCTCCCGCACCACGGCGGCGAACGAAGCGTGGTTAGGGGGAATCCGGAACGCGGTGAAGGAAAAGTAATGTCTGTTACCTTACCTTCACCGCGTCCCCGAGTCTTGGTGGTGGGCGGCGGCAGCAGCCAGATAGGCTGCTGCGGCTGCCTGTCTCGGGGAGGGCGGACGGCCGGGGAGTGCAGGGGGTGGGGCCGTGCGGCCGCATGCTGCATCGCGCGGCACCGCCCCCTCCGGGATGGGGGGTTGCCCAACAGACGTGACGGGCGGCAGCATTGACCCTGGGCTGTGGTTCGGCGGTCCCCATGGCCGGGGGCAAAGGGGCAAACGTCTGTTGACGCACCCCTTCACCCCCGCCCATGGTCCGAACCACCCCACAGCCCAGGGTCAATGCTGCCGCCCGTCACATCTGAAATCACCCTTACAAGCCCCTAAGGAGTTTCAAGGGGTGAAAACAGACATGCACACAACTTTGTTTTAACACTGCTTTAACAGTGCAAATTGTGCAAATAGTGCTTCACTGCAAATTGGAACTGGTTCAGAAAAGGGCAACAAAGGTGGTCAGGGGTCTGGAAATCAGGTCCTATGAGGAAAGGCTGAAAGAGCTGGGTATGTTTAGTTTGAAGAAGAGACGACTAAGGGGATACATGATGACAGCGGTCTTCCACTACCGGAAGGGCTGTCACAGAGAGGATGGCAAAGACTTGTTCTCGCTGAAGGCAAGACTAGAAATAATGGGCTCAAATTACAAGAAAGCAGATCTCAGTTAAATATTAGGAAGAACTTCCTAAGAGTTGTTCGACAGTGGAACAGACACTTCCTAAGGAGGTGATGGTGGTGGTGGTGGGCCCTCCTTCGCTGGAGGTTTTCAGACAGAGGCTGGAAGTCCATCTGTCCGGGATGCTGTAGCTGTGGATTTCCTGCATTGAGTAGTGGGCTGGACTAGATGACCTCTGAGGTACCTTCTCACTCTATGATTCTATTATTTAACATTTCTTATGCATGTTACGGGGTTGTCTTGGCACCCTATGCCGTCCTGCAACGTGTATAAGGAATGTTAGAGCAGAGTGAAGTCGCGTCTGTTTTCACCCAGGATCCACAGTAAACAGTTCGATCCACAAAGTGCTTGGCTAGTGCCAGCTGAATGAGTTGTGACTCTGTGATGCTCCAGGCACTGAGCACAGGGGTTCACTTCACTGCAGGATAAGATGGTAAAAGGAGAATCCTAGATGGTTAACTTATCCTTCAGGATCCCCCTCCTCCTCTTGTAACTAAGCTAAGCCATATGCACCTCCAACTTCTTGACCGTATCCTGGTCCCTCCCTATGTTCCCCATCAACTGTCAGAGATGTTGAAAGTCTAGAGAGGGGTGGGGTTTGCTATGTCAGTTTGGACCTCATGCTATGTAATGCCCAGTAGGCGAGGACTTTATTCACCCCGTTGCCCCATCGGTGACATGGGCATCCCAGTTTCCCTTTCTCCATATCAGTGCCTGAGCTGCCAATTTGGATGGCTCCATGATGCCCAAGTCAGGTGGGCCTTCTCTTCCCAATAAGTTCAGTTGCTGGCAGCTGCTCCGTTTGCTGTTGGATGCTGTCGTTAGTTACCTTATCCTGCCACTTTACATTGAACGTCTTTCTTCGATGTTTACTGTCAAAACCGTCAACATACTGTTGCGATTCCTTTTGTCAGAACGCATGTAATGGAGCTACATAAGATTTGGGTCAGGCCAATGGTCCATTGAGCGCTATATTGGGTCAGACCAATGGTCCATTGAGTGCCATATTGGGTCAGTCCAATGGTCCATTGAGTTCCATATTGGGTCAGACCAATGGTCTATTGAGTGCTATATTGGGTCAGGCCAATGGTCCATTGAGCGCCATATTGGGTCAGACCAACGGTCCATTGAGCCCAGCATCCTGTTTCTGACAGTGGTTGCCTTCAATCACTTCAGAGTACAACACGACAGATCATAATGGAGTGATCTATTCTCTGTGATTCACTCCTAGCCTCTCACACTCAGAGGTTACATCTAGGTGGTGAAATTTAATTTTTGATTGGATTCCATTGCCAACCGAATCCAGTTGTTTGATCCATTCCTGGGAAAAGCAGAATGAACAAATGTACCAAGTCCGTTTCACTGGAATTGATCGAAGTTGGGTTTTTCCCCCCAGTTGTGGATACACAAAATGGCCACGGCTGCTGTACAACGAAATGGTGGTAATGTGAAATTTCCAATCAAAATTTTGATCACCATTCCAAATTTGTAGAAAATGTGCGTGGAATCGGAATGACTGATTCAAACCACTCTTATTCATGTTCCTTCAACCAACTTGACTAAGAACTTGTGGCACGGATATCGCATTGCTGTTGTGCTTTCTTAACGTTGGCCATTTTAAAACTGGACACGCCCATGCGGGTCCACCCCCACCCACCCGAGGGCCTGTCTGAAGGCAGCGTGGGTGGGTGCGCACTCCCGTGACCCACGCATAGAGCATCGGGGAGAAATCCAGGATGCTCCGTGTGGGGGCAGGAGTCGGGGGTGCGTGGGTAGGAGCACACACCCAGTGCACACCCAGCCCAGCCCATTTGATTCCCCCCCTCACTCACTGGACTTTTGTGGGTGCTCCACACGGCGCACATGGATCAGCCTTGCAGCTGTACCCATTTGAAAACGGCCTCTGTTTTTGAGATCTGTGGCTGAATTGTACTGAATTCATCTTCCCAGAATGCAACTGTGGTGCCCCTCTCCCTGAGTCACCAGACAGTGCCCCTAACTGGGATTGGTCATTTCCCTTACGCGGGGGAAACTGGAGAGCTGTGAATGGTGCGCCGCCGTCTGAGGCAGGGAGAGAGACAATGGCAGCACCAAGCACAGAAGCCGAGTCTCTTCCTCCATGCTCGGTAGGCACGACCGCAGAACATGTTAGAAGGGGATTCGGAGGCGGAACAGGGCTTCTCCAGGTGGGGATGGATGGGTGGTTCCCTCCAGGCTGTCTTCGGGCAGTGCAGATGAAGCAGTGTGGCGGCAGGGGGGAGAGGACGCCATGACTGTATGGGTGTGGATGGACCAAGATTAGAGGCGCTCAACCCCCTAAAATCTGCTTCCCCCTCCGGAAAAAAAAATCTGCTGCACTAGGCAGGTGCCTATGTTGCCTGCCCCTAAGTCTGGCCATGCTGATTGATTGACGTGGGCAACTGGAGTTTACACCCCCACCACTTGAGCAAAGACTTGCCTTTGAAAACTTGGTACTCACAGACCCGCAATCAGCCTCACATCTCCCCCCCCCCAAAAAAATAAACAAAGGAATGGCTTCAGCCAGTATCCTCAAATCCACAACTAAAGCGAAAAACTAAAACAAATAAATATTGTCTAGCAAATATCCTATCCGATGAATTCAGCCACTTGAAATAATTTCCCACAGAAATATCAGAGAAGTGACTTCAGAGGCCGTCTACCCCAACCCCCCTACTCAATGCAGGAAATCCGCCACTAGCGCATCCCTGACAGACGGCCGTCCAGCCTGTGTTTGAAAACCTCCAGCGAAGGAAAGACTTCCACCTCCCTAGGCAATTTGTTCCGCTGTCGAACAGCTCTTACCGGTAGGAAGTTCTTCCTAACGTTTCACTGAAATCTGCTTTCTTGTTATTTGAGCCCATTATTTCTAGTCTTGCTTTCGGGGGCAAGAGAGAACAAGTCTTTGCCACCCTCTCTGCGACGGCCCTTCAGGGAGTGGAAGACCTCTATCATGTCTCCCCGTAGTCTTCTCTTCTCCAGACTAAACATACCCAGCTCCTTCAACCGTTCCTCATAGGATTTAGTTTCCTGACCCCAGACCATCTTTGTTGCCCTCCTCCGAACCCGTTCCAATTTGTCAATATCTTTCTTAAAGTGCGGTGCCCAGAACCAGCATGCAGGGTAACGACAGCTACAGCATCCCACACAGACAGCTGTCCAGCCTTCCTTTGAAAACCTCCAGCGATGGGGAGTCTATGACCTCCCGACAACTCCGCTCTATGGAATTAGATATCCGTTCCAACTCTAGCTGTGAGGGAAGCTGGAAGCCTGTATCAGAGGCTCTTTTCACACAGGCCAGGAGGAGCCTCAGCACGTGGGGGATGGGTGTGCGCCGTGGGCAGCCGGTTACATGGACACTCCCCCATCTCCACCCACCTCCATGCACAGAGGCATCTCCATTTTGTCCAATGCCTCCGTGTGTGTGTGGGATTGGTGGAGGTGGGTGGAGTGCGAGAGCACGCGTTCACCCCCACCCAACCACACCAGGGGTCACATGGACACGTGCCCCCCGAGGGGGTGTGTGTCTCGTGTGAAAAGGGCCAGAGAGTACAGTCCATTTTGACTTTACACTAGAGCTCGACATTGGAAGCATTTGTTCAGTAACATCCCAGTGCAGCAGCAGCAGCAGCAGCAGCAACACACACACACACACACCCCAGGGCTTCCTGTTTATATTCATCCACTTCTCAATTAGCCCCAGATAACAAAAGCACCAGCTGCGACTTCCTCCTCTAATCCTCTCAGTCTCGCTTTTAAACCTGCACGGTACCTGTATGACGGCAACCACTCAATATTGGAGAATACAGCTCAACCCGGTCACACTAGGGTGAGCAGGACTTCTGAAGGGCAGGATTTCTGAAGGGCTTGGCCTCTCTAGCTGGAAGATCCCAGAAGCTCCGATCTCCACTGAAATCAAAGTCAGCCGGAAACGGTGCCTGCTTCCTCCAGGAGGCACCTTCCATATTTGGGCCTTGAATGAGTTTTCAAAAGTAGAACAAGATTCCCAGCATGGGCTAAAACAAGAATCTATTTTGATTCTCACAAGAATCTCGCAAGAATCAAGAACCGGTAGCGAGATCTCGAGAAGAATCTCGCTAACGGTATGAGAACCCTCCCAAGAATCTTGCTTAAAAAGAAAAAAACCAACTGTGCATGTGTAGACCAGCTACTCTTTTCCAAAGGTGCAGTGATGCTGCCAGCGTCGTTTTGGAAAGGGGCTGTGCACACACAGAATGGCCTGGTGGCCATTTTGCACAAGTGCAGTTCATTTCCTGGTTTCCCCCTCCCCCCAAGCATGAAGTTGGCGGTGGCTTCAGAAAAGGGGGGAGAGACAGACAGACACTGGATGCAAGACTTGGCGTGGGACACTGCACACACGTGGATCTAGTAAATAAATTGGAGGTGGGAAATCTCGATTGAAAAAGTGTCAAGAGCCAGGGCTTTTATCGATTCTCATGGGAATCAAGTCAAGAAGCTTGGCTTTTCTTGAGAATCAAGAAAAAAACAAGATTGAGTTTGAGCCCTGATTCCAAACCCCCTGTTCTGGTTAAGCACCCCCCTTACTCCATCAAAAGCTACAAACAACTCAGTGGAATGACAGACACATGAGGCACCAGAACCTGTTCAGCCCCACCTGAGTGTTCTCAGCTCCCACTGACATTAATGTAGGCAAGACTTCTCCAAACTTGCGGCCAACATTTTATACCAGAGGTTGTCAACTTTCTGTGGACCAGACCTTCCAAAACATTTTTTTTAAAAAAATATATCCAAGATTTACCTTAAAACAAGTCAGGATGAGGAGTGGTTGACTGGCAGCCATCCCAGTTCTGGTGGCAGAAGGGATCATGTGGCAAGGACCCAACGATTCTCTGGAGGATTGCTCACTTAGTTCTGGAGAATTAGTTCAGGCCGCCTGGCACAGTATACCAATCCCTATATGCAGGTTAGCACAGGCCAAACTTCAGCCCTAATAGTCAAAGCTAGCAAGTCCCCCTCCAACTTCTTGGATGTACACGCAAAAGGGTTTGGGGATTCTGGCCTCCTCCTCCTCCCCTGTAGCCAGCCCAGTCCACCAATGAGGGACTTCTCCCTCCCACTAACTGTCTGGGTCGCCAATAGGACCAAAATAAACACACGCCCCCTCCTGGGTGCAAACCAAATCAGAATAGATTCTGCACCACATGCCTGTGGGATCTCCAGCTACTTGGGCTCCTCACTGGATCTGTGCTGCTGCCACTCTGTCTCCAGGTTAGGGTCCAGCTGCTCCACAAAGGTTCATGGTTTGGCTAGTCAGGCAGGCTGCCTCTGCCTTCTGAAGCTCCTGCTCCAAACCGCTTCTCCACAGCTGCTTCCACCCCCTTAGCATAACGGGTATTTTTAGACAACCCCCAGAGCTGCTCCGGGGGTGCACCCGGACATCTGCCCTCTCCCAGTCCTGTCTGGGCCCACTTTAGACAAACCCAGCGGTCACAGTTTGTCCGCATGGGGCCACCATAGAGTTGCGGGCAGATCGCCTGATGCTCTAAGCTGTTGCAGGCAACTCTGTGGTGTTGCCAGGGCAACGGCCAGCCAGGAACGGAGCAGCAGCATGGGGCTGCCAAGCAGACAGATAGCAGCTCCACTCCAGGCCCGTGCTGGGTTTCGCCGGCCTGCTCTGCTGGCAGCACTCTGGGATGTTTTAGAGAGCCGCACATGGAGCAGGCTCCACTTCCACATCTGGCAAGCCACCTTCAGACGGACTGGCCAGCCCAGGAATGAAGTGGGCTGGCGCAACCACCCCTGGAGCTGTGGGCCATATGTTTACACCGAATGAGCTTCCTCCTTTTATACTCATGTGACTCTGCATAGCTGTCTCCAGTGCAGTGCTGTCCCCTGCTGCCCACTGCACCTGCACTCTTTAGCTCAGACAAGGGGGGTGGTCCTAGCCCTGTAGCTGCGTTTGCACCACCTGTGCTAAATGTCCTGCCACAGACCCGCATAAGATATGGGGAAGCAGAAGGAGGCGGGAGCTAAAGAGGCAGAGAAGCTGGGGGAAGCCAAGCACCTCCTCTCCCAACCAGGCCCCCATCCCACAGCGGCACATGAGCCAGCCCAATCAAGTGAAAGTAGAGGACACAGCAGGGAATGCAACACAGCTGCTCCATCTTGTGGGTCCCCAGGAGAACAACTGCTCCAACCCCCCAGGCTGCCCCAGGCTCCCTCTGGTCCCACCCGCGACCCATCTCAGACCCTCCTGAGAACCACTGGTCTCTGGCCAACGTTTTGAGTGGCCAAATAGAAACAAGCCCCACCTGCTTGGTCAGTAAGCTCCACCCCTCAGCAAATAGGCTCTGCCCTTTTGTGCACTTATACGTGTACAGTTCTGCAATCCCCTCCCAACATAACGAGAGAGCAAAGCTCTCCTGCTGCTCATTCCATTGAGTTTCTTGACATCCCATCATCTTCCCGTTGTCTTCTCAAGGGCTTTTCCTGGGAGGCCACCAGGAAAGAGGAGACAGGCTCAAATTCTGGTCTTTTTGTCTCTCTCTCTTCTGAAAGAGAGACAGTGGGATTCAGCACCCAAAGAGGGACTGTTGGGACATATAGGGTCCCCATCCGTCGGTTGAGAACCACTGCTTTCTAGGACCAGAAAGACAGGCTACTGACCTGTAAACTGCTATTCCTTGAGATGGCTCAGTGTATTCCCAAACAGTGGGTGCGCGCGCCACAGTCTCCTGTTGTGGACCATGCAAAGCAGTCTTCTCCTGGAGTGAGCCACGCCCTTCTTGCTCTTGAGCCCCTGCATGTGTTTGGTTATTTAAGGGGTGTGGCTACTCCATTCCCCTCACTTCCTGAAACCGATCCACTAGTCTTCCTTGTCCTGTCGAACCTAGTTACATTCTAATAGATGTGGACCATCTAGGGGGCCATCTCGAGGAATGACAGTTACAGGTCAATAGCCTGTCGTTCCTCTGGGGATGTGCGGACAGAATGTGGTTCAGATGTTCGGTCGTTCAGTTCAAAACCCGAGTTCGGTTCAGCAGAGTTCGGTTTGGCCAAACTTGGCCGAACATTCGGAAATAGCGCTATCGATACCGAATTTGAAGATTTGTTTGGTATCGGTATCATTTGGTCCTGAAACAACCCCTGGTCTCCACCCCTGGTGCCAAGAAGTCTTCTCCTCAGCTGCCTCCCCCGTCCAGTCACATTTTCCCCGCCCCTTAACTCATTTGAACTCATCCGAACATGACCAAACTGTTCGGCTGTTTTTGAGTTCGGTTCGGACGTTCGGTTCGGACGTCGGAACAGACCGAGCTCGGTCCGAACTCTGAACATCTGAACCGTTTTCGCACATCCCTACTTTCCTCCTCGAGTGGCCGCATGGATTCCCAATCAGTGGGAGAATAACAAGCAGTACCACTGTTTTGGATGGTGGGTTATTAGAGCTAACTCAGAACTGAGTGCCGCACTCCCCAAATCTCCCATCTTGCCTTTCCACCATGTCTATCATGTAGTGCCTTGTGAACGTATGGTAAGACAACCCAGTTACCACCCACCACACGTTCACAATAGGAATGTGTCCTGCTGCTGTTATGGATGTGGATATTGTCCTTGTATAGTGGGCTCTACTTGTCTCCAGAGGTGAAAGATCCTGAACTTTGTAACAGTACGCTGTGCATGATACTATCGTCTTTGACAGTCTCTGAGCCGTCAGTTTTTACCCTTGATGTGCTCCCTGTACTGAAATGAACAGATTATCATGTCGGTATGCATTTGTTCTATTTAAATAAAACACTAATGTCCTTCTCACATCTAAAGTATGCAAGACTGCTTCCTGGGTGCTCGACAAGACACTTGCTGGGATCAAATGGCCGAGCACTGTAGATGCTCTGAGCACTGTACCGGCTGCCTATTGTCTTCCGGGCCCAATTCAAGGTGCTGGTGTTGACCTTTTAAAGCCCTTGACTGCCTGGGCCCTGCCTATCTGATTGATCGCCCCACCTCCTGGGCAGACCCTGCAGTTGCCCAGGGGTGCCATCCTGGAAGTCTGGCATTATTGGCGCGTTCGGATGGACAGCAGGATGTTCTCAGCAGCTGCGCCGTCGGTCTCGAATTTCCTCCCAGTGTGTCACGCCGCCTCCGCAGGCACTATCATGGCGTGACGCTCTGCCTGGCGGTGTTCCTGCTGGGGCCGAGGAGCCCTCCGGACCATCAGTTTCCGGGAGGGGGGGCCTGGCCCGCCCCCCGCAGACCTCTGGGGAGCCCCACCCTGGCACAGCGCACGCCTGGCAGAGGCTGCGCGGTGTGGGAGTGGGGGGCTTACACAGCACAGCTGATGAATGGGGTTTTGCCAGAGGATAAAGCAGCCTGTGGGGCAACAGTTCCCCGCCGGTAATCTTTGCGAGAAACTGGCCCCTGGAATGCACTGCTGCCTTTCTGGTTGCGTTGCCTTGCTACTGGTTCTGGTCTGTGTCTCTTGTCTCCCCCTTCCCCCCGAACCTTCCTGTGTTCTCGGAGTGCAAGCTTGGGTACCTGGTGAGTGAACATGGGCGTGCCTGTGGTAAGTGTGAGTTTCCCTTCGGTTGTCCTGCATCGTAGTGTCGGTGAGTGTGCCTTGAGTTTCCTTAACTCCTTGCCCCCCGCCTCACCTCCCTCCAGTGTCTCCCTCCGCTTCACTCGTTCCCCCCCCCAAGTGAAAGACCTACCCCACCTGCCTCCCTGGTTCCCTCGCTCCC
>QEPC01006491.1:2466283-2489258 GCA_003113815.1 Sphenodon punctatus | reverse complement strand
CAGACATAAGTCATAACAGCCACAAGAAAGAAACCGGACATTCACCTCCACACACACAAAAGCCTCCATTGTGCCTGCCCAGTGCCCACCTATGGAAAGCAAGCCGCTGCCCCACACACCCTATTACCTGTAGTATATGGAAAGCCCAGGCCAGGGAAAGTGGAGCAAGGCAGATATCTCTCTAGCTTCCATGGTGCCAAGCAACAGGCAGAAGCAGTGTGACACCCACTTTTTTTTTTTTTTTTTTAAATTGCATGGTGGAAACAACTAACCCCCATCGCCCAGTATTGCTCCTATGGACAGGCCATGACATGTTGCCCCCGCTCCTCAACCAGCTACTTACAGATCAGCAGGGTAGCGCACACAGCCAAACTCACCAAAGAGAATGGAAAATGACTGTACAGCCACTTTTATTTTGCCTCTGTCAGCCAATCAAAACTTGCCATCTGACTTGTCCACCGCTCAACTGTCCCCTCCCATACTCCCCTCCTACCAAATATGGCCCTAAGTTTTGTTTCCTAGCTCAAAGGAGCTAGGAGTGTGTGTGTCTGTGTCAACCCTCTGGATCGCTCCAGTCAGACGTGCAATGGTGTCGACACTCAGTTGAGGCTTCTGAAGTTTTCAGAAGTTTTCCGAGGACTGGCCTCGGTTCTCAGAACTTTGGACTTTGGAAATTCGGAAAAGAGTATTGGAAGCCACGGTGGATACCAAAGTTTTCCGAGGACCAACTTTCAGCTCTACTATTGACTAATTCCAAGCCCCATGTGCACCCTGTGAGCACCCTCAGAAACTGTGGAGGCACAAAGTCACAGAGAAGTGCTGGAAATTGCCATAAAAGTGCCATAAAACTGTCGTAAAAGTGCCACAAAAGACCCGGAAAATGACGAGTGATGAAAAATGATAGAAAGTGAAGGAAAGTGATGAAAATTATTTTAAAATGCTGGAAAGTGACATTAGGCATTTTTACACACACCTTAAAGTGCTGGTCTTTCAATCTTCTGGGTTCACAAGTAAGTTCCGGATGCATTCTTCACACGCACACTCCCCTGAGGCAGCCTACGGGAGCTGCAGCTGTAGACGCGAGGGGCTGCCATGGAAACCAAGTGACCACAGCTGCCTGGAGCAAAGCAGTTTACCAGGAGAACCTTTTACACACACAAGTTCTGGGAGAAGTTCTATGCAGAAGTACAAAGACCCAGATGTTCAAGATCTGGGTGAGTGATTTAGACACACAGAAAGTTCAGGATGTAACAGCAAACATGCAGCAGAAATGTGTGTGTAAAATCACCCATTGTCAGGAAATGATGAAAAATCACAGGTGCCAAAATCAATGGCGGAAGTGTGGAATCACCAGAGACTGACGAAGTACCGATGAACACTCACAAGTGCTCCTGAAAGGTCAGTATTTCCCTGCGGAACTGGAACACTTGCTCTCCTCTCCAGCCCTATTTTCCACCTCTAGTTTACTGTAGGGTCATGACTTGTGCACGTCTGCATGTTCGCGCACACACACACAGGGGCTGTACCCCTTTACACACACAGAGGCTGCACCCTTCTCCCCCGCTTCCTTGCTTCTCAACTGTAGCAGCTACCAGTTTTTTTCCCTTAAAACCATCTCAAAATTCTGAGACACAAAACACACACAAAATCTCTGAAACCAGAATAGAAATCAGAAATACAAAATTCACTCCTTTGCACCTTCCTAGATGTCATCCCTGGATGACCTAGAGAAAATAAGGCTTCCCCTTGAGACTGGAGATTCCAGGTTAAAACTCAGGGTCTCCACGTGGGATGGCACCAAACCCTATCCATGACTACCGGTAGGTCTCTTATCCCCTCTGACTTTAGGGTTTCCGGGTACCCAGTTGGTACCCACGTAACCCATCAGGTATAGAGCTGAAACGAAAAATATCTGTGAGTGCTGTTTCCGACAGAAACAGTTATTTCACCTTCATTCGTGCGAGGTGGAAATTTACTGGCATTTTCAACATTTTCCGTGATTTACCACTATTTCTGTACCATATTATCGGTATTTTTTCAGTAATTTCTGGCATTATTGGTATATTTTGGTAATACTGGAAATTACCAAAAAATGATGGGAAATCGTGGGTGCCAATACCATCATGACTGGAAGCACGGAAACGGGAAGTACCGACGAATGACAGAAAGTGCTCCTGAAAGGCTGGTATTTCCCAACGAAATGAGAGCATGTGCTCTTGCTTCAGCCCTATTGGTACCTGAAAATGCAGGTATTATGTGCAGGTCCTAAATTACCAATTTCAACTCTAGTCCCAGCCTCCTCCAGGCAGCAGAGAAGATATGGGTGCCGCTGAGTTGGGATTCTGACCAGTCTCTCAGGAAGTCTTCTTTCCTCTTGTTTTGTTTATCAATTCTCTCTTCTTCCCAAACCCACTCCAAACAAGGCTAAACCAGGCCCCTCACCTGGAGGATTAAAGCCACCTCTCCCCCCTCCCTCCCCAACAGTGGCTGACGAGGTCCGCTTTGAAGGGCAGCCTTAGGCTTTGATTAACTCACCCATAAAACGGGAGCTCTGGGCCCAACGTCCACCCTGCCGGCTCCGAGTGACACGGAGATAATTGACCTTAGGAAACTGCCTTTGCCAGCCTCTTTATTTTTTATTTTATAGGAAAGTCCTGCAAACCAATTACATCACGCAATGGGTCTTTTATGGGGCTATTAGTTTTATGCAGCTTTCAGCAAAATTAGTCTTAGGGGAAACTGAAATCCTAGAAAAGAGAAAGAGACTCCCTGGGTTGATTTTATTGGACTTTTTTTTGGAATACCAGCAGGTTTGGGTTTGTCAATCAATATTTCCTACTAGGAGATGGGGTGTTTTCAAACTCCTCTTGTACACATGGGTACCCGGGATCAGAGTTCCCGGTTTTCTGTCTAGTGCTGAAAACCAGAGGAAAAAAATGGAATTCCGTTTTATCAGAGAAAACCATGGTATTCCAGGTTTTTCTGGGATGTTTCCGCCTCTGCAAATTCACTGGTGGCAGCAGCGGAAATTTAAAGGAGGCGGGAGCTCTGTGGAGGTTCTGGTGTGCGTCTGCATCCAAGAGAAGGGATCTGGAGCAAGAAGAACACGGCCTCGGCTTTTGGCGAGGCAGAGGTAGGTTGGGGTCCGTGCTGTTGTGGGGAGGAGGGGGTTGGAGTGGCACCCCCCTCCCACACACCCCCTGCAGAGGGGGAGACATGGGCTCTGGGCCAGGGCTGGCTGGGGTGGAATATTGTTTTAGTTTGAGTGACAGTGACAATCAGTGCATCAAATTGTCACCAAAAATGAATAATTTTGCAATAAACACTTTCTAATTTTAATAGTCGAAAAACACAGATTTTTCTGGTTTTTATCAGAGAATTTAGGAGTCCCCACCCCCCCCGAGAATGTCTAATTTTTTGACAGAGAAAACTAGCAACCCTGATCATGATCCACAAGCAACTCGCTCTAGAATGGTCCCACTGAAGCCTTTTGGGGCTGGTTTATGGATCACTGTTAGTGCTGAAATGGGTACCTCATTTGTAACTCAGGGGTAATTCTTGCATTTTTTGAGTACTGTGTTGGATACTCGACGGCTACCCAATTGAACACCTGGGTACTCAAAAAATCTGTAATTTCTGGTACCGTTTTTNTCAAAGAAACAAAAGTATTTTTTTCACTTAACGCACCATTAACTTGTGGAATTTGTTGCCAGGGGAGGTGGTCAAGGCTAGTAGAATATCTGGGTTTAAAAAACAGTTGGGGGATAGGTCCATTCATGACTCTTAGCCAAATATATTGTGGGGTGGGGTGTAACCTCTGATTTTCAGGAGCTTGGAGTGAACAATAGGGAATGGATCTGCCACACTGTGACCTGTTGGGTACTTCTCTAAAGTGACTGAGATTGGCCACTGTCGGAGACAGGATGCTGGACCGGATGGACCATTGGTCTGACCCGATGTGGCACAGTTCTTATGTTCTTAAGAGTATTTCAATCTATAGCCAGGGCAGCATGTACATTGTAAAGACACAGTATAGGGCTGAAGGCTCAGCTGGACTCAGTTGGCATCATTCCATCCAAGGCAAAGAGAACATTGTGTATTTACAGAACTGTGGGTCTGGCAGGTTTAATTGTAGACCTCCTCCCCCATCCCCCCATTCCCAACATGGTGCAGAATCTCGTTCTGTCTTCCCCCCTCCTTTCTTCAGTTTGCTCCCAGTGGCAATGATAACAAAACCTACGAAGTATGAACTTCTACGCAAGCTTTCTTCTGAGCTTGGCTGCTCCTAAGGCATCAAAGCCGTTGTCCCATTGATTGCATGCAGATTGAGGAATGTGTTTGTTTGCTATATATTGCTGCAGATGCTGACCGTGCTCTGCATGGGTTTCTCAGACGGTGGGTCTCAAAGTCTTGCCTGCGTGACTCCATTTTGAAGCATAAATATGATTCCGTAACAAAGACAGACAAAAGGATATCAAAAATTTCTCATTCTCCTAACTCCGCTTGGGCGGGAATCTCTGTACTAACGTTTTTACTTGTTACATTCTTGGTAGAGTAATAATAACAATCAATTTTATTTTCATAATGCCTCACTGCCAAATGAGGCTTGGAGCGCTTTACAAGAAAAAAATAATACAATCTATAAAATCCATTTAAAATATACATTTTAAAAGGGGAAGGAAACTGGAGGAGGACAACACACATTAAGGGGAACCAAAAGTGGATCCTAAAAACATCTGGAGAATAAATAGCAGGAGTAAGCTACCCCGTAGGCTATCGAACTTCCTCACCTTTGTGTCGACATGGAAGAAACATGATGATTTCAAGTTTTTCCAGTTGCTTTGGAGGATCGAGGGCAGTGCTGGGTTGGAATGGGCCCCGAATACTGAGTTTCAGCTCTTGCCCTGAGCGCAGTGGCTGGCTCCTCAGCATCACCGAGGCACTCTCTGGCCAGGGCTGAAGGCTAATATTCATGACCTTCCCAGCCCTGGTTGGGCTGCACCCCTCCTCCGCCTCATTGGTCCACACCCTCACTTCCTGGATGACTTTCTGCAGACTAAAAGGCAGGCCTACAGGCACAGGAAACTGGGTGGATGATCCGTCTACATCCTGTCTTCCTGGATCCAAGTCATCTTCCTGAATTCTAGATGCCTGTCTCTCGCTCCTGGTTCGTGCCCGCTCCCTGCCTGATCTGCCTAAGTTTAGTATCTGCCTGGAAGCCCGCTCAACATTGGCCCTTGAGCTGGCTTGCTGTTTGCTATGATGGTTGCTCTTCAACTGCCCATGAGTCTGCTGTCCAACTGCCTATTGGGCGTCTGCTATGATGCTTTCTCTGCTGCTGCCAAGGAGTCTGCTATGTGACCGCCAATGTGTCTGCTCTGCCACTGGTCCATGGGCTTGCTCTTCTCACCCTGCCTGCAAGTCTGTTCATCTGCTTGCCTTTCCATCTTCCCGCCCATGCCCGTCTGCCTGTCCATGTCTTCCCTCTGCTTTGTGTGCTTGTTTCCCATCAAGATGCCCTGAATCTCTGGACCCTTGGACCCGAACCTACACGATGTCTGGGACCTGCTTCTGCACTGACTCCTGCCATGATTTCACCCTGGGCCCTGCCCTGCAGGATGTTCCTGATGCTGGCAGTTGGCATCTGCTCTGGCAGACCCAATTGAAAGCAGGCAGAATTACAAAAATACGATCTTCCCTTGGGATATTGGTTGCCGCTGTATCCGTACCGTGAACCTCATCATCACTGCTGGCACCGAGATCCCTTTTCCTTAACAATGTCAGCAGAGATCACGGGGTTATTCGGCCCAGAGGCACAGAACGTCTCCCCTGAAGAGATGGCAGCTTCACAATACAGAATGAAGGTCAGGGGTTGAAGGTTTGAACCAGGGGCTGAGGTTTGTGGGTCAAGGTTGAATGCTGCTGCCTCCAGAACAGAGTTGGCGTAGAGGGAGCCTGTTTTGGACAGAACTGGCAAATTCAGAGTACAGAGGAAGGCCAGGGGTTGAAGGTCAAGAGTCAGGGGTTGAATGTGCCTGTCTTCGGAGCAGTGTAGCATAGAGAGCTTGTTTTGGACAGAGAGTAGTGTGGGCACAGAGGAAGCCGGCTCTGGCACCCCATCTCTGCTCTGCTTGTTGTGTGAAAGAAGAGATGCGATTTCCGGAGCTGTCAATCCATTGCCCTTTACAAGCACTAAAATTCAAATCAAGGAATATCAAGGGGAATTACGTGCCAGCATCAAGAGCTTCACCTCTTGTCTTCTCGGGGGATACATTTTGTAATTTACTTCAGTGCTGCCAGATCGCCGATTTTCCATCTGCCTTTATCATCCGCTGACAGTAAGCCTGCCTGCGAACGGCACACAGCCCCTTCCCAAACACGGTGCGGCACTGCTCGGAGCTGTACAGCTGAGTCCCAGCTGCCCTGATCTTTTCACCTTCCCTGCTTCCCTTCCCAAATGCTCCAAAGCAACACGCCCAATGGCAGAGAGATATGTACCGTTACTGCAGCTGGGCCCTCAGGCTGAAGCATCCAAACATCCCAAGGTCTCCCCCTTTGCAAAGCATATGGCACTCCCTCAAGACAGCGGACCTTGATTGCACGTGCTTAATGGAAGAGTGCAAATTCAAATAAAAGCTAGGGCGAGAAAGCCAGAAGGAGGAGACGGTGTTTCAAAGCACTTCAGTGACTCTGTGGTGGGTTAACAAACGCAACGCCAGCCTGGTACCAAACCCTGCACTTCTGTTCTGGGCCCATCAGATGTGGGTCCAGTTCAAATGCCAGCAGGGTTGGCGACTGTACCTGAACAAACTAGGCTCATAGTCCGGGCCAGAAGCAGGACGAACCAGGCATACACCTGTTTTCGCACCGGCCTCGCCCAAGGTGGGAGGGTTGCCATGGAAGCCAATTATGGCTGCCTGTTATTGGCAGCCATGTCTACCCGTCATAGTGGGGAGCAGGGGGCTGGCCTCAGTACGGGGGTGGAGTCGGTCAGCTGCGCGTTGGTCCCCTTGCCCACTTCCCAGATGGATCGGGCTGGGGGAACGATTGGTTCCATTCCTCAACCTGACCCAGCCAGATGGGGCCATCCCATCCCCGGACACGCAGTCACAGCGGTGGCTGCACGTATATATTTTCACCCATTGTGTCACAGCCAATGGAGAAAGCAAACATCCAAATCATTCCGGGCTGTCAAGGAGATTTTGACAGATCTGCCCATTCTGATCCAGTCAAGCAAAATGCGGACTGAATGGTGATCCAGTCCGTGTTTCACTGGAGATCCAGATTGGCTGCCCATGTGCAAAATGGCAGTGCCCTGTCCTGTGCACATACAAAATGGCAGCACTTTGCCGACGTGCAGTTCAGGGTGCCACCATTTCCCCATGTGTAGTGCCGGATGCAATATGGCGGTGTCTTGCATTCAGAACACGTTCCAACATTCTCAAAATGTGGAAGATGTCTGTGAAGACAGAAAGGCTGCTCCAGTTCAGCCTGTGTGTGTGTGTGTGNTGGTACCTGAAAATGCAGGTATTATGTGCAGGTCCTAAATTACCAATTTCAACTCTAGTCCCAGCCTCCTCCAGGCAGCAGAGAAGATATGGGTGCCGCTGAGTTGGGATTCTGACCAGTCTCTCAGGAAGTCTTCTTTCCTCTTGTTTTGTTTATCAATTCTCTCTTCTTCCCAAACCCACTCCAAACAAGGCTAAACCAGGCCCCTCACCTGGAGGATTAAAGCCACCTCTCCCCCGTCCCTCCCCAACAGTGGCTGATGAGGTCCGCTTTGAAGGGCAGCCTTGGGCTTTGATTAACTCACCCATAAAACGGGAGCTCTGGGCCCAACGTCCACCCTGCCGGCTCCGAGTGACATGGAGATAATTGACCTTAGGAAACTGCCTTTGCCAGCCTCTTTATTTTTTATTTTATAGGAAAGTCCTGCAAATCAATTACATCGCGCAATGGGTCTTTTATGGGGCTATTAGTTTTATGCAGCTTTCAGCAAAATTAGTCTTAGGGGAAACTGAAATCCTAGAAAAGAGAAAGAGACTCCCTGGGTTGATTTTATTGGACTTTTTTTTGGAATACCAGCAGGTTTGGGTTTGTCAATCAATATTTCCTACTAGGAGATGGGGTGTTTTCAAACTCCTCTTGTACACATGGGTACCCGGGATCAGAGTTCCCGGTTTTCTGTCTAGTGCTGAAAACCAGAGGAAAAAAATGGAATTCCGTTTTATCAGAGAAAACCATGGTATTCCAGGTTTTTCTGGGATGTTTCCGCCTCTGCAAATTCACTGGTGGCAGCAGCGGAAATTTAAAGGAGGCGGGAGCTCTGTGGAGGTTCTGGTGTGCGTCTGCATCCAAGAGAAGGGATCTGGAGCAAGAAGAACACAGCCTCGGCTTTTGGCGAGGCAGAGGTAGGTTGGGGTCCGTGCTGTTGTGGGGAGGAGGGGGTTGGAGTGGCACCCCCCTCCCACGCACCCCCTGCAGAGGGGGAGACATGGGCTCTGGGCCAGGGCTGGCTGGGGTGGAATATTGTTTTAGTTTGAGTGACAGTGACAATCAGTGCATCAAATTGTCACCAAAAATGAATAATTTTGCAATAAACACTTTCTAATTTTAATAGTCGAAAAACACAGATTTTTCTGGTTTTTATCAGAGAATTTAGGAGTCCCCACCCCCCCCGAGAATGTCTAATTTTTTGACAGAGAAAACTAGCAACCCTGATCATGATCCACAAGCCACTCGCTCTAGAATGGTCCCACTGAAGCCTTTTGGGGCTGGTTTATGGATCACTGTTAGTGCTGAAATGGGTACCTCATTTGTAACCCAGGGGTAATTCTTGCATTTTTTGAGTACTGTGTTGGATACTCGACGGCTACCCAATTGAACACCTGGGTACTCAAAAAATCTGTAATTTCTGGTACCGTTTTTTAAATTTTCTGGTTAACGATCAATAAATTGGGATGGAAAACTGAAACATTAGGACTGGAAGTTGACATTCTACGACTTTGGGTACCCAAATGGGTTCAAAATCGGGGACTGATTTTTACCCAACATTTCCGAGTCAATTCAGGTACTGGAAATTCAAAGGGTATACTTGTTTTTGCAGGTAATCGTTTCATCTCTGATCACGGTCCCATGGTGTATTGGCTTTAAATTTCACCAAGTACATCAAAGAGCAACAGGTTGCCATCAGGCTGCAATGGAAGGCATTTGCAGTAAGACCCCCCAAAAGGTTCAAACTCAGAATCCTCAGAATTTGGTGTCAAGAATGACCAAGAATGATAAAACAAACCATAGCGAGTAGCTAGTATGATATCTGGTAACGCCCCCTGTCTTCTCACACCACGATAGAAGGCTCTTACGATGCAATAGCCCTGTCAGATTCTGGTGAGAGCAGGGTTTGAACCCAGGTTTCCAGGATGGTTCTTCCCCCATTCAGCCACCTGACTAATAGGCATGCTTCTCTCCCACATTCTCTTCCCTGATTGGCTGGGCCCTAACTGTCTCCCCATTGGCTGCCTTGGTCTCTCTAAAGCACCCACAAGAAACAGGAAGTGTGTCCACAACACAAGCCAATATCGGCCCACATGAAATTGAAATCAGAATGAATTATTGGACTAATTGTTTTTTCCGATTTACGATCGGACTGAACAATATATATATATATATTAACGGCCATTGCTCATGCGCAAAATGACTTGTCTTGGCCCTTTTTTGGCTCATGCGTAAAATGGCCGCTGGGCCTTTTTCTTAAATTTTATTTCAACCAGAATTCTTATTGGAATCTGTTCTGATTGGAATTCCAGCTGAAATGCCGAGCAACGGTTTCATATTCGTGGAAAACGTCTGCGAAAACGGAACAGTTGTTCCAGACCAGCCCTAATGTGAAGAGACCCTCCAAGCTCTCCTGCGTCCCTGCTTTCTGGGTCCTCCAAATATCAGATTCCCCTTTTCAGCTCGTGGGGACTCGGTTCTGAACTTTGACGTCCTCGGAGCCAGACTAAGCACGGCTTTGACAAACCCCGAGCCATACTTGAAGCAGTTGTGCAGTAGTGTGCAAACATCAGGTAGGCACACCGTTGGATTTGACAAGTGGTGGTTGAGGTGTAAACGTGTTTTAAGCTAAACAATTGCTTAAATGAAAGCATTGTCGTCCGCCCTCTTTCCCTGCCCCAGGCAGATAGAGATAAACAGCAACGGGCAATTGTGGAGATGGAGTGTTGCCGGCGAACCCTCCCCACCACAAAGGACTGTTTCCAGAGACAGATGGAGTGTAACTCCCCTGTAATTTTACTTGAATCATCTTCAAAGCCTGACAGCCAATTCTGAGTGAGAGTGGTATGGAAGGAAGAGTGCGTTGGGGACTTTAAAGGAGATTAGTGCTTCAGGAAGTTTCCAGGCTCAGAGAGAGATTAAAAAAAAATATAATTAAAATAAAATAAATCCAAATCAAATCTCCAGAGAACTACATTCTTCAATCGTGGTGGTCGACGGCTTGCCTGTGGCCACGCAGAGGTCATTCTGTGGCCCCCTTCGTCCTAAACCCAACTAACTGCAAGGGCTGAACCCAAGTCAGATCAGGTGTAACGTTCACCTGTCTAGAGCTGAGCTGGATAGCTTATTTAATATCGAAGGGTAATACTCGAATTTGGGCATCCAAATACTGAATGGATACCCGTATGCCTGAAAATCTGGGCAACCGATTTTCTTGAAAAAACTAAAACAAGCAAAAGAACCTTGGAAAATCCGGACCAGAAGTCAAAATCCAGGATGAAAAATGGAATTTCAATTAATTGGGTATCTGACTGGGTATTTTTTAGGTTCTTAATGGCCCCCGAAATTGCCAGATAGGATCAAGTGCCATGATTTTAATGCGTATACCTGTTTTTGCGAGTACTCATTTCAGCTCTGCACCTGACCCATTTGATCCCAGCCTTGGATGGGTTGCAGACTGACCTTTTGCCTTGCATTATAGTGGGGCCGATCCTCTGCCCTACATGGGCAGCTGTGCACATGCACGTNTTCCTTATTTCCCCAAATTCTGTCCTGCTGTCACTTGGCTGGGGCTCCCCCTCCCCTGCCAAGGGCTTGATCCAGAATAGTGCAGAGTTTGTGACTTCACAAGGCCATGTATTGGGGTTGGGGACTCAGAAGGGGTCCTCAGTACAAGATGTCCATGGATAAACTTGAAATGTGACAACATGAATGTAACCCCCACCCATCTAGTCTCGGTATTTTCCTCAATTGTTCCCCCCTGGGTAGCACTGGAGAGGCACCTGATGGTCGGTGTGTTTGTGTGTGTCCTGAGCAGAGCTACTGCCTAGGGCTGAAGCGGCAGCAGCTTTTACCACGCCGCGATGCCATTTCGCCATTTCGGAATTGCCCGCGCCACACTGTGGCTTTTCTGCCGACATTCCACCGGCATTCTGCAAATTCGGAAACTATCAGAAAAATTGCGGAATTGTCAGAAACTGTCGGAAAACCGCTGTTCTGCTATTTTGTGGCGCTGGCGGAATGGCGAAAGTAGCGAAAATGGCATGTTTCCGCTATTTGTGAAGCCTGTGGAAGTAGCGGAATGAAATTAGCGGAATTGCGGAAGTAGCAGAATGAAACTAGCGGAATGAAAACCTCTGCCATGCCGTACCACTAATTGCGGAAACGCTGTTTCCGGTGGAACTAGCTACCGCTGTGACTTTCCGCTACAGCCCTACTACTGCCTCTTTAAGAAATGGATGTAAGAGTTACGTTACCGGCCCTTTAAGACTGCAAAGAGTGGGAGCATAGCCACGCCCGCTTAGGACTATGAAGGAAACAGTCTGAGGCCAGTAGATCAGTCTGTGCCTGGCTGCTGTGGAGTAAGGAGCTCCTGGAGGCTATGGTGCTGCTGACTCTATGCTGGAAGGAACAGCAAGTAGAGAGGCTGCAAGACTGGAGTACTGGCCTGAAGAGAGAAGCCTGCAAAGTTTACAGTGAGTAGTCAGCCAGAGAACTGGGAATTAGCTGAGCTTGGGGCTGGAGAAGTTGTTTACTCGGCATTAAGCAGTTCTGAAGGCCTGTGTTTATAGATACTTAGACTATACGGTGTGTTTTACCACCATATAAATAAATAAAGACTGAGCTAATTATCCAAGTGACTAACTCTTTGGGCCCCAATTCTGACAGAACTTACCTTGACGAGACTCCACTCTGTCACACTTACCACAATACCAAGTGCTTTGTTTGGCATGGTGCCTCCCCCTGGGAGATAAGTGCCATTCTTGGAGTACCTTAACTATTCTCCAGGAAACAAAAATAAAACAAACCCAGTAGTGCCGAATAACTTTAGTTATGCACGGTTCTTAGGAAAGCAATTAACACACCTTTGGATAACCAAAACACACATTCATCTTTAGGAAAAGTTAACAAAAGCTAATGTACACCCCCCTTTAAGATATAAACAGGGCCCCAAGCCGAATGCAGGTCCACAACTTGTGGATTTCCCACAAAATCTCCCTTCCCCACAGAATTTCCTGCCTCGCTTCTCCCAGTGCAGAATTTCCAACCTGCACTGGGAAGACGTGGGGCAGGAGATTCCATGGAGGGGGGAGGGGGATGAATAAACCCTTGGGGCTTCCCCCCGGACCCAGCTGCATTGGGGGGGTGCTAGGGCTTGCCTCCCACCCCACCCCACTCTTCCCAGCCTGGAAAATGAGCACACCTAGCAGCAGTGGCAGCTCCTCTGGCTCTCAGTGCTCTTCAGCTGCTCCTTCTGGCCACTTCCTGGCTCCTCCCAACAGGGCCTCCCAGAGCAGCGTGCCCAGATGATATTATTTGGCTGAATTGCTCTGGGAGGCCCCATTGGGAGGGGCCAAGAAACTGCTAGAAGGAGCAGCTGAAGAGCACTGAGAGGAGCTGCTGCCGCTGCTGCTAGGTGTGTTCATTTGCCAGGTGGGGGAGGCAAGTCCTGTCAGCCCCCCCCAATGCAGTCTGGCCAAGGGGGGTGGGAGGAGGCCCTGCAAAGCCTCCCCCCATCCCCCTCTGTGAGGCTGGGGAGGGTGAGGAGGAAGCGAGCCCTGGCAGCCCCCCCAACCCAACGCAGCCCAGGATAGTGAGGTGCAGAATCAGGACCCGAGCCTCTCAGACTCCCGTGGAATTTTTTTTAAAGTTCCACGAGAGAATTGGGGCCCTGGATATAAACAAGATCAAGTTACCCCCTCCCTTGGATAAAACACAAATAAACACAAACAATCCTTTCCGGCATCCTTATTCAAAACACAAATACTGCTTTGCATTTTTTGAGTTTGTGTTACTGCGCTTAGTGCCTCTCCATTCCCACTTCTAATCTGATGTTTTTAATTGTGAGTCTAGCAGAATAATCCAGACCCGACTGTCTATTGGTCTTGGGCTATGCTTTGCTTGTGTTGGATGGCTTAAAATGACCTATTTCGGTAGCAGATCCAGTCAAATCACAGGCTCGTTAGTCACAATCCCTACTGGCAGGTCAGACCCTCCAGTGAAAGGACTGTGCTGTTGGCTTGTAGAGGAGAGAGCAGGCTCTCTAGTCAAGGTGCTGTGTCACTGGCTTGTAGGGCACATCAAGCTCTCGGGTGCTCTAGTGCAGGCCTCCTAACTGGTGGTCACTCTGGGTTCTACTTCCCCAGACAGAGGGTGTCAACAAATATGAGGCTGGCCTGGTTCGACCGCTCTGGCCCACTTGGGCCGGCACTGAACCCACGCATTTGTTCCCAGCCTGCCAGATGTGAGCCCGGTTCAGACCCCGGCGGAGTTAGCAGCCGGGCCAGAAACATGGGCCTGGAATGAACTGGCCCACGGTCCAGCCCCACGAACTGCGCAGGCAGGCCAGAGCAGGACAAACTGGGCAGGCGTGACTGTTTTCGAACCTGCCCAGCCCAGCATGGGATGTCACCATGGCAGTCAGTCGTGACTGCCTGTCATGGCAGGGGACGCTGCACTGACTGAAGTATGGAGCTGGCCAGCCGCGTATCGCTCCTCTCTCCCCCCTCGCCAGCTGGATCGAGCTGGGGGAATGTTTGGTTCCGTCCCCCAACCTGTCCTGTCTGAGGGTGGCACAGGTGGCCATCCCACCCCTGGACATGCAGCCGCAGAGGTGGTTGTCCTTGTTTTCACCCAGACAAGCTGCAGAGTGAAACTCCTCTCGGGTCTCATGCAGGGGAAGAATCCAGGTCTCAGAGCACATATAGCTTTCTCCTGAGTGTACACCTCTGTTCCATCCCCTTCTCCACCAGGAGCCCTCCTTCTCCACAGGCCACCAGGCAACAAACCCTGCCCCCACTGGAGGAAATCTAGCTCCTCCAGCTCCTGGTTGACATGTTCCCCCCTCCCTCACTCTAGGAGCAAAGGTGGCTTTGGTTTCAAAATGGGCATTATGGGAGGTGTAGTCACCCTACAGATCCCTGTCCACAGCAACTTTCAGGCCTAGTTCAAAATATCAAGTGGGAAACCATTCAAAGCCTCCATTTTCCTCTTTGGGAGGGGTCTACATTTGTGTGAGAAACACTGGTAAAATACAGGCCATGGAGCTTCAAGCATGGGAGCCCTCGGACTCTGAGGGGCAGACCTAGGAGTAAACTAGAAATAATATACGTGTAAGAGATGAGCCTACGTTCTGAGCATTTCAGTGATGCATGGATTTAGAACGCAATCTACCACGTACAGGACAGGACACCAAATGGCAGTTAGAACATCGGGTGGAATTCTGCCGCAGATTGGCAGAATTCCAGTTGACCTTCCAAAAATGTGGCAATGTTCCACGAAGAACAAAAGTTGCTTTTGATCCAGCCCTACTGTTCCCTGCCCGCTTTTACAGAGTGGACTCTCTGATTGGTGGGCACTGCTGTTACCTCATTATGTATCCTCATCTGACTTCCTGCCAACGAGGGAGCCGGCTGCTCCACAGAGGTAGGTGAGTAACTGCCATTTTGAAATTCCTCTTTTTGAACCAGAGCGCAGCAAAGCACAGAAGATGTGGGGCTTGTAGGGGACCAAATTCATGAGGTAACTGTCCTGATTTGTTCCCTCAACCTTCCCACCTCCCATTTTTATACCCGTAACTGTGGGTGTTTTTACACACACATTTCTCCTGCATGTTTGCTGTCACATCCAGAAATTTCTGTGTGTCTCAATCACTCACCCAGATCTTAAACATCTGGCTCTTTGAACTTCTGCATAGAACTTCTTCCNTGCAGGCACCATAGGTCCCATGCCAGGGTGCTTATAGTTTGCGCATGCAGCACAGCACCCACAGGGCATGGGATGGGCCCCACTAGGGATGGGCGAACGCGGTTTGGATGTTTGGAGTTTGGACCGAACTCCGTCTGTTCGGACGTCCGAACCGAACGTCCAAACCGAACTCTTGAACGACCCAACAGTTCGGTCGTGTTCGGATGAATTTGGGGGCGGGAAAAACGTCTTTTCAGGGCCAAAAATTAGGTTTCGTTTCGTTTTCGGTATCGATAGTGCTATTTTTGAATGTTCGGCCAAGCTCGGCCAAACTGAACTTGGCTGAACCGAACCATTGAACCCAAACTTGGGTTTCGAGCTGAACAACTGAACATCCGAATCGCGTTCTGTTCGCCCATCCCTAGGCCCCACTGTGATTTCATCCTACTTCGTGAGGGGCAGAGTCCTTGTCATCAGGAAAGATGATCAAAGGCTTAGAAAGCACGTCATATGAGGAAAGGTTGAAGGAACTGGGTATGTTTGGTCTAGCAAAGAGAAGCCTAAGGGGAGACATGATAGCAGTCTTCAAATATCTGAAGGGTTACCATCAAGAAAATGGTAAGGAACTGTTCTTCATGGTTACAGAGCTCAAGACTAGAAATAATGGGTTCATCTTACGTGATGGGAGATTTTGGTTAGATATCAGGAAAAACTTCCTAACTGTACAAGTTGTGCAGCAATGGAACAAGCTGACTAGGGAGGCTCTCTGTCACTGGAGATCTTCAAAAAGAACCATCTGTTGGGCATGTTGTCGCTCTACTCATTCTGCACTCAGGCAGGGGGCTGGATTAGATGATCCTTGAAGTACCTTCCAACTCTGTGATTCTAAGATTCATTAAGTCTTTGCAGAAAGTACCTTGGGAAGCGTCATGAGATCATGGTGCTCGGTGACCCTGTGTGCCCCGCCTTCTTTGCTAACATAGCCCCACCCCATTCAGAGCACCAGGAGATTCCAGGGCTCCAAAGGAGGTGTGGCCACTTTGGAAGTGGGTGGGAGAGTGTGGTAGCTCCGCCTCCTGTGAGTCAAAACCCCGGGAGAAGGAGATGATCCTAATTACGGTCTGTGCCACTCAAAGAGAGAGAGAGAGGAGTATGGCACTTAGTGGAGCGTTTAGAAAATCAGATGACGTTCGCCTGGCAAGGGAGGGAAGGGAGCTCGTCTAATAAGGAGCGGGATAAATTTGAGTTGTAAAAGCAGGGATGCCTCTTGGGAGACCTGCTAGCAATGCTGGCATAATCTTCACGTCGCCACTCTGCGATGAATCTCCAGAGGCTCCCTCTTTAAAAACTTCACAGTCGCTTTCTCTAAAAGCTGAGATAACAATGGCTTTTCTTCCCCTCCCCCCTTTCCTGTACAGTTTCCTTTTGTCAGAATTTCCACAGTTCATTAACGCCGGGGCCGGCCTCGCTTGTGCGAGGGAACCGGGCTGAGGTGGTGGCCTCTCCCTTTGACCCAGTGCTGTGTGCTAAGGTCACTCTCTGCTGCTAATTAGCACGGCACTAAGGCTTTGCCGGCATGGGGAAGCCAGGCATTGGAGTGCAGCGGGGAACAAGCTCTCTGGGCTGAAGGACTAAATCCAAGGTAGCTTTTAATTACCCCATGAGAAGCTGGATTCAGTGGCCGATTCAGGGCGAGAACGTTTAGAACAAACATTTCTTCCTGCAAATACTTTTCTTCCAGACTAATCTCCCATATCTTGGGAGCCTTGGCCATTGCTGCTCTAGGCACCTATTTTGTCTATTTATTATTATGGTTACAATAATAATAATAATTTTGCCTGTTATCATTTAACTACTACTAATTATTGTTAAACTACTACTAATAATTAATTGTTATTAAACTACTACTAATAAAATAATAACTATAATTTTTTTTTTTTTTATTTTTTTACTACTATTTATTATTATTATTTTTTATTGTTATCAAACTACTAATAAACAACAATTTATTCTATTATTGAGTATATTAATAATAATTTAATAGAATAATACACTTTTTGGTTTTATTAAAAAATTATAGTCTAATAATAAGAAAACATGGTAACAAAACACAGTCCATTTAAAATAATAATAAATGCTATTTCTATAGCCCTATAAATTTCCACACCATGGCTGCTTGCCTACCCATATTTTACCCTTCTCAGAGGTGGCAATTCTACCTTCTTCTGGTGAATGGGGCCAGTCCTATGCCGTACGCGCAAACGGTGTGCATTTCCATTGAAAGCATTTTACGCTGTGTGGAACCTGTGTGGATTGTAGCCAGTGCCTCAGGGAAGATGCCTCTCCCGCCCTTAATCTGTGACCCAGGGTGAGGAGACTATGCATAAGAGTTCTCAGGAGCCAAGGAAAGTTCTATAAAGTGGGGTCCCCTATAGGGTTACCAGTATCGCCTCTCTCTGGGCTTGCACTTGGCAGGGGCGGGCTCATGTTGCAAAGGGGGCGGAGCCAAAGGTCTTCCATACCCCTCTCTGATGTAACCCCACTCTTTATGGAGTGTTATGATGCTCCGCAGAGGGAAAGGGGTCCACTCTACCTTCCCCCAGAAGCCCCAGGTACTCTGGATTACTGGGGACACCCCAGATGACTCAGAAAACTGGGACGTCCCTCACCGTGGGAGAGTTCTTGAAACTCAGGGTGTTAACACACAAGATGGGAGAGGATTTGGAGCCCCCATGGAGCCCCCACTTGCAGTTGCCGCATGATGGCCTGCACAAATGGCCCGGCCTTCTGTCCCCCGCCATGCTACGCCATGTGCCACCGAGCTGTGGTCGTTCTAGCGATGCTCGAGGCTGTCGTCCGTGACTCTGTGGTGTAGAATGAGTGTGGAGGCAGTGTGCACCCTCCCACCTGGGAGCAGTCATGTGTGGGCACACAGCGGCCCACTCTGACATGCAGTTGCCCCTGGTTTTGTCCGGATTTGTCCGCATGGCATAGGATGATGCCATGGGTAGTGGCCCTGGGGCTGTCCTGGGGCAAACATCAGGCAGCCATCATTCAGACAGGCAGGTGAATCCATGGCTAATGTTGGGCAGCATCTCGTTTGTTAACACCCTCAAAGAGGTGACTGCCTTAGTCACCTGACTGCTTCCCAAGCCTGCCTCAAGCCCAGACAACCTCCATTTTGTCTGCCTCCAACCATTTTTACCCCCGCTTCTCTTGCTCCCCCAGAGAAGGGGGAGAGAGGCCTCTTCTCCTCAGGCTTGTGACATAACTGAACACAAGAAGCTATAGCGACATGTAACAACCTAAGAGGTCCCCCCGTCCCCAGGAATCCAGTGCAGGTGTGAAGAATCTAGTTTACTTTCTAATGGCGCTAGCTTTAATTAAGCCGAAAGTGGCATTAAAGAACCGAGAAAAATAGGCCAGCTGCTTCAGGCACGCATCTCCTCGGCATCGCTGCATCTTCGGAATGGAAAATACTCCCAGAGTGATGAGTCTGAAGTTACACATTTGTTTTATTTTATTTATTTTNCCGACAGATTCCACAATTTTTCTGCAATTCCGCAATTTGCAGAATGCTGGCGGAATTAGCGGAATGTCTGCGGAAAAGCTGCGGTGTGGCGCGGGCAATTCCGAAATGGTGGAATGGAACCGCAGCGCGGTAACAGCTGCTGCCGCATCAGCCCTGATCAGGATGCTCCACAGGGTGAGAAAAGGGGCAGGAAAATTCCTGTCACCCACCCTCTTTCTCATGTGGCCACCTCCTGCTGAGCCTAGAAGCTCCAGTTTCTCGGTTACTGTGATAAAATTGAAAAGGCACCTCAGAGATCATCTACTCCCACCCCCTGCTCAGTGCAGGAAGTCCATAGCTACAGCATCCCTGACAGACAGCCGTCCAGCCTCTGTTTGAAAACCCAGCGAAGGAGAGCCCACCACTGCCCTAGACAATTTGTTCCCTTGTCGAACAGCTCTTACTGTTAGGAAGTTCTTCCTAATGTTTAACCAAAATCTGCTTTCCCGTCAATTGAGCCCATTATTTCTAGTCTTGCCCTTGGAGACAAGAGAGAACAAGTCTTTGCCAACTTCTTTGTGACAGCCCTTCAGGTATTTGAAGATGGTTATTATGTCTCCCCATAGTCTTCTCTTCTCTAAGCTAAACATACCCAGCTCCTTCAACCTTTCCTCATTGAACTTGGTTTCCAGACCCCTGACTGTCTTTGTTGCCCAACTCACCTGTTTCAATTTGTTGATGTCTTTCTTAAAGTGTGGTGCCCAGAACTGGATACAGTACTCCAGATATGGACAACAGACCCAACAGACAGTGCGTTTGGGTATGGATAAAACACAAATAAACAAACACCCCTTTGGCTTCCATATTCAAATCAGAGAGATTGTGTGGTTGCCAAGTTGGTCCCCCAAGTGACAGTCCAATATTGGTCCAATAAAAGGTAGCATTCAACCCACCTTGTCTCTGTCATATTCAAAACACAAATACTGCCGTGCAATTTTTGAGTTTGTGTTAGCGTGCGTTGTGTGTGTCTCCATTCCCACTTCTAATCTGATGTTTTTAATTGCGAGTCTACCAGTTTGAGCATCTTTCTCGTTTCATGGGTGTTGTGTGGACAGGAGGAAGTTTAGACCCAGCAAGGGTGATCTATAGGAGTGGGTTATCTTTTGATATAGGTTTAATTTTGATCGTTGATTGCTTCTCAGTTTGGGGGCTTGGCCTGCTTCCACAGGCAGCTGGAGGCACAACTACTTCCAGGGAACTGGATGGGATGGGGTGAGGACATGAGATTCCCCTGCCTGGTGTTCTGGAGNCTTTTTTTTTTAAGTACAGCAGGCATAAGCAATTTTAAAATACCGCTTTGCCATATAAAATGATCTTCCCTTATGATTTGACACTGATGCTGAGACTTGATTTATTTTTTGAGGACTACAGCAAACGGCATAGGTGCTTAAGAGATAATCACGTTCGTGAGGGACGTACGACACGGGGGGACGCGGCCCACATACTTAAGAGGCAGCTACCGGATTGAGAGCAGAATCTTACACCGGAGCTGACGCTTTTTCTTTGCACAAGAAGAACGACAGGAGAGAGAGGGGCTGTATTGACTCGCCGGCCTTCATTCAGCAATTCACCTGAATCTAGAAACCGTGTAAGCACATGCTGCTTACAGCACATTGATTTCCAATGGACTGAAGCACAGGAGGCATCAGCTAAAGTGCTTTTCCCAAGAAAGAACATAAAAATAGTGGACGAAAACCAATGGTCCCTCTAGCCCAACATCTTGGGCAGTAGCCAAAATGCTTCCAATGATGAATATGAAAACAGGACGGTTATGGAGCGATTGGACCATCATTTACCTTCTGTTTTTAGCAATCAGAGATTTGGGAACATGGTGAGTGATTGGGTCAGGCCAATGGTCCACCTAGTCCAGCATCTTGTCTCCAACCTTGGCCAACTTTGGTGGGTTTAGAGAAACACCCAACATGTCATAATGTAGTAATCTATTTCCTGCTCTTCATTGCCGATGGTCTTATTCATGACCACCCCAGGGAAGCTTTGCTAAGCCATTTTTTCACCAGCGAGGAGCTTGTCTTGTCAATGTCACTTTGGGCCTCCTCCCCTATCTATGCTGCCACCCAGTGGGCTCCTCCTGCAGTCTGTACGGGAGGCCATATTCTTGCACATGGATAACGGGTCAGGAGGGAACCTTTGGCCTCACGAGACTTGCCCTTGAGGAGCTGCTACCATGGTGCGTTCCTGTTTGTTTAGTCAATGTGAACTAGCAGGGAGTTGAGTGTCTTTTTATTTCCCTTGCAAACCACCACCTGTTCAGCCCTGTCGTGAGCGAGCTATGTTCCAACCTATTTCAGCTGAGGCCAGGGTGTTCCTGTCGCATTACTTCCAGCAAGTGGATACTAAGTTTCTCTTTGCAAAGACATAATTGAATTATGCCAGCTGACTTGCTTCAGTGCAGCTCTAGGTCTTCCCTTCCCTTCCTCCCACTACCTGCTCCTTCATTTTGAACGAAAAGCAAGGAAACATTCCCTCCCCCTCCCCCCCAAACATGGGCTATGTTAAGGCTAGTTCAAAACAGCCATTCCTGTTTAATGGAAAAGTTTGGCAAAG
The DNA here is from genome assembly GCA_003113815.1 of Sphenodon punctatus. Taxonomy (NCBI): domain Eukaryota; kingdom Metazoa; phylum Chordata; class Lepidosauria; order Sphenodontia; family Sphenodontidae; genus Sphenodon; species Sphenodon punctatus. The sequence goes on along the minus strand of QEPC01006491.1, from coordinate 2,467,942 downwards.
TTGGAACAGCTGTTGGAATTTTGGTTGGAATTCCGATCAAAATCATTTTTCGATGGGAATTCTGACCAAACAATTGTACAGGTGCGAAATGGCCACAGCTGTTCTGCGCAAGCACCAAATGGTGCTGCCGTACACTGAAGCAGAAATCTGCCATTTGGGTGGCAGGGCAGTGGCCGTTTTGGCACATGTGCAGAGCTGCCACCGCCGTTGGTGCTCCTGCAGAAATCGCCAAGGTTCATTTTGATCATCGCTGTTGGAATACCATCCAATCCGAATTCCCATCCGAATGCTCAAACTGCCCAGTTCTGTTAAAATTGGAACTGGGGCCGAATTTCGGGTTTCAGACCGAGGTTCCGCCAATGATGTTTCACTCAGGGCCTGCGCCAGAATTTGCGGCAGAGAGTTATGGGCAGGGAGGAGCCCCCACAGAAGTAGCCCAGCCTGGCCCCCCCTCTGTCTGCGGGGCACAGGCCATGGTCCCTATTGGCTCTACTGACCCTACTTAAGGATAGCTAGCCCTATGCGGTGCCAGGGAGAGATTTTGGATGCATCTTACAGGGTTAAAGTCAAGTTCCCCAAACTGGGATCCCCCCCAGTTCCTTCCCTCTTCTAGTTGCCGTTCTATTGACAGATGCTGGAAGTCTGTCTCAGTACGCAACTGCAGGCCACGTTTGTCTCGTTGCAAATCAAAAGTTATCATTTCCCCTCCTCTAATAAACATTGAGCCGCTTTTAATCAAGAATGGAAGTTTCATGACATTGCGGCTCATAACTCACGGGGGGGAAGCATCCGTGTCAGCATTGCGCAGTGTCCCCTTGATGAGAGAGAGGCTGGATTTGTGCTCCTTGTTTTCTGATTGCTGCACTTTTAAGCACCCTAATAAAACACGTTTAGCTGGGGTAGAGCCAATGTAGGTGAGCGGGAGAAGGGGGCAACAGAATGGAGGAAACAGGGAAGGGATGGAAATAAGAAGCAGAAGGGAAAAGAAAGGATGTAAAAGAAAGGAGGGCATATGCCCCAACTATTCTTCCTCATGAGGGACAGGTCCTCCTTGGGTGCTGAAACCCACTATCCCTCTCTTAGGGCGTCTGAGACAAAAAGAACAATATTCAAGCTTCAGGCCCCGCAGGAAAAGCACGAGAGGCCAAATGGGGAGAGGATGGAATGACAAGAAACTAAGTGGAACGAGAAGCAGGAGAAATTCTGTCTCTCTCTGTGTGCTCGGAATGCCGGGAGTAGGGCGGAAACGCAATGTCGTTTCCCCCCTCAATTCTCATTGAGAATCCAGCTTCTTGGCTCAACTTCCATGAGAATCGAGAAATAAGAAAATCAGTGGTTCTTGGCCCTTTTTTGATTGAGATGATTTTCCCCCCCTCCACTTACTTAGGGCATCACGTATGTGCCGCGTCCCACACCGAGTCTCGTGTCCCGCGTCTGTCTGTCTCGTCGGTCTGCCTCTCTCTCTTCTCTCATCTTTTCTGCAGCCATCAACTCCATGCTGGGGGAAAAAACAAGAAAAACAGTGCATACACAAAATGGCCACCAAGCCATTCTGTGTTTGTGCGGCCTTTTTCCAAAATGGTGGCAAGGTCGCCGGTTCCATTTCAGAAAAGGGCTTCGCATGCGCAGAACAGCCTGGTGGCCACTTTGCACAATTCC
>QEPC01006491.1:2423594-2443914 GCA_003113815.1 Sphenodon punctatus | reverse complement strand
TATTTGCAAAGACAAGAGTTTAGGCCAGGTCCCTGGCTCGTGGAAACAATGCAGCTCCACTGGAAATCTGATGATTCATTTCAGGGAAGGATCTGGCTCTTGAATTCCTGACCTTATCTGCTAGCGGCTTGTTAGTAGCGCCTACATAGCGTGGTAATTGATGGCCTATAAATACAGAAGGCAGACATAATATTAGCAGGCGGTATCATCAATTAGCTAATGACAGCCACAGAAAAGAAATGTCAGGTTAAAAATAAACCCGGGACTGCAGAAGACTTTTCTTTTTTAACCTCTCTGCAGGAATGATCTGCAACAGGATATCTCATTTTGTTTTCATGTTAATCATTCTTTAGGAGCGCTCGCTGACGATTCCCAATAAGGCCCTGCCTGCTCTTCACATTTCCATGTTACTTTGTATTTTGGGCAGTTGGGAATCAGTGTAGTCTAGTAGACAACGTTTTGCGCTTGGACCTGGGGGACCAGGATTCAAATCTCATCTTAGCCATGAACTCAGGTGAGTGGCCTTGGCCTCGTCACTAACTCTCAGCCTCCGTTCCCTCATCTGTAAAATGGAAATAACCATGACCTACCTCACAGGGCCGTTGTGAGCTAGGTAAGGCTTAGAAAGTTCACTGAACACTAAGAGAGCTGTGGAACTATTGAACAATAATATTTGCAAAGGTGATGTTGTTACAACCCAGAGTGCCTGATGCATGATGGGTAAAAACAGGGATCAGCAGGGCTTGTCATTGCTCAGACTCGGTGCCTATTTTCATGCCAGGATCCTGTCCCTGATGTTACCCTGCAAGCCCCCTCCTGCCCATAGCTGGATATAGAAGCACCAGCCTCAACCCAAGTCTCTCCCCTGATGAGGTCAGGGCTGATCAGCAGTGCCAAAAAATAGCCGATCGGCATCTGCAGATACAGCTTGCAAACCTGGCCCCCGTTTAACCGAATCTGATTCTAAAGAACAGCTGGCAAAGAAGGGAGGCAAATCTAGGAACGAGTGGAGTCAACTCAACCCGAGTGCAACCGACTGGGTGGGGTCCCATCCTGCTTGGGTCTGGTTACAGGCCTACAGCTCAAATTCTTTGATTGTTTTATTTATTTGTTTGGCTTACAACTTAATATCAACTAAGCAAACTGTACAGCGATAGAAACCAGTCGGAATACAAGACAATACCAAATTCCTGTGCAAACCACTGCTTCAACCCAATCCCCACCAGCTAAAGGTGTGGCCAGATCAATAGGTCTTACATTGCCTCTGGAAAATGCTCAGGCTCAGAACAGCCTGGGTTAAAATTTTATTGTCTTTGTGGAAGAACTAGGGATTGAACTCGGGTCTTTTAGGCTGGGACATTAGACCTAGGAACATCCTTTCCTCTGGGTAGGAAGCTGAGAGACCAGGAACGAGGTGTTCCTGGAAATCTGCCTCTGGGAACTCCTCCCTCCCCCCCAATGCCTTTTCTGAACTTGTTCAGAATCCACGTTCTAATTATAACTCTGGAATCATCCTCTAAATCAGCAAGACGGATGAGCTCTGGCTTTATATTGCTTTTTGATTAAGTGGGCGCAGAGCCTGATTGACACCCCCTGGCTCATTCCTTATCTCTGACAGCCCCGTCACTGCTAGATTACCAGGTCTGGGGTCAAGTACAGGAGATCTACCTTATAACTTCAAACCTGCTTCCTGACCACCAGTTCCTTTTGCAGCCTGAACTAGGCCTGAAAAGGGCAGCACATTTGCTCCCCTCAAATAATACCGACCATTTTGAGTAGCCTTCCAGGTGTCCGATCTCTACCTGAGTACTGATCTGGACACCCGATTACCTGAAAATAACAGCTATTACTGCGTCAATTCAGACACAAGATTTCGGGGACAGCTGCTGCTTGAGAGGCAATGTATAAGCGGAGGAGAAATTGTAACTACACTGGAGACCGGGATGAAGTCTATAATATTAGGGTGGGGAGGAGCTTGCTGTCCCCAGCTTCAGTGTTGTGTTCAAGCTGCAGAGGAAGTGGATTGGGGGTGAACGACCACAGCAAAATGTGGGCGGATGGAGCCTAAGTTGTAAGTGGACACAAGATAGACTGTTTTTATTCGGTGCCGCCGGGTAGGGTGCGTGTGGGTGCACTGGTACGGTGAGTGGGCAGGGTGTGCACATGCATTCCCACTCACCCCCCATTCATTCCCATGCATGGAGCAACCTCAGTTTTCCCCGGTTGCTCCATGCATGGGGATGAGTGAGGATGTGTGTTAGGCGGGAGCACGCATGCACCCCTCTCATTGCATGCGCCGCGTCCTTCACATGGAAACGCACCCATTCATGAACATGCAGATTTCTGCATGTTCATGAGTGGGAGTGTCTCGTGTAAAAAAGGCCGTATGAGACTGTACAATGAGTTTACTGCTTACATGCCACGCAAGTTAGGGCAGGAGCCTTAACTTATTATTTCCATGCTTTTTGGAGATGGATTGAATTTGTAAGAGCCTTAACTCCCCTCTTAAACCAAAAGTTTGTTGCTCCTAGCATATTGGTGTAGCAGGGGGATGGCCTTGCCATGGTTGAGTGTTGTCAGGATCCGCACCATAGAGTTTGAGTCACTGAGGGAATTGGCATCAATTCATCTTTATTCATACAAGCACAGTCCAGTAAATTCTCTACATCTATCTATGCCAGGTGGGCTACCCCTCCAGCCCCTGGAGCTGACTATCCCCAAGCTCAGCCAGGTATCAGTCCACTGGCTGGCTACTCACAGTCATTCCTTCCTTCACGTCAGTTCCCCACTTTCCTCCTCTACAGCCATGCCAGCAGAGATGTGCTCTCTCCAGTGTCCAGGCAGCAACTGCCTTTCCTCGTCCTGTTCCTCTCTTTTATACACAGGAATGGGTGTGGCTTGAAGCCCACTCTATAACTTTTAAAGGGTCCAAGCCCTATTGTGGCTCCACTCTACCCCAATAGGTCATATATGGAGATTACAGTTATTGCTGTGAAAGGGTCCTTCTGGTGTGACTCAGCTGCTTCACTTTGGGACAGCTGTACCCAGGGTCCCAGGTTCTAGGCTGCCCTCTAGTTGCCCAAGCCCCCTCCCAAGAGCTGGCTTATGAAATTAGTGGGCATTTACCCTTGCTCTTTCTTCCCATTTTAAATTCAAAACAGGTAGGTCAATACTTTCTTCTAGGGTTGAAACAAGATGTTGAGATTACACGATATCTCATCAAACTCCCGGTGCTCTGTTCATTCCAGGGTGAAGCAAACACTGGGATATCTTCACCAAGTTCTCGGGGGGAACAGGGGGGAACTCAATACACATTCAAAATGGCGACCAGGCTGTTTTGCACATGCACAATGGCCGCCACCCTTAACCAAAATGGCAGCGATAGCATTGCTGCCATTCTGGCTACAGGCGGCAGCTGTTTACTCATGTGCCATTTGATGCCCTCAACCAAAATGGCAGCAAGGTTATTGTTGCCATTTTGATTAAGGGCGGCAACCATTTTGTGAATGTGCAAAAACGGCTCACAATCTCATGCCCTCAACCAAAATGGCAGCAGTGCTCTTGTTGCTGTTTTGATTAAGGGCGACAACCATTTTGTGCATGCGCAAAAACAGCTCGGCAACCTTTTACGCGTTCGCAATGATTTTTTTATTTTATTTTTTATGTTTCTCACCTATTTATTTATTTATTTATTTATTTTGCAAATTTATACCCCGCCCCTCCTGCAACACAGCTCGGGGCGGCTTCCAGAAATAAAACAATAAAATACAATAAAATTCATTTAAAACAATTAAATATTCAATATTAAATATTAAATATTAAAAATTAAAAATTAAAACAGGGCTAGACAGGTAAAACAAATGGGATGGGGACTAAAAAACTCCCTCCCCACCCTCCCTCCCAAAGGCCTGGGCAAACAGCCAGGTCTTACAGTTCCGCCGAAATGTTAAAAGGCTTGGGGCCAGGCGAGCTTCCTCCGGAAGGGAGTTCCACAGCTGCGGTCCCACCATCGAGAATGCCCTCTCCATCGTGGCCCCCCGTTTAACACGGGGGACCTCCAGGAGGGCACCCCCGGCAGACCGCAGGAGCCGCTCCGGGGCGCGAAGGGCGAGGCGGTCCCTAAGGTATGAGGGGCCGAGACCGTGTAGGGCTTTATAGATCATCACTAGGACCTTGAACTTGGCCCGGCACACTATCGGCAGCCAGTGCAGAGCTCGGAGCACCGGTGTAATGTGCTCCCGGCGACCCGTCCCCGTAAGAAGACGAGCCGCCGCATTCTGCACCAGCTGCAGCCTCCGGGCCAAGAACAAGGGAAGCCCCACGTAGAGCGCGTTGCAGTAGTCGAGCCTCGAGGTGACGAAGGCATGGATGAGGGAGGCCAGGTCCGGGCCAGAGACATACGGACGCAGCCTACGTACCAGATAAAGCTGGCGGAAGGCAGCCTTAGCGACTGCCTCCACCTGCCGCTCCAGCCGCAGGTCTGCGTCCAATATGACCCCCAGACTCCGGACCTGCTGAGCTACAGGGGGGCAAACCCCCCCAACCAGGGGGGCCACCACCCCCTTCGCCCTCCCCACCACCATCACCTCCGTCTTATCTGGGTTGAGCTTCAGTCTGCTCCGCCGCATCCAATCCGCCACGGCCTCCAAACATTGGGATAGCACCGAGACAGCAGGGTCTGGGTCAGTAGAAAACGAGAGGTACAGCTGAGTATCATCAGCATACTGGTGACATCGCACCCCGAACCCTCTCACGACCTCCCCCAAGGGCTGCATATAGATGTTAAATAATAATGGAGACAAGATCGATCCCTGCGGAACGCCACACGGTAAGGCGCGGGGGCTCGATGTTTCCTCCCCCAACACCACCCGCTGGCTCCTCCCCGAGAGGAATGAACGGAACCATTCAAGAACAGTCCCGTCCAGACCCCCCCGGTCACGCAGTCGTCTCAACAGCAGCCCATGGTCCACGGTGTCAAAAGCGGCCGAGAGATCGAGCAGGATGAGAAATGTCGAACATCCCGCATCCATCTCCCGGCGGAGGTCGTCCACCAAGGCCACCAACGCCGTCTCGGTGCCATAGCCGGGGCGGAACCCAGATTGAAAAGGGTCAAGGAGCCCGATATTATCTAGATGACCCTGGAGCTGGAGCGCCACTGCCCGCTCAATAACCTTCCCTAAAAAGGGAAGGTTAGAGACAGGTCGGTAGCTGGCGAGCGCGTCTACGTCCAACGATGGTTTTTTCAGCAGGGGGCGCACCACAGCCTCTTTTAAGCAAGGCGACAACCTCCCCTGCCGAAGGGACGCATTCACCACCCTCGCCAGCACCGTCCCCAACGTCTCCCCGGAAGCTTTTATTAACCAGGACGGGCATGGATCTAGTTGACAACACGTGGCCCTCACAGACCCCAGGACATCCACCACATCGGCTGGCGTCACTTCCTGAAACTCACCCCATAAAGATGGACCAGACGGACCCTCCGCCCCCCCGCGCTCTTCCCCTACTGCTATCAACCCAGCGTCGAAATCGGCCTGAATCCGAGCGATCTTGTCTGCGAAGTAGATGACAAACTCCTCACAGCGGGCCCGGGACAAGTCCCCATCCAGGCGGAGGGAGGCCGGACTAACCAGCCCCCGCACCACCCGAAACAGCTCCGCTGGACGCGACTTCGCAGACGCTATGAGGACGGCGAGGAATTCCTTCCTCGCCGTCCTCACAGCCTCCACATAGGACCGCAAATGGGCCCTATGGAGAAGACGATCGGAGACAGACCGAGTCCGACGCCAGCGTCGCTCTAGCCTCCTGCCTACACGCTTCATACACCGCAGCCCCTCAGTAAACCAAGGGGTCCTGCGGTGACGAGACCAAGGCAGAAGGCGTCTCGGAGCCACCCTGTCAATGGCCTCCTCCAGCAAGTTGTTCCAATGCCGGACCAGCTCATCCACAGAGTGGCCGTCCACGTCCAGGGTTAACTCCCTCAGGACCTCCTGGAACCGCTGGGGTTCTCAGTAAACCAAGAACTCATACCAGGCCCAAGAGCTCAGTCTGAACATTTGGATATTACTCACCGGTCCTGAATTCATGATGTATTGCAGGTTTAGTCAGGGGTGACTTGATAAGAGGCAAGAGTGGGGAGATGGAAGGATGCAGGGTTGTGAAGAACCTTCCAGGGGAAGATGGAAAGCCTGTTCCTGATGATATGGGAAAGGAGAAGGCAATGGAAGAATCCAAGGAGCCATGGTTTCTGAGGCTTTGTCTTTGGGACCCATGTGGGGTCACCACCCACAGCTGAGGGAACCTTTTCCAAAGAAGGGGAGGTGATTCGATGAGAATGATACAAAAGAGAGTCGCCGCAGCAAAGAGTTGCTCCTTTTTTAGTTCTGCAACAAGCATGAGATCGCCTGTTACCCACCCGACCTGCCCTGTCCTTCACCAAAACATAGAAATTGCAACCAACGATGGCTTTAACAACTTTGCTGTTGACTGTGGAAGACTTGTAAGAAATTAGCATATTGCTAATTGCACAGGATTTCAACTTTGGCAATCCCATTGATCCGTGCATAACGTACGATAATTTGCAAAGCAATTAGTGTGTGTTTTCTTCTTGTTGTGTATCATGCAAATATAAATATATATATATATATATATACTCATCATGAATTTTCTTTTTATTTTGAAACTTTAAAATAGAAAGTAGAAGCCAACCGAGGCTGACCTTCTTTTGTAGCTTTGTAGGATATGTCTGAGATTGGAGCAATATAACAGAAACATGAGAGGAAATGGAAGATGGGGCTTTCTCTCCCAGCTGTGCCACTGATTTTCCAATCTAGAGAGAGAAGGTGGTTGCTATGTTAGTCCTAATGGTAAGAGATGGGAGATGATGGCCATTTTTAAATGGGATGCACCCACCCTGCCACCTGTCCCCCACCTACCTGAGCTGAAGGGGAGGTGAGTGGGGACATGGTCCCATGACCCACGCACCGCCGACTCATGGCCACACATGGAGCCTCAGGGGAAAACCCGGGATGCTCCGTCCGGAGGCAGGATTGGGCGGTGTGTGGGTAGGGACGCACTCCCAGCGTATGCCCATCCTGGCCCGCGTGAATCCCACCCCCCTCACTCACCGGATGTCCGTCAGTGCTCCTCGTAGTGCACAAATTCCCAACCCCAGCTGTTTCCATTTTAAAATGGCCAAAGTAGTTCAAGGTGAGCTCTTTGATTGGACTACCATCTGTTGGGGACAGAATGTGAGTTGTCAGGCCACATGTGCCTTTCCTTAGACTTGGACCCTGGAAGTTTAAATACTCCCACCAACAGAAGATGGTCCAATAAGAGGCTATCGGAACAACTTAGCCTCCATCACTGGTTTCCCAGTAGTACTACCCTGTCTGGCGATATGGACAATTCTTTTTGTTTCCATCATTGGCTAAGGCAGAGATGCATTAATTTGAGAGAGCTAATGTAGTTAGTGGATAACGTGTTGAACATATACCTAGGAGGCCGGTGTTCCAAGCTTGTCTTAGTTGTCATGAACTGGCTGGGTGGCCTTGGGCAATTCACTCTAAGCCTCAGTTCCCAATCTGTAAAATGGGAATAATGATGACCTAGTTTACAGGGTTGTTGTGAGGTGAACTCGATAAGGACTATAAACAGGGAACCGTGTTTGCTGCACCAAAAAATCATAATTCTGCCACCTGGGAAACCAAATTCTGCAAGTTCACTGATAGGACAAAATTTCCACAATGCATTCATGTGCATAATTATGCATTATGCAAATTTACTCCCTAGGATACAGTCATCCACCAATAAGTGAACTTACTTTGCCTGCAACACTATACTATCTTAGCAACACACAGTCACATACACATCATCTGCAAAACTACTCAAGAAATAACACTCCCCAACACACATCCCCAGCACAAACATAGGCCCTTCCCCCACATACCACACCACTCCCCTCTTCCCCACCACACACTGACTCCTTCCTCCCCACATGTCCCAGCAAACTCCCCCATGTTTGGTTTTTTAAATTGCTAAAACAAATGAAACCCCATTCATTTTAGAAATTAAAATACAAAAACTTATGTAAAAGCAAATTATTGTCATTTTGCTTTCATCTGTTTTTGTTTTTAAAATTATTTATATAGTGTCAGCAATGTACCTGGTGCTTTACAAAGTAATGGAATAGACATGGTCCCTGCCCTAGGGTTTACAATCTGAGAGACGGGGGTGGGGGGGGGAGAGAGAGGAAGGAAGGAAGTGGAACAGAGGAATAGACAAAGGGTGTAACATTCACGAGGATGCGAGGTCCCAGGCGTACGTGCTTGGCTTGGTTACATCGAGAGTGATGGCTGGCTGGTCCATGTGGTGAGGAGATTAGTACACAGACCTCAGGTAACAGATTGTACTGGATGGAAGGTATCAGCAGGAGTTAGGAAAGGGGAGTGAGGAGTTGGGGAGGGCAGAGTGGAAGAGGTGGGTCTTGAGAGGGATTTGAGGGTACAAAGGGGGGGCGAGGCAGATGTGGGCAGGGAGGGAGCTCCAGGCGTGGGGGGCAACTAGGGAGAAGGGATGAAGGGGGTTAGGGGAGCAAGGGGAGGTGTGGGAGAGCGAGAGAGTGGACAGAGGAGGAGCGGAATTCACGGACTGGAGTACGAAGGGAAATTAGTGCAGAGAGATAGGGGGGAGCAAGGTTGTGAAGAGCTTTATAGGTGAAGACTAGGAGCTTGTGCAGGATTCGTTCAGGAAGGGGGAGCCAGTGAAGAGAGGAGAGGAGGGGCTGCAGGTGGATGACCCTGGCAGCAGAGTTTTGGACGGAGATAAGGGGAGAAAGGTGAGAGCGGGGGAGGCCAGTGAGAAGGAGGGTACAAATAAAAAATAACAAAAAATGTAAAAGTGTGTATGCACGAAATGGCCAATGTGGCTGTTATGCACATGTATGCCCTTTCCCAAATTTTTGCAGTGATTTTTAAAAAACATTTTAATGCAGAAAATGGCTACCGTACCATTCTGCAGACGTGCAGTGATTTTTAATTTAATTCAAAAAAAAAATTAAACACACAATCTACCCCCCTCCAGAATGGTAGGGTTGTTTACGAAACCCCCTGAAAACAAAGGGGTTTCTGTAAACAAAAATGCAAACGGTAAGGGTCCCTTCTGCATAAGCGGCTCCCTTATCCACATGCCCCAGGAAAGTTTCCTCACCACACACAGAAATAAGGCTAGTGGCTACCATCCCCCAGGGATGGGACTGTTGGTGAATGATCGGTTACCGGTTTTATCGGTATCGGATTAATCCGATATCGGCTTTATCGTTATCGGTATATCGTTTTTTTAACATTGCCAATTTTTTTGATCTTTAACATTGCAGCCATTGTTAAAATGGCCGCAATGTTAAAGATCAGAAAAATCGGCAATGTTAAAAAAACGATATACCGATATTATCGGTATTATTGGATTAATCCGATATTGCCAATTATTGGCATTATCGGATTAATCTGATACCGATAGGCCCATCCTTACTACCCCTACTCCTAACACCCTCCCCCCACCCAGAGAAATGGAGCCAGGCATCAGGTCACCTAGGAGCTGCCTCTCTCTGGTGGTGTGGGAGGCGGTGTCAGCCTGCAGCCTGTTGTGTTGAGACGGCTCCTTGGTTCCAGCAGAAAACAATGGGGGTGGGAGGGGGAACCATTGTTTCTCAACAGAGCAAAAGCAAAAACAAAGGGGGCGGATTAAAGCAGTTCCGCTCAGTTCTGCTCATCGCCTTATGACTGCGGGAAAAAGCAGCGGGAAAATTGGTGGCGCAAGTGAGCACAGGTCCCTGAATATAAAGTTGCCAGGGGAATAAACCAGCAATTAGTCAGCAGTGTGGTTGGTGGGAAGGAACTAGGGAAAGCCAGATGGCAATGGTAGAGATTTGGATTTGAAGTTTGGGAGGTAGGAAGCAGGGTGTACGTGTTCAGCGAGAGAGTTCCTGAGGTAGGGAATGCCACGGAAACTGCTCCTTCCTGCCCAGTCTTCAAATTCCTCCCCAAAATCTCTCTCTTCCTTCAGGTTTTCCCCTAGTTGCTCGCCCCGTGTGACAGTGTGCTAGGGTAAGTCCTTGCAGGACTAGGCCCAAACGGGCTCAACACACTCTCTCACTAGGCCGTCAGGATGGTTGCTGGGGGCAACAGAGCTGGCAACCAAGGAGTTATAGGGCGGGGTATGTGTGTGGGTGTGACGGAGTCAACAGCCAGAACGTAGCACTCGGTCAGCAGAACCTGGTCTGGAAGGGTTTAAGAGCAGGAAAGGCCTTTCCCTAAGGCACCTGACGGGGAGTGGGTCAGTCACCGGCTGGGAATCTAAAGCTGGAGCAGAGTCCAGCCAGAAAGAGTTGCAGGGTGGAGAGCTCCGGGAGTCAGTTGGAGCCCCCCTGTTGGGGAGATTGCAGGGAACCCTGCTCCTGTCCAGGGAGGAGCAAGGGGGTTCAGGAGACTGCTCCGATAGAGGCCTGATGCAGGGCACAGGCGGAGGCCCATCACCTTGAGGCAGTCTATAGGGAAGCCCACATGGGTGTGAGACAGCTGGGGAGTGAAAGGCTTAGGGCATAAAGAGTTGCAGGGAGGTGGCAGAGCCAGCAACTCACCGGGTCAGCCAGGGAGTGCTAGGGGGAGTGCTAGGGCTAGAGCCCCTAAGGAGGGAAGATGCTGGTGACCTGAATGGAGACCCCAGAGCAGCGGGACTGGGCCAGGAATGTCAAGCTTCCTGTCCCAAAGAGACCATCACCTGCGGAAGGGGTTGGGGACTATGGGCTGTGACCTGAACTCACTGGGCAGAGGCCCAGAGGGGAACCACTACACGGAGACCTCGATAAACATTGGAAGGACTGAGACTGCCTGAGCTGGAGAAGCCACGACTCAGAACACCAAAAATGTAAGTTTGGGCCTTGATTCCGTAGTGACTGTGGGCTGGGGGTGGACGACTTTGGCGCACCCTGGTAAATTGCTCATGTATCCTTCTCGTTATACTTATTCATCCTTTAGGATTTTCCTCCTCCTCTTGTGACTAAGCTAAGCATGTGCACCTACAACGTATTGGCTTCATGAATGTCTCCTGGCTCCTGGCATGCCCTTCCCTCTAGTTTCCCTCTCTTCTCCATTCTAGACTGTAATCCCCTTGGGGCAGGGAGTGGTCTGCGATCCCAAATGTTCAGCACCAGGCAAATGTATCATTATTCAATTTATTTATTTATTTCTATTGTGTGTGTGTGTGTGTGTGTGTGTGTGTGTGTGTGTATTTGTTTATTGTGTGTAGCACTAGGCTATTGCAAAAAATATAAAAATAAGATAAAGCACAACGGAAAGGGAATGTCCTACATCATCAAAAATATGAGGAATATAACCTTGACGATTTACCAAATATAAATTTAAATAAAAACAAATTGAGACAATCCTTCCTATACATAAAATTAACAAACAAAAGGCAAGAGCCTGTCACTCATAGAAAATAACATCGATGCCAACAATAACTCGCAGGAAACCCCAGACCTTTCCCCCAACTCGCTAAATAAAAAAAACCACGAACACAAAATAATAATATTTATATCGCACCAGCGATGTACCTGGCACCGAACAGTCCGTAGATACAAGCAACAAAGAAAGGGACGCGGGTGCATGTGCTCAACTTAGCTAAAGAGAAGAGATTCGGAGGGAGGAAAGGGGACGCAATTTCACTCATGGCGAGCTATGGAAAGCCTGACGGAAGAGGTAGGATTTCAGGAGGAATTTGAAAGTTGGGAGGGAGGGAGCAGAGTGAATGTATCCAGGGAGGGAGTTCCAGGCCTGGGGGTGGGGGCAGCAAGAGAGAAAGGGTGACGGCGTTTAGAGGAGCAGGCTAGTCGCAAGCAGGCGAGGGTGGTGGGCAGGGGAGGAGCGAAGCTCCCGGGTAGGAGTGTGGCAGGATACAAGAGCACAGAGATATGACGGAACAAGACCATGAAGAGCCTTGAAGGTGAAGACCATTATTATTGACGCTATGTAGCTGAGAGGAACAGGCACCCCAGGGTACACACATCGGAGGCCCCAAACGCATGGAGAATGCATACACACACACCGGAGTGGAGCTGAGTGCCCCAGCAAGGAACCCATTCCATCTTCTCCACAGGGCCCATTCCCACCCAACTACGCCCTGACAATTATTATTATTAATAATCATACATTTATGCTCCTAAATCTCTTTTGCAAATGAGACTTGGGCTAGTTCTCCACGTCTGCACATCTGAAATTTTGTGGGTTTTTTATACCCATAGTTCCTTGCAATTCATACCCGGGGCGGGCAAACCCTACCTAATCTTTTTCGTTTTAATGTATCATAATCCAATCTCTTTTCCCATAGGAAAAAAATGTAGCTTTTATTTACAAAAAAAGAGAGAAAAGAATCCGGCTTTCCCTCCCCCTTCCAAATAATACTTTTCTGCCTCATTAAATTGTCTCTTTTAATTTCCTTTGCCTGAAATGGCGTGATGCGTTTCTCATTGTCCCATGCTCAAATGGAATTTTTCTTCCTTCCAATATTATCAGCTGTTTAAAATACGTTTCACTGACAAATTCTGTGTCCCCCTCCCCCCCCCCGTCTCCCTCCGCAGGGGGAATAAATATATTCTAATGAAAAACATTTTTTTTGTCATTCAAATTAGCCTCTTTTCTTCAGCTTTCCTCCTTGCAGACTTGGTTGGCAACAATAATGACCGTCGGAAGCTCTCTTTATTTTTTTGCTTTTCCTCCATGGACTGGCATTCTGGCCAAACAAACAAACTTGGCATCCCGTGTAGCTAAAAACCATTCTGCACGGGAAAGCAATAATCATTTCAATAGGCACATAAAAGAAAATGTGTTGTTGCAACAGCGTAATTGGTTAATTTATATTATGCAGGAGAACTGCTTTCTTGCATTGACAGAATAAACTTTCCCTTGTAGGCCAGACGGCTCTTGATTAGAGGCGGGCAGACAGCTTCCAAAATAGGAGGAGGGTACCTGGGAAGATGAGTCTGAGCCATCTGTCCCCAGTAATGTTGCTCCTTTACCGCATGCAAAATGGCAAACCACCTGCCCAAGCATGAAAGGCCACTTGTCAAACCAAACGCCCACTGAAATACCAAAGTTTTTGCTCTGAGTGCCTCCTTTGCAGGAACCCGTGAGTCCTTGAGAGGCATTAATGAATGAAGCCTCCCTGCAACCCAGCAGGGTGTTCTCCTCCTTTGAAAGACCATTAATTGAGGTAAAGGGAGGTCAAGTGATTTGCCTAACTTTGCCCCGTGAGGCAAAGGGAGAATGCAATGCGTATTCCATGTCTCAAGTTCCATGGCACCAGATCTATCTGTGAGGAATCGGATAGTGTGGAGTTCCAGAGGGGTGACAGAGAGGACACCTGTTTTCAGCCTTTTTCTCCACTTTTTTCTCCCACTTACCTGGGCTGTGGGGGCTGAAGCGAGCAGGTGGTTCCAGCATAGGAGAGGAAGAAGTGAAGTAGGGGAGATCTAAGCCTGAAAGGGAGTTTTCCTCCTGTTCCAATTTTTCAGACAGAATCAGGCATTTTCATACGTTCCATTCGGAATGGACAAAATTCCGTCTGATTCTGATCACAATGGATCAAAAGGAATAAATTAAAAATTGGCCATTTGTGTACACACAAAATGGCTGTTGCCCGCATCCAAAATGGCTTCTCCGGCATCACCGCCATTTTGGATATAAGCAGTGGCCATTTTGCGCATGCGCAAATAACCATTTCTGCCCTCTTTTTTTGGCCAGACTGCCGATCAAGGGGGAACTGTTCTGTTTTCACAGAAAAGGGATGCAAAAACTGCCTGGCTCTCTGGGGATTGCTGACACCTGGCTCTCTCTCCCCTCCTGGCAGGGCCGGCCCAAGAGTTTCAGGGGCCATGTGCCAAGCCTTTCTGCAGGGCCCCAAAGGCCGTCCGGCACTCGCTAGAATGGGAGGGGGGGATTTTCAGGGGATGAGGGGCGGCTGGTTACTTACCTGCAACTTGACTATGTCAGCTCAGCTCTGCAGCGTATAACTTGCCAGGGATTCCCAGGAAGTTTACGCCCTCCACCCCCACCCCACCCCATGAGGACTGACTCGGAGATGCCTGGTGGGGGAAAAAACAAAAACCAGCGGCGTCTGTCAGTCTCTAGCCCGCGGTGGCACGGGGCCCCTCCTCCCGCGGGGCCATGTGCCTGGGCACTGGTGGCACATGCCTCAGGCCGGCCCTGCCTCCTGGTATTTCTTCTAGAGTTGGGCCCCGGGGCTGCCAGCCCTTGGGCGCCACCCCAAAGGGTTACACCCAAAGGGTGTCGCCCATTGGTTGGGTCATTTGTGGGAGCCAGGAAACTTTGCTAATTGCTTTCCGGGTGATTCCAGTCCCATGCCACCTCTGTCGCTGCCACAGTTGCAGGGCCTGCCCGCTGCTGCTGGCTCCACGTGGGACAAGGTCCAGGGCTGGGAGCCCCTTTTGAGGACATGCCCCCCGGGATAGACATCTCCCAGCCCCAGGTGACATTACTCCCCCAGGGGACGGGACTGAGGAAGCCCTCACGTACGGACTGCTGGGAGTTGGAGGGGGATGTCAGTGGCCTGTGGCTTGGCAGCACCTCAGGCATGCCCGGCAGGCCGCATGTCTAAGGGCTGCGCCAGTGGGACTGTGAGGGGTGTGATGGTGGGCTGGGTATTTATTTAGGGAAGAATTGTGAGGGGGGTTTTGTGTTTTGTGTAGGGGTTTTCATGTTGTGGGAGGTTGGGGATTTCTCTGGCCTCTGTGCGACGGGGACTGGAGAGGGAATGGGATCTTTCCCTCCAGTGGGGGAGGGGGGGGAAGTATCCTGAGGGGGTGGTGTGACATCCTGCTCGGTGTAAGTGGGTGGGATGGGGGAATTGGTGGGGAGTGGATCTTCGTTGTGTGGGTGGAGCAGCTGGGGGGGGGGTCCAGCCCGGGGGGGAGGGGGAGTGCAGCCATTGTGTTCGTGATGGAGTGGGAGAGATATGGTCCTTATTGGGTGTGCGTGAAATCTGTGAGATGGGTCAGGTGTTTGTTGCCTGTCCCTCTCACTTCCCCCCAAGCAGGCGACGAAGTGGGTCATGATCAGAGGACCCCTGGCCTGAATCTGATGCTGCTGTACCCGAGGTCAGTGGTTAATAAATCCATTACAGTCCAGGAGTTAATCCTGGACCGTGATGCCAACCTCGTGTGCATTACGGAGACCTGACTGGACGATGGGTCTGGGCCTATCTTGACTACCTCGTGCCAGCCGGGTACTCTGTGCAGCACCAGCCTTGGTCGGAGAGACGGGATGGGTGTGTGTGTGTAGGGGGTGGGGGGCGGTGTAGCCATTATTTTAAAGGATTAGTGGTCTGCCAGGAGGAATCTGGTGCAGGCCATATCGGAGATAGAGGGCCTCCAGCTTGTGTTTGATTTGGTGAGGCACAGATTGGTGCTGCTGATAGTATACTGTGCACCTACCGGTACGGCAACATCCCTACTCTCCCTGGTGAAGCTGGTGTCAGATGTCGTGTTGCCCTCCCCAAAGACATTAGTCTTGGGGGACTTCAACATACATGCCAACACTGGTCTCGGTGGCGCAGAATGTGAGTTCATGGCCTCCATGGCAACCGTGAGCCTGTCCCAAATTGTCAACGGCCCAATGCATGAAGGAGGTCATACCCTGGACCTGATTTTTTGCACTGGTCTTGAGGCGGAGGATTAATTGATGGGGGAGGTGTCAGTAGAACCCTTGTCATGGACAGATCATTACCTCCTGCGAGGACATCTCCTTTTGTACGTCTGCCCCTGGGGGGGCGTAGAAGCCATTCAGATGGTTCACCTCCAGAGACTAATGGAACCCGAGCAGTTCTGGAAAGCTCTTGGGGAGTTACCCTCTGATCTTGACAACCAGCCGGTCGATGACCTCGTGGCTTTATGGAATACCTAGCTGTTGGAGGCCATCAACTGGATGGCTCTGAGGCATCTGCTCCCTCGGCGACAGTGCCTCAGACCTCTGTGGCTTACGGAGAGCCTGAGGTTTCTGAAGTGGAAAGAGTAGCGGTTAGAGTGACAGTGGCATTGTTCACGTGCTGAAGCCGACAGATTGCAACATAGAGCCAGTTTACAGGCCTATGCTGTAGCTATAAGGGCAGCAAAAAAGGAGTGTTGTGCTCCCTGTATAGCCACTGCAAAATCTTGTCCAGTGGAACTTTTCCGAGTGGTGAGGGGGTTGGTCGGTCCTTGCTCCCTCTGCCCGGAATCTGAGGTATCTAATGCCCGCGGTGACATGTTTGGTGATCATTTTGCAGAGATAAATCGCTCGGATTCACCAAAACTTTGATGCTGCACTTATTGCAGTGGGTGAACCAGAGGTTGTGGAAGCACTGCCTTGTCTGATTTCATGGGATCAGTTTCAGTTGGTGTCGTCCGCCAGGGTGGGGGATGTTCTTGGGGCTGTTAGGGCCACCTTTTATGAACTTGACCCATGCCTGTCCTGGCTGGTTAAAACCATCCGGGAGATGGTGGAGCTGTTGGTGGCGGGGGTTATCAATGCCTCCCTTCGGGAGGGCAGAGTGCCAGGTTCCCTCAAAGAGGACCGTGATGCCAACCTCGTGTGCATTACGGAGACCTGGCTGGACGATGGGTCTGGGGAGGAGACGAAGGAAGGGGAACAGAGGGAGAGACAAGGAGTGTAACATTCATCAGGATGCAAGGTCCCAGGTGCACACGCTTGGCTTAGTTACATCAAGAGTGATGGCTGGTTGGTCCATGTGATTAATGCCTCTCCATGGGCCCTTCTTGTGTGAACTTAGTGGAGAGATGGTACTCACCAAGGGGCACTCCCAGCTGATGTCAGGTGCCGTGGTGGGACATGACCGGAGGGGCGGTCTTTTAGATATGTGGGGCTCAACCTATTTATGGCTTTATAGGCCTAAACCAGCAACTTGCATATTTCAGTATTTTCAGTCTTTTAGTGACCTCATTTTGGCAATATTTGCCCTGTTGCGCATGCAAAAGTACCAGAAATGATGCAACTGTAATATTGAAATGAATGAAACCCCCACAAATAGAAAACATAATTCTGCCCCCCGTCCCTCTAGGAAAAATAAGTACCCTACCCACTTTGGTTATGATATTGCTTGAGGACTTAAAAGGCTTACCTGAAAAACTAACAATACCCACATGCACTAAAACAGAAGTGGGCAAACTGTGGCTCTAGAGCCACATGTAGCACTTTGACCCCATTGTGGTAAATGGGTCCATCTCTCGTGATCTGGAAAGTTTGCCCATTCCTGTATTCAAACCCACTACCTGTTTCCGATGAAATGGGTGCAGGGGAATGTGACCATTCATTGGTGTTTCCTCACCATTAATTGATTCCACACTTTCACTATTGTTGAGATTGGCACCTGCCACATTCCATCAATTTCTGGCATTTTCGTCAATTCACGGAACTTTCTGTAATTTTTCACCGTTTTCATCACTTTCTGTCAATTTTACATCCCTTAGCCTGTCTGAACACAGCACTAAAACCCTAATCCATTCTCTCATCACATCCCGCTTAGACTACCGCAATCTGCTTCTCACAGGTCTCCCACGGAGCTACTTATCTCCACTACGGTCTATTCAAAAACATTCCCTTTACAGTCTTCAGCTGCGAGACTCCCCTTCCTTGCACGCCGTTACGACCACGTGTCCCCTCTCCTCAAGTCACTACACTGGCTCCCCGTCCACTTCCACATACAGTTCAAGCTTCTCCTGCTCACCTACAAGTGTCTTCACTCTGCAGCTTCTCAGTACCTCTCCTCTCTTATCTCCCCCTACACCCCTACTTGTGACCTCCGCTTATCGGGCAAGATGCTTTTATCTGTGCCCTTCTCCTCCATTGCCAACTCCTGACTCCGCACTTTTCACCTGGCTGCATTGCATGCTTGGAACAAGCTTCCTGAGATGGTGCATCAGACCGTCCACTTCTTTGAGATTGCTTTTAAAACATGAACCCAGGCCCTATCCTTATCATAGCTTTGTGGATTTCAACCATTTTAACTGAACTAAATAAACATACGGAATCCCTACATCCTGTACTTCATTATTAATAGGAAAACTCTTATTTGTAGTTGTCTGTCTTTGTGACTTGATTAGACTGTAAGCTCCATGTAGCAGGGACTGTCTTTATGTTATGTGTATCTGTACGGCGCTGCATGCTATCGATGTAGTAGTATAGAGATCGATGTGTATAGACTACATTGCCGTAGTGGTAGTGTTAGCAGTTCAGCTCATTTTGTGTTAGGGCAGCACCCCGATGGCCAGAAAGGACAAGCAACTGTAATTTACGAATGGAAACTAACAATAGCGCAGAAAATTCATTTCTGCACACTGCTGAAGAACTACCGAAAGTGCCGGTCAATTGTGATTCTTGAATGGGAACTAGCAAAAAATAGTGAAGAACTGGTAAGTTTCCTCATCGCATGAGTGAAGGCGAAGGACCAGTTTCTGATTCGCTGCGATTGCTCGTTTTAGGTCGAATTGCTACAAGACAAGACTAACGCAGATTAAGAAATGAATGGAAAATTTGCATGGTCTTGTGTGACTGAGTCCTCAAGATACCCCTTTACAGTCTTCCCTCTCCCAAGCCCTCTTAAAAGGGAGTTATAGTTCCTTAGTTCCCTGCCCCAATTTAAATAATAATCTTTCTTTCATCTCTCACCATAGTGTCCCTCGCTGCACTTCTCTGGAAGCTGGCTTCTCTTCTTAAGTCAAGTTCTTAACGAGCCTGAACAAGGGCACAGCATGGGATAAATGCTGTCAATTGACGAAAGCGTCCTTGGGTTTGTTGTTCATACTCTTCATGAACGGCAATCACTCTGCTTTGGCCATAAAAGCAAGCCCATTTCTGGCTGCTCACAAGGGGGGGGAAAGAAAAAAATAAAGAACCATGCGGAAAATAGTTAAGGAGGCTGATATAAAGGGTATAATACTGAAACGGATGGGAAAAATCAATGGTGACAATTCACCGGAGTTTGGCAAGCTAATAGAATTCCCCATGGTAAAAACTCGGATTCTCCCCACTCTTCCTAAGGATGAGGAAGTATGAGATTGCCTGCCTGCTTCTTGTTTATCATTCCAACGCCCAACAAAAGAAAAGGATTTGGTTCCTGCTGAACCATCTGGAGAGAGAGGAGGAGAAAGAAGGAACCCCAGGATTCTGATAAACGGCTTCTCTACCCCTGCTCTGGTGATTTAATGTTAAATGGCTAATTGTTCAACTTAATAAAGTTGAAATGTGAGCCACCCAGAGCCTAAGGGAAAGGGTGGGATTGCAATTTCCAAAAATCAATTTTGATCAGCCTGATCAGATCTGCTCAGAATTCCGATCAGACTGATTGAACCGCCTAGCTCCATCAGAAGTGGAAACTGGGTGGAATTTTGTTTTCACCTACAAGACCACATTCACACCAGGCATTCCCTGCTTGTTTTGGCTCCAGGAAAGAACGCGGAAGCCAAAACACGCGCAGGATTCATCGGGTGTCAACGCCCCTGCCTCCACCCCCACCTCTGGTGGCTTCTGTGCCGGTGATCATTGGGGAGATTGCAGACTGGATTTTCCATCTCCCGATGATCATCGACAAAACCGCGTGGGGTTGGGTGGGGCGTTCACACCTGATGAACCCCGCACATCTTTTGGCTTCCAGATTCTTTTCCAGAGCCAAAACAAGTGTGGAAAACCTGGTGTGAATGCGTCCTGGGTGGCTACACATTGTTACTATCATGCTGGGAGCTCTTGTTACTACTCTGTCCTGCTAAATTGTGTCTTCTGTTTGCCGTTTTCTGTACACTGCACAGGCGCGCGCACAGAGATGGGTGGGAGGTAATTGGTTGCACGGCTCAATGCGGAGAGCTGACAGGATCTATAATCCCCTCTTCAGTTTGGTGTTGTGGGCCAGGTGTGAAAATGTTGGTGGCAAGAAGCATGCTGGGTTTGGTCTTGTTCTCTATGTGAGAATGTGCTTCCAAAGGTAGAAACATGAAGTACTCTGTTTAAAGTGCTCTATTTAAAATGCCCGACTTGACTGGAACCCGGAAGTGGACCGGGGGGGGCATAAAAAGGAGCCGCCTGCAGGAGGATGCAGGCTGCGAGCCGCAGGCCGTGAGCCGAAGGGTCGCGGTCAAAGGGTGTGGCCCTTTGGGGCCCACAGGGGGTCCAGGGGGAAATATTACCTCTGTGAGTCTTTTAGTTGGGTTACGGGGGAGGGGGGTGTTTTTGGAAGAGTTGTGGGGAGGGGGGTGATTGGGGGATTT
>QEPC01006491.1:2386058-2420876 GCA_003113815.1 Sphenodon punctatus | reverse complement strand
GGGGAGAGGGGACCACCTGGTGGCAGC
This sequence comes from Sphenodon punctatus, assembly GCA_003113815.1. NCBI lineage: Eukaryota > Metazoa > Chordata > Lepidosauria > Sphenodontia > Sphenodontidae > Sphenodon > Sphenodon punctatus. Next base: position 2,420,849 of record QEPC01006491.1, on the reverse strand, counting down.
GGGCGGGGACCCCCGCTCGGCATCCCATGGCAGGGGGTGGTTGGGGGGGAGAGGGAACCGGGGGGTTGGTGCCGGCCCCTGGTGGCAGCAGGATGGCTGGCAGGTTGGGGGTTGGGTTGGGGGGTGGGATGGGATGGGATGGGATGGGAAACTTGGGTTTGGAGGTATGGGGAGTGTTGGGGGGGGCTCCAGGGGGGCTGGGAAGGCAGCCAGTGGGAGCGGGTCAGGACGGTGTGGATGGGGGGGGTGGAGGACATGGCCATTGGGGTTGTCCTGGGATGTGGATGGTATGATTGATGGGGGCAGAAGGCTCGGGTACCCAAGTCCTTGTGGAACCACAGAGTCCTTGTGGAACCACAGAGGGTCTGTCATCCACCTGAGAGCCAAGGGGACTTGGGTCCAGGGTCCCTTGGCAGGGGACTGATGCTGTTGAATGCAAGGTCCATAGTCAATAAGGCCCCAATAATCCGGAACTTGATCCTGGATGAGGCAGTGGACCTTGCATGCATAACGGGGACCTGACTGGATGAGGAGGCGGGGTCAATTCTGGCTGATCTTGTCCCAGCTGTGTATGCCGTGCAGCATCAGCCTCGCATCGGGGGCTGGGGAACTGGTGTAGCTGTGATTTTTAAAGAGACATGGTCAGTTAGAAGGTATCCAGTTCCAGATATTCCTGGGATCGAGGCCCTCCATATGGTGTTTGATTTGGCAGGGGGAAATTTGGGGATGCTGCTGGTGTACCGGGCCCCTTCCTGCCCGGTGGCATCCCTCTCCGCTGTAGTGGAGCTGGTCTCGGTGGTGGCACTGGGCTCCTCAAGGACTTTGGTCCTGGGGGACTTCAATGTCCATACCGACACTGGCCTTGTGGGGTCGGAGCGAGAATTCATGGTCGCCATGGAAACCATGGATTTGTCCCAGATTGTCAGCTGCCTGACCCATGTGGGGGGGACATGTCCTCGACCTGGTGTTCTGTTCTGGCCTTGAGGCGGGTGATCCAGTAGTGGGGGATGTAATAACTATGCCCTTGTCATGGATGGATCATTACCTCCTTCAGACCAGTCTCTCCGTGTGCCACCTCCAGAAGGGGAAGGTACCAGTTAGGATGGTCTGCCCTCGGAGGCTGATGGAACCTCAGCGGTTCCAGGAGGCCCTGGGGGATTTAACCCTGGACCCCATCATCCGCTCTGGATGAACTCGTCCAGGCGTGGAACATCTTGCTTGGGAAGGCCATTGACAGGGTGGCCCCGGACATCCCCTGCCCCTGTCTCGACACCGCAGGGCCCCTTGGTTTACTGAGGGGCTACGGGGTATGAAGCAGGAAGGTAGGCGATTAGAACGATGCTGGTGTCGGACTCGCACTGAATCTGACCGACTTCTCCGTAGGACCCATTTGCGGTCATACATTGAGGCTGTGAGGGTGGCAAAGAAAAAATTCTTTGTCACCCTCATAGCGTCTGTAAAGTCACGTCCAGTGGAGTTGTTCTGGATGGTGCCGGGGCTAGTCGGTCCAGCCTCCCTACGCCTGGACGGGGACTTGTCCCAGGCCCGCTGTGATGAATTTGCCAACTACTTTGCAGACAAGATTGCTCAGATCCAGAGTAACTTCGACACTGGTTTAGAGACAGTAGAAATGGAGCATGAGGTGTTGGGGGCTCCGTCTGGCCCATCTTTCTGGGATGAGTTTCAGGAAGTGACGCCAGCTGATGCTGTGGGGATTCTGGGGTCGGTTAGGATCACCCGTTGTGAATTAGATCCTTGCCAGTTCTGGTTGATGAAAGCCTCCAGGGAGACGTTGGGGTCGGTGCTGGCAGAGGTAATCAACGCATCCCTTTGGTAGGGGAGTTTGCCCCCCGGTCTCGAGGCCGTGGTGCACCCCCTGCTGAAGAAGCCATCTTTGGATGTGGACGCGTTCGCTAGTTAACAACCCGTCTCTAACCTTCCCTTTTTAGGGAAGGTTATTGAATGGGCGGTGGCCTTACAGCGCCAGGATCACCTAGACAGCATCGGTTTTCTGGACCCGTTTCAATCAGGGTTCCGACTCGGCTATGGCATTGAGACCGTGCTGGTGGCTTTGGTGGACGATCTCTGTTGGAAGATGGATGCAGGACATTCAACATTACTCGTCCTGCTAGATCTCTCAGACGCGTTTGATACGGTGGACCATGGGCTGCTATTGAGACGGTTGTGTGACCTGGGGGGTCTGGATGGGACCACCTTGGGTTGGTTCCAGTCTTTCCAGCAGGTTATCCTGGGGGCAGAAACATCTATCTCCCAGGCCCTGGACTGTGGTGTTCTGCAAGGTTCAATCCTGTCTCTTTTATTGTTTAATGTATACATGCAGCCCTTGGGGGAGATCGTGAGAGGGTTTGGTGTGCGCTGTCACCATTATGTGGATGGTACTCAACTGTACCTCTCCTTTTCAGATGACCCCGGTCCTGCCGTCTCCATGCTATCCCAATGTTTGGAGGCCATGGCAGTTTGATTATGACAGAGCAGACTGAAGTTAAATCCTGATAAGATGGAGGTGATGGTGGTAGGCCGAGCGGGGGAGGTGTTGCTCACTCTTGTGGAGGTGATGCGCCCCTCCGTGGCCCAGCAGGTTGGGAGTCTGGGGGTATTATTGGATGCAGACCTCCGTCTGGATCAGCAGGTGGCTGGGGTGGCGAAGGCGGCTTTCCGCCAGTTGTATCTGGTACGGAGGCTGCACCCATATATTTCCAGAACTGACCTGGCCACCTTGATCCATGCCTTCATCACCTCGAGGCTGGACTACTGTAACGCGCTCTACGTGGGGCTTCCCTTGATATTGGCCCGGAGGTTGCAGCTAGTGAAGAACATATCGGCCTGTCTCCTAACAGGGACAGGCTGAAGAGAGCACATAACACCGGTGCTCTGTGCTTTGCACTTGGCTGCCTATAACGCACTGAGCCAGGTTCAAGGTGTTGATATTGATCTATAAGGCCCTATACGGTCTTGGACCTGGATATCTCAGGGACCGCCTCACCCTCCGTGACTCAGGACGGCCCCTTCGGTCCACCAGGGGCACCTTCCCGGAGGTCCCCCGCGTAAAGCGGGGGGCTACAATGGAGCGGGCGTTCTCGTGACTGGACTGCGGCTATGGAACTCCCTCCCAGAGGAAGCACGTCTGGTCCCGAGTCTGATGGCCATCCATTGGGCCTGTAAGACATGACTGTTTTCCCAGGCCTTCGGAGGGGGGAGGGGAGAGGGGGCTGAATTTTTATATGAGGGGGTGTTTTAGTGTTTTTTGTTGTTTATATATAAATTGAATTTATTAGATTTTAATATGGTTTTATGTTGTTTATACTGTTTTATGTTTGCTGGAAGCTGCCCCGAGATGCCGTAGGCATGAGGGGCCGGCTACGGCTACAAATAAAATAAAATAAAATAAAACAAATCAATAAATAAATCTAATTGTGGGTTGGTAACGTGGATTTCAAGTTCTTATGAACGCAGGTGGCATCGAAATGTTTTCAAACAAAATGCTACCCCGCGCGGCCACCCAGGAGCCATGGGATATGACCACCCATTGGAAGGTGAAGCGACCAGATGCATGTTCCCGTGAGCCTCGGAGCACCCACTCATGGCCACGCATGGAAATCCAGAGTGTTTTGTGTGGGGAAGGCCAAATAACTCCATAGCTCCCCTATGAATGGCCGCAGCCAACCATGCCAGCAGACATGGCTGCTGCTCTGGCACTGTGGGTGGGGAGAGCGGCTTTTGCAAGTCCCAAGAATTGGACGGCAGCACTGGGGAACCTGGCTTCTGGGGAAAAGTTAATTGCAAAGGCCAGCCCAGTGCACTTCCCCCTCCGTCATGGTCCATGGCAGGAGGGATGCATGGCGGCTGCTTCTGTGGCCACGGTAGCCATGCTGGGAGTCACCTGTTTGAACCGCTCCACCTGGGTGGATGCTCCACAGCAGCGTTGGACCCTGTCCCCCCCCAATTGCCTTGGTCATTTAAAAACACCCAGGGACTGCGTGTTGTCCAGTTTACGCTGCAAACCAACAAGTTACAGCAGCCAGAAGAAGAGAGATTCTGGAAAGGACTTCGGCAGTGGGTTAAGATATTTGTCTTTGAATAAAGTGGAAATATAGCTTTCTTTTGTTACCTCCTCTCGCTTTGCAACTTGTCTCGTAAAACCTTTCCCTTACCTCGGAACTCACCTGTAGTAAATATTTCAGGGGTGTTATTTAATGTAATTAATTAATTTCAGAACAACTCCAAATGTGATTCCTCGAAGAATCACCCCATTGCCAACTAGAATAATGGCGCAAACTTAATATGGCCAAGACCAAACTACTCATCTTTCCCCCAAAACGTTCCTCTCCTACTTTCCTCTCAGTTTTCATTGAGGGAGTCACCATCCAGCCGGTGTATTTATGTACTTTTATTTGATATGTCTTTCTGAGCTGAGACGTGCCCCAAACCCTAGGGATTTCATTTTTAGGGAACAGATCTGAAATAGGAACACACAAAAATGGGCATACCCATTGAATTCGCCATACCTGATTCGACTAAAAAACTCCGGGTACTTTTCAGTACCCGAACTGGTGTCTAATCGTTGTACCCGAAATACTGGCAGACCAAAATACTGTTTTTTCAGGGTTTTGGGGGTGTTTTCAGGTAATTTTGGGTACTTGAAAAACAGAGCCACAATTTTGTTTTTTGGGTATTCAAGCAGTGTTTAGGTGCTGATTAATTTGGATACCCAAAGTGGTACCGGAAAACGGTGGTATTACCTGGGGGTGCCAGTTTTAGTTCTGGGAGGGAACCATTACATTTGGTAGGGAGAGGATCTGATATAAATTTGAATAAGTATAATAAAAAATCAGTACTAATGGTTACCTCGGTACGATTGGCAATTGCTTCAGCTTGGCAACACCTGAATGCTGTGCCTTTAAGCTCTTTTTAAAACAAAACCATCTTCGACAGATGTTCATGCCAGAATGGCTATTATCAACTTTGCACAATGTGCTTGCACAAGCAGGGCTGTTGGAGCAGCGGGAAGGTTTGGCTAAGAGAATTACATGGGCAGGGAATCCAATATCACATGGAGCTCACTGTCAACAAGCCATCATCAGCCAATGGCACTGACGAGGTGGATGGACCCAAGGAGAGAACAGGATAGAAGGAGCAGTGCTTAATGACGCTCTGTTCTTCACATGTCTTAAATAAGTGAGAAAACACGTTGGGATCCCAGGAAGTTTGTGAATTGGGATTCATGTTATAAACCCAGGATTTATTTGTGTGTGTGTCCAAGATATTCCTTTAGAACAAGTCAGTAAAACTACAATTCTTTTTTTCAGGTGAACTTTTGAAATGTTTCAAATTTCTTTTTGAAATGGTTCCCCACCCCCCAAAAAATCATGTTGGGGAAATGAAAGGAAAATATCTTTTTCTTTTTAAAGCATTTTTTTTTTTTTTTTTTTTTTTAAGGACAGGGAGATTTTCAGTTGTTCTGCCTTGCTAAAAACATATTAAAATTTCCAGAAAACCAAAATCGGTTACCTAAGGGGGGGAGGAGCATTTGATCACAACCACCAGACTTTCTATGGATTTTATTTTTTAAATAAAAAGCCATGTTTTTTTTTTTTTTAAAAAAAGTCTTGATTGAAGAAAACTCCTTCAGATCTTCCTTCTCAGATTATAAAGTGAGTGGCAGGCTCACTCAATCACTTACTATAACAAAGAATCATACCATTTTAGGTTTAGAAGGCACCTCATGGGTCACCCAACTCTATCCCTGCTCGCCAAAAGATTGGTCAAATAGCAAGGTCTTACACTGGGCATTTTTTTACACACACCTTAAAGTGTTGGTCTTTCAATCTTCTGGGTTTACAAGTCCACAAGTAAGTTGTGTATGCATTCTTCACACACACACTGCCCTGAGGCCATTCCTGGATGCATTCTTCACACAAACACTGCCCCGAGACAGTCTAAAGTAGCCGCAACTGTAGACATGAGGGGCTGCCATGGAAACCAAGTGATCACAGCTGCCTGGAGCAAAGCAGTTTACCAGGAGAACTTTTTACACACAAAGGTTCTGGGAGAAGTTCTACGCAGAAGTTCAAAGATCCAGATGTTTAAGATCTGGGTGAGTGATTTAGACACACAGAAAGTTCAGGATGTTACAGCAAACACGCAGCAGAAATGTGTGTGTAAAAACACCCATTGTTTCCGGAAGATGAGCAGGCTCAGGCTAAGGGAGACCCCCCAGGAGGAGGGCGTTTCATAATTGTGGGGCAGCCACCGAGAATGCCTCCCTGCGCACCCTAGCTGTAAAAACATCTTGGAGAGATGGCACTTGTAAGAGGGTACTGACATCAGGGGCTGTGAGGGAATATGTTGGAGGAGGCAGTCTTTCAGAGACCTGGGGCCCAAGCCATTTAGGGCACTGAGGTTAAAACCAGCACCTTGAAATGTGCCCAGAAAGCTATTGGCAGGCAGTGCAGACTCTGGAGTGTAATGTGCTTCCGGCAACCCACCCCCAAAAGAAGACAGGCCACCATGTTCTGCACCAGCTGCAGCTTCCAAACCGTCTTTACGGGCAGCCCCACGTAGAGCGCATTGCAGTAGTTCAGCCTCGAGGTGACGAAGGTCTGGTTGATGGTGACCAGATCCAAATAAATCTGATAAAAGTGGTCACAGCCTTCTCACCAGATGTAAATGGTGAAAGACACTCCTGGCCACCGCCGTAACCTGACAATCCAGAAGTGGATCCAAGAGGACCCCAAGGCTGTGAACCCGAGTGACCAAAGGAGGTTGGACCCCATCAATAGCAGGGGTCCTTACATCTCCCAGGTCACACGACCGGCCAACCATCATCACATCGGGCTTGTCTGGAGTCAGATCTAATCGGCACCGGGTAAGCACTGAAACTGCAGGACCTGGGTCAGATGAAAAGGAGGAGAGAGAGCTGGGTATAATCAGCATATTGCTGCCCCCCAAAGGCCCATGGTTGTTACGGTGGCTATGAGCTCCTGCACTGCCCCTGAAAGGCCAGCTGATGCTGCGCCGGGCAGCTGGCATCATCTGGGCCAACAGAGGCCCAGAAGCTTCGTCCGGCAAGAACTTGGAAATACGTACAAGGCCAGTGGCCTCATCCTGAATAAGATCATGGATGGTAGTTATTTTGTCAGTCAATGACCTTCTATTAAGCAGCATCAGAGACTCCACCGACCTTGTTTTTGCAGTTACTTGTGTCAGCCCTAGTGATTATCTGTTAGAACAGACCTCAGGAGAAGAGGCGGATTCTCTGTTATTTGGGCCTTCGCATTCAAAGGCTTAAAGTCCTTACCAAGAAAGAAAAGAAAGAAAGGTATGCTATAGTGCAAGGCTGGGGAACTTTTTTCCTCCCAGGGGCCACCTTGAATATTAGTACAAACTTCAGTGGCTGGGCTGTTTAAAGGAACAAAGGGGAGGGTCCAGATCATGGATCTATGTCTTGGATCCATCCCCTCTCCTTGAATGCATGTCCTCCTCTCTGCTCCTTTCTCCTAAGCTTCCCCTACTTCCAGTGCTGGAGGGTAAGAGGGACTGAATCAGGAGGCACCAGAACCGGGAACTAGAAAGTGGTCAAATAAAAACATAGACATGGACTTGGTTTGGCTCTTGGGCCCGAGGTTCCAAGTCTGTAGACAATACCGTACGCAAAGTTAGTGGGCTTAATTTTTATTCTGACGCTTAACTGTGCCAAAAATAATAAGTTGCAAGAAAGAGTCTTGTGCCCAGAGCTGGGGCATTTTAAAAATAGTTTCTGCTCTTTGGGGGACTGATACAAAGAAGCTTTACCATAATTAACTGAAATAAACTGCCTGCCATTTCACATCTGAGACGTAACTGCTTCTGGTGGGGCGCCAAAGATTTTTTTTTTAAAACAGGCCTTGGCTTGTCTAATAAACATGGGGAGAAAGAAAGGGAGGTGGACGGAACGACAGCGGATAAATACATGGATTGTAGGGAGATTTCAAGAGGTTGCTCTGGGGGCAAGTTGCGCAGTCAACGTGGTCACTTTCCCCTCGCCGCCTGTAATTTAAATGGACTATGTAAGATTCCGTATGTGCTAGAGTGGAAACGGGTACATGAAAAAACCGATATCACTGTGAAAACTGCCACACTCAAAGTGACTCAGATGGATTGGGCACTAAACGGTACCAGTTGAGTATCTAACAAGTTACCATTACCAATGTACCATTTCCCCATTTTGTGCCATTTTCCCATCTGTTTTATGTTTCTGGCTATTTCTGTCCCCCCCCAAATCCATCCATTTTACTTGTGTAAAAAGGGGAAAGTGACCGCATTGACCTTTGTACTAGTGTGTGGGCATTAGGGATGGGACTCGAGAGGAAATTTCTGTTTCGGATTTTTCAGTTTTGTTTCTGAATCTCGGATCTCGTTTTGGTTTTGGATTGTTTGGTTTCGGATCATTATCTACCATTGAAGTCAATGGGAATTTATTTTATTTTTATTTATTTGTTTGCATTTATTGGCTGACCCCTCATGCCCACGGTATCCTGGGGCAGCTTACAGCAAATAAAACAACAATAAAAAGTCATAAAAAATTACATCAAAAATAAAATGATTACCCCCCCCACACCCTCCCCTCTGAAGGCCAGGGTGAACAGCCAGGTCTTAGAGGCTCAACGAAATGCCATCAGACCCGGGGCCGGGCGAGCTTCCTCCGGGAGGGAGTTCCAAAGTCGTGGCCTGGCCACCGAGAACGCCCTCTCCATTGTGACCCCCCGTTTAACACGGGGGACCTCCTAAAAGTCACCTGCCGCAGACCACAGGGGTCGCTCTGAGGCACGGAGGGCTAGGTGGTCCCCACGTTATGAGGGGCCCAGACTGTGTAGGGCTTTATAGATCAACACCAACACCTTGAATGTGGCTCGGTACGCTATAGGCAGCCAGTGCGGAGCACAGGTGTTATATGTTCCTGCTGCCTCGTCCCTGTGAGGAGATGGGCCGCCACATTCTGCACCAGCTGCAGCCTCCGAACCAGAACCAGGGGAATCCCCACGTGGAGTGCACTGCAGTAGTTTAGCTTCGAGGTGATGAAGGCGTGAATAAGGGTGGCCAGGTCAGGCCCAGAAATGTATGGGCGCAGCCTCCATACCAGATACAGCTGGCGAAAAGCGGCTTTAGCCACTGCCTCCACCTGTCGATCCAGACGGAGGCCCAAATCCAAAACCACCCCCAGACTCCGAACCTGCTGGGCTAATGGAGGGCAGACCCCGCCCCCCACCAGAGGAACCAGCACCTCCCTCGCCCTACCCACCACCATCACCTCTGTCTTATCGGGATTGAGCTTCAGTCGCCTCTGCCGCATCCAATCAGCCATAGCCTCCAAATATTGGGAAAGCAATGAGGCGGCAGGGCCTGGGTCAGCTGAAAATGAGAGGTACAGCTGAGTATCATCAGCATATTGGTGACATCGCACCTCGAACCCTCTGCATATACACATTAAACAGAAGCGGAGACAGGGTCGAACCCTGCAGAATGCCACAAGTCAAAGCCCGGGAGCTCAATGTTTCAGCTCCCAGCACCACCCGTTGACTTGTCCCCGAGAGGAATGAGCGGAACCACGCAAGGACAGTCCCGTCCAGACCCATCAGGTCTCACAGCCGTCTCAGCAGCATGCCATGGTGCATGGTATCAAAAGCGGCTGAGAGCTCTAGCAGGATCAAGAATGTAGAACATCCTGGATCCATCTTCCGGTGGAGATCATTCACCAAAGCCACCAATGCCGTCTCAGTACCATAGCTGGGGCAGAACCCGGACTGAAAATGGTCACGGAAACCGAAACTGTCCAGATGTGTCTGGAGCTGCAGAGCCACTGCCCGTTCAATAACCTTCCCTAAAAAGGGAAGATTAGATACAGGACGGTAACTGGCGAGTGCATCCACATCCAGCGAAGGCTTCTTCAGCAGGGGGTGCACCACATGCTCCTTGAGACTGGGCGACAACCTCCCCTGCTGGAGGGACACGTTAACTACCCTCGCCAGAACCGACCCCAATGTCTCCCTGGAGGCTTTCACCAACCAGGACGGGCACGGATCTAGTTCACAACTTGTGGCTCTAACAGACCCCAGGACATCCACCACATCGGCCAGTGTCACTTCCTGAAACTCCTCCCAGAAAGATCAACCAGACAGTGCCTCCATAACCTCATGATCCTCACCTACTGCATCCAACCCGGTGTCGAAGTTACTCTGGATCTGAGCGATCTTGTCTGCAAAGTAGATGGAAAACTCCTCACAGTGGGCCTGGGACAAGTCCCCGTCCAGGTGGAGGGAGGCCAGACTGACCAGCCCCCGCACCACCCAGAACAACTCAGCTGGACGCGACTTTGCAGATGCTATGAGGGCAGCAAATAATTCCTTCTGTGCTGTCCTCACAGCCTCAACATAGGACTGCAAGTGGGTCCTATGGAGAAATCGGTCAGATTCAGAGCGAGTCTGATGCCAGCGTCGCTCTAGTCTCCTGCCTACCTGCTTTATACACCGCAGCCCCTCAGTAAACCACGGGGCCCTGTGGTGATGAGACGGAGGCAGGGGAGGCAAGCTGCAATGACACCCACCCACCCCCAAAACTGGTGCAATGCAAAAAGAACCAAAATGCCGGAACTGAAAAAAATCTGAAATTACAGATAAATCTGAAATGGCCATTTCCGGGCAATTTTGGTTTTATCTGAAACTAAACTTCCCCTCCTTAGTGGGCATGAAGATGAAAATGACAAAATGTAGGAATTTGGAAAGATACTAAAAAGTATTACGGTAAGTTGGAATGGATTGGTAAAATGGAAATTCGATTCCATCCTCAGTAACAACAATACCCCGTATTTCACCTGGTGGTTGCCCATCAATTACCCAATTGGTAGACTGCCCAAAATTGTGGGAATGCAAAATTTGCTGTCTCTTACAGCCTTAATAAACACAAGTGTTCTCTTTTCATGTCTGTCCTTGTGGTCAGCGTTGCCTGTATGAATTTGCGGCAGTGCTAATTTCTGACCTCGGTACTACACAAGAAAGCATGTGGTAAAGCTGTTCCACATTTACTGGAGAACAAAAATGTGTTCCCTGCTGTTTTGGGAGCTGTGAGTTGTACGTGACTTTAGCACTTTGGGTCAGCGTAAGGACTTTCCCTGGCTATGTCTCTGTACAGATTGCACATAAATGTATTGTAAAACTGGTGCATTCATTTTCCGCTTTCTTAAATCTTGGGTAGGGGAATCGCAAATTAAATTTCATGCTAACTCGCCCAAGGCCGTGAGCAATTTTTAATGAATTCAGATAATTGCTATAAAAATATGTTTGCACTAACTCTGTTATGCTTGAGGGTAATACAAATATTTTTAAAGCTGTAGACTCCCGGGGCTGGATCCTCAGCTGTTCTAAACCAGCACTGTAAGTCAGCAGACATGTGTTAATTTGTACCAGCTGAACGAGTGTGTTAGCTGTTAAGATATTAGCACCTTTCTTGACCTAGGCAATCATGACTCATTCTCACAACTCTCTTTCAGAGTAGAAATGGCACAAACAAGAACCGAAGTGGGTAGTGGGTTTGAAAAGAATTGGATTTGAGCTAAAATCAGCAGCATTTCCTACCGGCAAGTAATAGCTAACATTCCAGCTAGCCTGTCAAATGCACAATCAGTACCCAATTTTACCAAGTCGGTTACCCAATTACCCCAAATACTGGGTATTACGACTATCAAGTTGCCGGTTTTTCAATTTTACCAACCAATGTTTCCATTTTACCAACCCATTCCGACTTACCATTTCACATTTTTTTCCATGTGTTTCTGAATATTCCTGACCATTTCCCCAATCTCAGTACATGGTGGAACTGGAAAATGGAAACTCGGTAAAGGAAAAATGGAAACTTGTTGACAGAAAAGGTGTTTTGGTAAATTGGGCAGCCTGTTGGGCACTAATTGGGCACCGATTAGTATGCAATGTTACCAAATTGAGTTGGGTACCGTCCCTTCACCAGGTATACCTGTCTTTTGAGGGTATTCATTTCAGCTCTAGAATGGAAAGGTTCTTAGAGGAGCAATCCATAAGTGGCAAAGAGCTTGAGCCGGTTAGAGGAGGAGACCTCTGACTGTTAGGGTCTGGGAGTGAGTAACAGGAATGGATCCCTCCATTGTGACCTGCTGTGTTCTCTCAGTCAACCAAAGTTGGCTACTGCCGAAGACAGCATGGTAGGCTGGATAGACTGTTGGGTTGACCTAGCATAGCACCTCCTTTGTTCTTATGATCGCCCTGCATGCATCCCAGTTTCATACCTGACCTGCTATCATGGTTAGCACCATTATGTTGCTCAATTCTGGGGGAAAAACATTGAATAATACAGCTGCCTCCCAAATGTTAGCCTATTTACTGAGGTCAATTTGCATACAGATTGTATTGGAAATGCCAGCACCCTCCCTCCTATTTTATCTTGTTTTTATCAGATTTGGCCGCCGTCATCCAGACCTTTGTAACCTCAAGGCTAGAGTACTGCAATGTCCTCTACATGGGGCTGCTCTCGATGACTGTTCAGAATCTGTAGCTGGTGCAGTACATGGCGGTCTGCCTTCTGTTGGGGGCAGGTCATCAGGAGCACATTATACCAGTGTACCAGAGTTTGCACTGGCTCTCTATAGCTTTCGGGGCAAAATTAAAGGTCCTGGCTTTGATCTATAAAGCCCTAAAATGCTTGGGCTCCAGATATCTGAAAAACTGCCTTCTCCCTTATGTTCCATCATGGCATCTGAGGTTGGCCGGGAGAGCCCTTTTGCGGATAACATCTGCCTGTGACGTTTTCACAAGGGCACACAGAGAGACGTTCTTGGTGGTTATGGAACTCCCTCCCCTTGGAGATCCTCCTAAGCCCGAGCCTGCTCATCTTCCAGACTTTTTATTTGGTCGGGTCTTTGGCAGGCAGGGATAGGGTTGGGTGGAGGGGCTAGGGAAAGGTTGGTGGGTGGGTGGGGCCTAGGGGATTTTAAAAATTGTTTTATATATTTTTATATTTTGTAAGCTTCCCTGAGCCTACTTGGGAAGGGCAGGGGGGGGGGGGATTATAATAAATAAATAAATATTTTCATGTCTTTATACCTGGTCTTGTATTGCTCAGTCTTTAGTTCTGACTTGTTGAGCATGAGGAAGGGCCCTTTGTGACCTGAAAGCTTGCCTACTCCCATCAACAGAAGATGGTCCAATAAAAGAGACCATTTGAATGACTTTGTCGCTTTTTATTACTTTTTGGTAGCGTTGCAACGAGTACGCGCAAAAATTGGTGAATCTGTCACAATTGTGGTACTCGACTTGATCTGGTAATATTGGGTATTAATCTGTACCTAATTAGTGCTTGTTGGGCTACCCGGTGTCCCGATTTATGAATATTTTGTCCCAACATTCCGACTTCCAGTACTGACATTCTGACGACCGATACTGATTTGCCAAAATTCCATCCTGGTTACCGTACTGATTGGTAACTCTGTAATGGTATTTCAGGTAATCGGTAAAGAGTTTTCACAAAAATGGAAATTCCCTTTCAAATCCCAGTTCCCGATACCATCTCGGTCGAATCGACAACATCTCGGTAGTCAGTAATATCTCAATCGACATTTCATTTCTCTATTTACCTATAATGTGCTTACTGGGATCCCATTGACTGCTTTTTACCACTTCTTTGTCAGTATCAATTCCTGAGAGGTAATACCGATGCATTACAGTGCTCCATTTTCCCCTCTGCTTCCTTGTCACTCATTGTCAGGTACGCAGATTCCTCTACAAATCTGCAATCCAGTTGCTGATTGGTCAAAGCAAAGGGAACAATATAGAACAACAATTCTGATTGGAAGCACTGGAATGGAAGTCAAAGTGCACTGGGGGGAGGTTAAGGGGTCGACTTTTCGTACAGTAATTTTCTCAGAAATGTGGAAACTACGGCTGAAATGAGATTTTTTTTTAATTTTCATGAGAATTGAGAACCCTTAGCAAGATCTTGAGATCTCGCTAATAGTGTGAGAATCTCACGAGAATCTTGTTTAAAAAGCAACTGAACATGCACAAAAAGGCATGCATAGCCCTCTTCCATTTTGGAAAAGGACTGTGAATGCCCAGAATGTCCCAGCGGCCATTTGGGTATGCACAGGTGTTTTTTTTCTTGTTTTCCCCCTGGCATGGAGTTGGTGGCTTCAGAAAAGAAGAGAAAGAGATGACAGACAGATGTAGGATGTGAGACTTGGTGTGGGACACGGCACACATATGGCTCCAGTAAGTAAACTTTGAAATAAATCTTGCTCAACGGTGCTTTTCTCAATTATCGATTCTTGTGGAAATTGAACTGAGAAGCTTGATTCTCCATGAGACTCGAGAAAAGAACGAGATTGAGTTTCAGCCCTACAACAAACAGACAGAAACCTCTGTAAAACTGTATCTTCAGCAATGTAGTAAGCGGTAAATACACTGTATACAGTACGTGGAAAGGGGAAGTCAGTAAACTGGGACGGTATCTTGCAGCGTTGTGAGAATCGAGAAATTGTATTGGTGTTGGGAAATAGATCCCAGTTCCCGAGATGGCCAAATTACTCGCGAGTAATTTTTTAGTTGCTTGTTTCAGCCTTAGAATTGGGTGCCGAAGCAATACTTGGGAACCCAACACGACACTTGAAACTGTGGGGATTACCTGCAGAGGCAATAGCAACCTTCCCTTTTCAGCTCTACTTTTTTGGACCAATGCAGGAACAACGCTCTCCTTCAAGACAACTTCAGAAAGAGCCTCTGGCTTAAGGAAACGGGCCCAGAGAGCTAGCCACTTTTAAAAGTGGTGGCCTTTCTCTTCCTCCTTTCCATGAGATTTCATTCCTGTTCTCTGGAAATGGAAAGCTGCCACTGCTAAATGACTGCGATGCGGCACTTCTGCCTGATCAAACTTTGCGTTTCCCCAGCTGTCTGAGGAGTAATTTCCCCCCCTGATGTAAACACTCCTCTAATTACTGCTTCCTCATGTATACAAGTTGCTTCTCAGCTCATGCTCTGCCTCCATTTCCCCCAAGTACTTGAACGAGGCCTGTAACCATGGCAATAGTCTTATGTTCCCTCTCAGTATACAACATAAAACATGAGGGGGACCTGGATTATTGGTTTCTTAAAGGAGAAGCGAGAGGTTTTTTTTTTTTTTTTTGGATTTGAAAGTGGGGGAGAAAGCAAACCAGCATGAGGTAAGGAGAGGATTCTGTTTGAGCTCAGTGCCTGCTTTAACAACAGCATTGTTTAGCTGTAGCCATTAAACATTGGCGGGGACTGACCTACAAATGGCAGTGCTGATTCCATGCCCCACACACCGCGCGCGGATCCCACGTGGGATTCAGACGTGCCCCCGTTAGCGGGGGATTGTGTTGCGTGGCTCCCACGCATGCAGCGTGCAGAGGCGGGTATGGGATTGCAGCCGCTGCGTTTATGTAGATCGGAGAGCGGCCTGAGGTAAGTAAGTTGCCACAGAAGCCAGCCCATGGGCCTGTTTTGCCTAGAGATTCTGAGCTGAAACAGGTACTTCATTTATTTATTTATATACCGCCCCCTCCCGTCATTAAACGGCTCAGGGCGGCTTGCAACTACATTTTAAAACCATTAAAAAACAAACAAACAATAAAAATATAAACAGAGAGGGAAACTAAAACCAAAATAAATAAGGGTAAAACAGTCAGGCTGAACTCCCCTCCCCCCCCCCATCCCCTACCCACTCCTTTCCAAAAGCCTGGGCAAACAGCCAGGTTATACAGGCCTCTTTGCTCTGACCCCCTGTAGAGCATTGTGTCATGGCGAAAATGCTCCATGAGGGGAGACGTTATGTCACAAAGGAGCGTAGCATACCGTTTCTCCGTCCCTACCAATGTGACCCAGCCCTCTGCGAGTGCAAGATTAGTGGGATATGATAACCTTAAGAGGTGTTTAGCTACTGTGATGATGCTAGCTGGGTAATACCTTAAATAGAACGTCCTTCGTGCCAGTGGCGGAATTCAGGACAATCTCCTAGTGCCTGCAAGGATCAAGCCAGCAGCATCTGTGCCTTCTAGGGACACGCGTGATTCCCAGACTGCAGGCTGTCTTGTTGTAAAGATTACCGAGCGACTTCTTCACAGAAGTCGTCATCGCATGCAACGTTTTCTAGCTGTGACAGAAACGGCAGGAGCCTTTAGCCTCGTAACAGCCTCCCTGTTCAATTTCTAATCCTGCCTCCCAGTTTAATTTCTAATTGGACTGTTTCTAATTGGACTACTTCCTCTTCTTCCAGACAGATGAACTGAAAGCAAATAGAGTGGGACGTCCCCTTGGGACCTGGGACTGTCGCAGCAGCCAGCCACAGCTGTGGAGAGGGGTCCATCTTGGGTCAAATGACTTTGACCTGGCCTCGTGAGGCAACTGTCAAGGACCAGAAGCATCTGTCTGGACTTCATGGAATCCATGATTCTACTAGGAGTTCTGGGAGGAAAGGCACTAAGAAAGTCAGCTAGAGATGGACATCACATAGATAGGTGCTGGCTAGAGCTGAAGTGAGTACCCACAGAACTGAATTGCAGTACTCGACCCGAGTTACCAATTTTTACCACTTTTTGTCCCAGTTGTCCGACTTTCCATGGCGATTGTTCAAATTCCTGTGTTCCAACTTCCCATCCCAGTTTTCCCAAGTTCTTGTACTAGTGGACTGTTTTATTACTGTTACCTGAGTTAGAGTTACCGTTTTACCAATCAACAAAATGGCAAATCAGTAACTCAGTAAGGGTATATTCAAGGAATCATTTTACCAGACTTGGTACTTAGGCGCTGTGCTGATCAGCAACACAGGGTGATCTCAGACGTTACGCAGTTAAATTCACCACAGTGAATCCCACCCCGGTGTGAATGGCTTCACCATGGGCCGTGGTGAGACGTGCAGCCCCAACAGACTTGACAGGGGCGGCACCACCGCCCGGGGCCAACTGGAGAGAACACGGGCTGGGGGAACCCAACAGATGTGGTGGCAAGAACCGCGGTGGGAGTCCCACAAGGCACCAGGGTCACAAGGACACAAACATGGCCACCGGAGCGCAAATGAAGCCACAGACGGTGGAGGGCCCCGCCTAGGGAAGGGAAACATGAAGGGAGGGGGTGGAGGGAGCTGCAGCGCTCGCAAACAGCGGCCGCAGGGAAGGTGTGCGCACTTCAAAACGAGAAGCGCACACACACAAATGATGCAGCACACCCACACAACAAAGGGGAGTGGAATATGGGGGCAGAGGGAGGCACACACCAGGGGGGGACAGGGAACCCCCCGGCCAGTCAGACACATGGGAGGAGGGGGTGGGGAGGGGCCGGCATATCCAGCCCAGCAGGAGGGGGAGGGGGCAGGAGCCCAGCAGGCAAGGGGAAGGGGGACCCAGAAGCCCAAGGAGACAGGAGGCAGCACAAGGCACAGTGAAGCACAACAGGCATTTATTGAGGACACAAGCGGCACTGGCTGGGCGCAGAGGCATACGGAGCCAGGGCATGGGAGAATGGGCAGCAGCAAGGGGGGCACAGGGTCCAGTCCAGGAGGGGGGGGAAAACCAGCACAACATCCCGCCACGGAGCCAGGATCCGATGGAGGAGCACACCCAGTGCGCGAGGGGAGTCACTGGACAAAGGCACAGAAAGCCCCCCCGCCTGCATGGGGGAGGAGGGGCATGGGGGGCCCCCAGACACACTCTCCAAGGCATCCAGGGGGCCGCTTGGTCCAGTCCAGGAGGGGGGGGAAACCAGCACAACATTCCGCCACGGAGCCAGGATCCGATGGAGGAGCACACCCAGTGCGCGAGGGGAGTCACTGGACAAAGGCACAGAAAGCCCCCCCCGCCTGCATGGGGGAGGAGGGGCATGGGGGCCCCCCAGACACACTCTCCAAGGCAGCCAGGGGGCCTCTTGAATCCTGGGCCATGGTTGAGGGCCACCAAGGTGGGGGAGCAGCCCCAGCCCCGCGGAACAGGGGCCCCCCGGTCAGGTGTAGGAGAGCAGGGCACAGGGGTGGGGGAGGCAGCTCACAGAAACAGAGGGCTGTCAGCGACACGTCCACAGGAGGCTGCACGGAGGGTTCTGTGGTGGTAGTCGCAGGTCCCAGGTGAGAGGGTGACAGGCAGGTGGGCGGACGTGGGTCACAGGGGGTCCAGCCATCCCAAGGAAGCAGCAGGCGTTGGTGCGAGCACAGGTGGAAGGAAGGCGCTGAGGAGGCAGCCGGATGTCAGATGGGCCCGGCGCACCCTACACCCAGCTTCAGGGGCTCCCATCGGGTGAAGGGGGCGGTAGCGACTGCAGGTGCACATAGCGGGGCCATTGCCACAGTCCCCGGCAGAAGCCTCGGCCGGCCATGTGGAAGCAGATCACTTAGAAGGCCTTGAAGGGATCCGTAGAGCTCATTCCAAGTTGCACATCAGAGCGGCTGCACACCTCTGACATGGCCGTCAGCTCTGGCCCAGGCTTGGCCCTTGATTTGGTCCTGTTGACCCACTGGACAGCCTGATGGGGTTCGTGCCCACCATGTCCTGATTGGCCCTTGACTGAGGTTGCTCTGTATAAGAGGCATGTGACAGGAAGCAGGAGCCAGGCAGAACAACAATCTGGCTCCGTGTCTGGTTTGCTGCCTCCCGAACAACTGCACTTGGACCCCCCCACTGTCTTTGTCTCCTGGTTCCTGACTCCTACTTCTGCACTTCTGATCTGCTGCTGCCTACCTTCTACCCCAGTGTTTCCATTCCCACCTGACCCATCTGCTTCGGACTTGACCTTGGCCTGGACTCTGACTCTGTACTCGGATTGCTCCTTGGGACTGGTTGCCTCTCTTATCTCTGGTTCAGTTTTGATTCTGAAAGGACCTGTTGTATGGCTTTGATCCTGTAGAGACTTTGCCTTGTCCAGCCCCATGCACCTGACAGCCCCCCTGGAATGAAATATTTATGTATTTGTTTATTTATTTAGATTTCTATACCATCCTTCTCTTAAAAGACTCAGGGTGGAGTACCAAATATTTTAAATTTTCAAAGTTGCACAGAGTGATTTTGGGTTTTTGAAAATCTTGCGAGATTTTCAAGAAACCTCAGAAAACATTTGTGCATGTGCAAATGGTCTCCGGGGGTCACGCATGCGCAGAATGGCTATGGCAGCCATTTTGTGCATTCACAGAACATTTTTGGGGGAGGTTTTCTCATGAGAGTCTCGAAAACCTTGTTGAGAATGTGCGAGATCTCGCTGGGGAGGAGGGGGCGAGAATCTCGCCTGTTCTCACGAGAATGCGATCGTATTCTCATTTCACCCCTACAAAAACCCCAAACAAAGTCAAAACTCATGCCAATAAAGCATCTCTGCTCTGACCTCTAGAATTGACAGATTCAAAACTTGCTTTGAATATTTGTTTCACCTCTCGCCGAACCCCACTAATCTCACTGTTTGCTTCTGATGCAGGGTACTTTCTTTCTGCTAGCGGCTTGATTCACTCCTGATTTTGAACTGAGTCTCAGCGGTTCGTAAACTCTGGCTGAACTGACAGGGTCTCCTCGTACACTCTCTGTTTCTGCAATTATATATATTTTTTTGCCTTTAGATTTACTGAAGCAAACACAATCATTTTGCTTCATAATTCTGTTGCTGGAGGCCTGCTGGCAAGTTTATTAAGTAATAAGAGGTGACAGGCAGTGTGTTTTGTGGTGTTTACAGTGTGTCTTGGGTGGTGTTGATAAGGCACAAGGTCGTAGACTCCCGGCTTTTAATCACCTCAGAAGTGCCCCCTCGAGATGGAGTATCTTACTGGTTTAATGAAGTGAAACTGAGACGTAACAAGAAAATGTGACTTTAAACTGCCTGCTGCTTTCTGCCTGGAGAAAAGGATGTTTATTTTAGAATAAAGCATCTGTCAGGATACCAGCCGGTTCGGTCTACAGCTGCTTCTCCCCACGAAGAACATGGACTGTCCAGGTTGCCACGGCAGATGGAATAGTCCTGGAGATAAGTGCGGTTAATTCAGCCAATTGGTCAAAAATTGTGACTTGGCCAAGTTCACTCAGTGAGGTCATGGGTACGATGGTGTTGAACCCAATTCCAAATCCAGCATCTTCTCTAGAGCTGAAACAAGTACCCTAAAAAAAAATGGGTAAACTCATAGAATAGACCTCTGCACTAGAGCTGCAATCAGGCATCCAAAGATTCGGGCACCCCCAACGAAGCTAGAGTGCCTGAATTGGCCCTGCCCCATTTGAGCACCATTGATGCCCGAACAGGACCCTACAGGCAGCTTGATCACACCAAACGGCCTTTGAAACTGAATGTTCCAGGCCTGGCCACAGTGGCCCGGGGTAGATCCTGTCACTTTCAAATGTTGCTTTCTCCACAGCTGAACGGTGCTGTGAGGGGGTGGGGGAAGTGCCGTCTGGCCTTTGAAAGTGACCGGACTCGGCTGGTACCGCTAGGCTTGTCAGTTTCTCTGCATAAGGCTCACATCGGTCAGCTGACTGGTCCTTGGATAGCCCAGCAGATAGCCCGATGGGTTGCTCGAAAATGCGGTCTTTACCCAAGGGTACTAATTTTAGTACCCGTTTCAGCTCTGCTCTGAACCCAAAATGGTGGTTTGGTAATAATTGGTATCTATTTATGCTCTGTATCCTTTTTTTTCTTTGCTCTCCTGCTCAGCTGAGAGAGTCTGAGTGTGGGAGTGCCGCCTACACTCCCTCTCCCTGGCCCTAGCTGCCACCCCACCAGTAAAAGAGCCTTCAAACTATGCCCCCACCACCAAAATAAAAGCTATGAGCTGCCTTGCACATGCTTGGGACTTGATGAGTAAGGAAGGACTTGTCCTCCTACCCCTGCTATTCCATCAGTGTCTCCCCCCCCCGCCCCGAAATGAATTGTGTTTAAATGAATAGTAAATTTGCTATCCATGGTTAATGTTCACCATTCCAGAAACTTTGGCGGTTACTTGGCCATTTAACAGATTATTACGACAGCTAACTGGAAAAACAGCCGACTTGTAATAGTTAACCATTTAACTATTTCTTCTGTATTACCAAATTGCTGTTGCAAGTCTGAAACAGGAGATCTGGAGGGAAAGGAGGAAACAGAAAAGGAATTATGGTCCAACGATAAACAATAAAATGGTAAATGAAACGGTGCATGGTGGTATGTGGAAACAGAGTAAACTGGTACAATGGTTAACTAGTTAAAAACACCAAACACTAAATGAATGGATACCACTTGGTAACCGGTCCTTGCTGGAATGGGTCTGATAATGTGGATCTAGCTGGTTACCAGATAGTAGCGGATATCCGTTATAGCTCTAGTCCACCTCCTGGTCATTCTCCACCCCCACCCACAAAATTTGAGGGAATATGACCCCACTGTCCGTAGAGATATCTGATTCATCCTTGACTCTTGCCAAACTCCTGGTCTCAATCACATCCTGTAACAAGTTCCACAAACCAATTACTTGTAGCTACAGCTGAAATGAGTACCCACAAAAATGGGTACACCCATCGAATTTCCAATACCAGAATTGAACCAATTATTTCTGGTATTCTCAGTACCTGAACCAGTTTTCGATTTGGTACCCAAAATACCTACAACTGGTATACCAAAGTACTGACAACTAGCATACTGAAATATCAATTTTGTCCTGATTTTTGTTCTGGATTTTGGGAATTCTTTGGGTATTATTTCATTTTTTGGGGGTAATTTTGCATACTCAAAGAAACGTAACCAAAATTTGGGGTGGTTTGAGCACTCAAGCTATATTTGGGTACCGAAACGGTACCTGAAATGCATGTGTTATCTACGGGTAAGAAATCAGGTACCTGTTTCAGCTCTACTTGTAACTTGAATGATTTCTCTACATCATGTAGCCTCTGGATGCTGCTGTTTCCTTTCTGTAAAATGGGGCTGTATTTCTCCGCACCATGGTGAGGATTCTGCGGCCAATGTTTGTAGTGTGCTTTGAAGCTGAAAAGCCCTGGCAGTAAGCGCTAAGTGCTACTGTTGTTATTGCCTCCCTGTGGAAGTGATTAGAAATTTAAAATGTCACCGGTGTAATAAAGACGTTATTAAAAGAGCGTCAGCAGCCCGACTGGCTCACAGTGAGAGCCATACACCTTGGAAATCTTCATCTTTACGGAGGAGATAGGAAATAATTAATGTATCTATACATAGCCGGGAAGATTGATAGCCGTAATTCAAATGATGGCTGCTCAGCACTTCTCTCTGAAATGACAAAGCGCCTCCCTGAATGACTTGTTTCCTAGTCAATCAATTGAGTAATCACCAACCAGACAAGACTGGAGCTGCCATCTGAGGCCTGTAAAGGAATGATGTGCAGCCATATGGGCATCCATATGGGAGAAGCAACACCTACGTAAGACTGCCCAGGATGTATTTATTTACATCTTATTTAATTGTGAAGGAGGATCGGGTTCTTATACAGCTCCATTAGACTGGGGTCCTTGGAGAAGGTGGTACATTGTAGCTCCATTGAAGTGCAAAGGTCTAATGATAAGAACATAAGAAGTGCCGTACTGGGTCAGACCAATGGTTCATATAGCCCAGTATCCTGTCTCCGACAGCGGCCAATCACAGTGGCTTGGGAGAAGCACCCAACAGGTCACTAATGGGGGATCCATTCCCTGTTGTTTTCCCCCAACTCCCGTCATGTTCCCTGATCCTGTCTGTACAATAATTCAATGTCAATATTCATGACGTTTAATTAATATTATTGATTTGATTTATGAAAATCGTATCAATGGAAGAAGCCACAACTCCAGCAATGTGAGGAGGGTCCATCTGTGTACTTAGGTATTTAAAGCAGGAACTAAAAAATCCTCAAAATTAGGTCAACTGGAGGAGTCTTCTATGAGGAGTGATGATCTGATGACACGAGCCATTAAAAATGAAATTGGACAAGGCACAGGAGAACCTACTTGTAACAAGGCTAGCTAGCCCTGCGAGGGTTAGTGGGCTCTCAAAAGAGGTGCCTGGGAGTTGAAGAATAAACTGCAAGAGCTGTGAGTTGCTAAATTGGATTTTCCAGACACATTCTTTCCCGTCCCAATCAAAACAGATTTTTTTTAATCTCCGTCTCATTTTTGATCAATTTTTTTCCTGATCCTGATTGCTGTTATTGCAATCGTCTTTTTCGTCCATGTTCATCCATTTCATCTGTTTGTTTGTGAATGGATGGAATAATACAATTGTGAATGATGCAAATGAGTGGCATCAATGGAGATCCGCGGATGAAAATCCCACCACATCGGATGTCAAAACAGCGGAATTTTGATTGCAGTTCCATCCGCCGTTCCAAAATGGTGGATCATCTTCGCAGTAAAAAAAAAAAAAGGTAAATTTGAACCAGCCCTAAGGCCCAGCTCCCTTACTCTTAGCCAGATAAACCTTTCCAGCTGGATAAATGGAGGGAGGCTCAAGGTGGCCACTGGCTAGCATTGGGTGGGGAAGTCAGAAGCCCCACATCCTTGTTAGAGAGAAGGGCACCAGGGAAGGGAAGAGCAGGGCAAGACTGCTTGG
The DNA here is from genome assembly GCA_003113815.1 of Sphenodon punctatus. NCBI lineage: Eukaryota > Metazoa > Chordata > Lepidosauria > Sphenodontia > Sphenodontidae > Sphenodon > Sphenodon punctatus. Next base: position 2,397,270 of record QEPC01006491.1, on the reverse strand, counting down.
CAGATGAACCCCAGAGTAAGGGATGTCTGGAGCAGTTACACATCCTGTTGTGTTGGAGATTGCCGCAGCCGGGTGGAGCTCTGTGTGGAGTCTGCAGAAATAAGGGGACTGGGAGTCAAACTATAAACTTTAAGAGCCATGAGTTGCTTATAGAGCTGAAAGAAAAATCTCTGCGAGTGGCGTTTCCAACGGAAACAACTCGTTTGCCTTTATTCGCACAAGGAGGAAATGTATCGGCATTTTGGACCTTTTTCGTGATTTCCCACTATTTTCTGCCACGACTGTAAATTCTGGTAATTCCTGGTAAATTTTGTTAATTTTCAGTAATTTCCGGTACTATCGGAAATGACACTTTTCTCCCTATCAGTATACTGCCTCCCCCCCACTAATCACCTTGTCTTATCTACCCCCCCCCCCTGCCTCTTTATATACTGCCCTGTATTTGCTCAGTTCATATATTTCTGACTGGCTATGCTACACGCCTGAGGAAGGGCTCTGTGTGGCCCGAAAGCCTATTTCCTTCAACAACAGTTGGTCCAATAAAAGAGATCATTTGACCAACTTTGTTTCCCTCTCTCTCATGAGGTCATGCAGAGAGAGTCCTTGTGGAGAGATAGAGAGAGAGCCCAGACCTTGTGAGTTTTAATCAGCTCTAGTACATTAACCCAGGGATGGGGAACTTCAGGCCCTCGACCCAATGTGGCCCATGGAAAGTTTTTGTGTGGTCACTTCTGAGTTCCTTGGTCTGGCCCTGGATCCAGTTCCTACCTCCAACCACTGAACACCTGAGCACAGGGTAAGGGAGCAGATGTGAGAACACCATGCACACAAGGATAGAGGGCAGATATCTGATCTAACAATTCCATGATCTGGGCCTTCCTTGAGTACACCTCTTAAGCACCCCGCCCCCAACTTGTACGTGGCCCTCAGAGCTTGTACTAATTTTCAAAGTGGCTCCTGGGACAGAAAAGGTTTCCTATCCCATCTTAACCAAACCATGCTTCCACTCCGACAAGGAAGGACGTTCAACTAAAGGGCTGTTGAAATCCAGACTCTGAGATCTTCTGTATTTTAAATTTTTATGGTGCAGTAGGCAGGCTAGAGAAGTTTTGTCTGGTTGTTGTAATTCACCATATCGTCCTTAGTCCTCTGTCTCTTTAGCCGTCATTGTCCTCTTTGCTTAGATCGGCTAGCGCATCACCTCTCCAAGCCCAGGAATCCATTTGTGAGATAAAGCTTTCCCACGTCTGCAGGCTCGTTGTTGGTAAATCAGAATCCTTTTTATAGCCTCCTTCTCTGCTCCGAGTTACTGGCCCAGATGATGTGAATCAATGCAGCTCTCGTGATGGGTCAATGGCAATTTACGCCAGCTCCAAATCAGTTCCTTTAATTTCGAAATATAATTAACTTTAATTTCGAAATATAATTAACTAGGAGGTCACTCTGAGGTTTTTGTACCTAGGAGCTAAGCACGTTGATTTTAAATAATTCAGGCATTGCTCTGAACTCCGTGCAGTTACAGAAGAGGAAATTCTTATCCTTTGGTTTTGAGCACTTACCGGAAATTAATCCGCAATGAACTAAGCATGACTTGTGTTTTAAGAATTTTAAGCCACAATCCACCAATCACTTATCTTGGAGTGTTTCCACCGAAATCCACTGGGCTTCACCACCCATCCACTACCCATTTCTTCAGAGTAAATGATTGGTGGATCATGGCCCTTACACTAGAGAGAGAATGTTGTTGATGTCTTGGTTCACAATGTAAGAGATGGAGACCAAGTACTTCAGATGACCCTTTTAATTATTTTATAAGCTTCTTCTACATACCTATAAGCGTCTTCACTCTGCAGTCCCTCACGACCTCTCCTTCCTCCTCGTGACCTCCGTTGATTGAGCAAGTTGCTCTTATCTGCACCTTTCTCCTCCATTGCCAGCTTCAATTTCATGCTTTTCACCTTGCTGCACCGTATGCCTGGGACATTCTTCCTGAGAGAGGCAATGCACCTGCCCCCTTCCATGTCCATATTAAAGTCACGACTAAAGGCCTACTTCTTTGAGGTCGCCTTTAAGTCATGATCCTAATCATTAATCATGATCTTAGTTAGAATGAATCAATTACGGAATAAACTGTTACTGCACCCTGTAGACCATGATTCATTCAACTGTTGCCTTGGTTTTAACTGTCTGTGTCCATGTCTTATCTAGATTGTAAGCTCCTTGGAGCAGGGACTGTCTTTTATGTTATGGGTATTTGTACAGTGCTGCGTATGACTAGTAGCACTCTAGAAATGTTAAATAGTAGTAGTTGTAGTATTGGATCAACTTCTGTTGAAGATGGGGAGAGTATTTACTCTTTCAGGCCACACAAAACCCTTCCTCAGGCAAGAACGAACTATAGATTGAACAAATGAAGGGTGCATAAAGAGGCACTTTAAAGTACTTTCCACTGTGGGTGGGAATGGAATTAAAAAGAACATTTTTATCCCACATCTAGAAACAGATTTCTATAGATGAACCGAGGCTTAGACTGCTTTCCAGCATTACATGGGAGGGGTGGGAACCTTCGCAATTGTCATCGCAGCTCTCTAAATGCCAGGATTAGCGCCCGTCAGAATACACAAATCTCTTTTTAGCTCATGAGACCACCCATGCACGACTGAGTCCCCAGCTATCGCCTTTACAAGGACAGGTGTTCCTACGTACTCAAAGGGGATAAGTGCATTCTGACGAGCGCTAATAGGGATGGGCGAACGCGGTTTGGATGTTCGGAGTTCGGACCGAACTCGGTCTGTTCGGACGTCCGAACCGAACGTCTGAACTGAACTCTCGAACGACTGAACAGTTTGGTCATGTTCGGATGAGTTCGGGGGCAGGAAAAATGTATTTTCAGGGCCGAAAATTAGGTTTCGGTTTCAATTTAGTTTCGGTTTCGCTATTTTTGAATGTTCGACCAAGTTTAGCCAAACCGAACTCGGTTGAATCGAACCCGAACTTGGGTTTTGAACTGAACGACCGAACATCTGAACATCCGAACTGCGTTCTGTTCGCCCATCCCTAAGCGCTAATCCTTGCAATTAGAGAACCGTACTGGTGATTGTGAAAGTCCTCTCCCTTCCCATGTAACGTCAGAAAACAGCCTTAATGTATTAATTTGAAATCTTAGAATGTTACAAAATAATACTATGAAAAGGGGAATCTAATAAGTATAATAACCACTCAATGGCCACGTCAGGGTTGAATCACAAAATTCTACTCAGTTCCGTTTCCAATGGACCTGGGAGGTTCATTCGGTCTGATCAGAAATCGGACCGAATGAAATAAACTGGAAGCCATTTTTCGCAAGCACAAATGGGGTGGGCTGTGGCTCAGGTGGTAGAGCGCATACTTTGCATGTATAAGGTCCCAAGTTCAATCCCTGCCATCTCCAGTTCAGGATCTCTGGTAGCACGCCTGGGTGAGACCTCTGCCAGGGATCCTGGAGAGCCAGATTTGAAACCCTGCTGCCATGTCAGGTTGTGACAATACTGGGCTAAGGTGGACCAGTTAGACAGCTCCTTAAATGGCTGTCATGATTCTGCGGATACTAAAATGGCCACCACCATACAACAAGAGAACAGCTGCCATTTTGTTGTATGATGACATCCATTTTGTGCATGTATAGTACAGCTGGTGTTATTTGTGCATGCAAACAGTGGTCCAGTTGGAATTCAGACCAAAATTATTTTGGCCTGAATTCCAACTGGAAAAACAATAAACCATTCTGAATTCGTGGAAAAGTCAGTGAAATTGGAACCATTTATTCAACCCAGCTAGGGCTGAAATGAGGGGTGGGGTGGAATTCTTGCGAGAAATTCGTGAGAATTGAGATGGGGGGGTCAGGAACTCAGGTGTTCTCGCCTCCCCTCTCGAGCTCTTGCAAATTACTCAGGGTGGGGTTGCATGGGGGTGAGGGGCTGCATGGGGGCTGGAGGTGAGCAGGGGGCAAAGACAAGTCTGCTAAGTATCTCTGGCCCACGTCTGGGGGAGAAGAGAAAGTTCAGCCAGGGACACCGTGTCGCACCGGGCCCCGACAGCTGGAGCATGCTCAGAGCATTGCTAGGCTCTGCATACTCTTTTCAAAGATGGTGCCTGCAGGGCCGAGCAGCTCTTCTGAGCATGCGTGGCCCTGTGGCTGCTATCTTTGAAAAGGGCACGTAGGGCTGCGCATGCTCAGAAGAGCTGCTCGGCCCTGTGGCTGTCATCTTTGAAAAGGGCATGCAGAGCCAAGCAGTGCTCTGAGCATGGTCCAGCTTCGGGACAGTTTTTCTTTTAAACTGAAGACTTGGGAACGGGACCAGCATGGCGTGGAGCACCGCGGTGGGGAGGGGGTTGGAACACCCCTGATGGCAAGTACACCCCTGCCCTATCCCCGCTAAGACCCCAACCCCCTGCCCTTGTCCCCGCCCAAACTTTCCCTTCCCCCCCCACAGGGATTCTGGGTGGGGGCCGGAGGTACTCAGGGGCTTGTCTTTGCCTCCTGCTCACCTCTGGCCCCCATGTCCCTCCCGCCTGCAACCCCCACCCCCTCGAATTCTCACCAGCTCTCGACGAGAAGAGGAAGGTTTCTTGGCTCGGCTCGAGGCGAGACAGGAACACACACCCCCTTGTTGAGAACTGGTGAGACAATGGAGCCATGTTTCAGCCCTAGATGCAGCCCTAGACCATGATGCACCACCACGTACTCCAAAGTAATCCCTCTGGGATTCAATGAAATGTCTAAAGAATTAGTGGCTGGTGAATTGTGGTCAAGATCGTTAAATAATCAAATACTAGTGCTGAAACTCGGTCCTCAGTTTTCCCCAGGAAATATCGAGGACAGGTGCATTCGGCCTCGATTATCCGAGTTCCGAAGTTCTGAGGAATGGCCCCAGAACTTCTGAACTCAGCAAACCTCAACTGAGTACAGGGAAGGGGGCCAGAGAGTCACTAGAGCAGGTGTATGGGGGGCAGAGGCCAGTACTAGACTGCTGCTACCCCTTCCCTGGCCCCTGCTGTCAGGAGAGGGAATGAGCCAGGGAAGGGGGGGTTGAGGACCTAATGGGTGGCCTAGCAGGGTGTGTGTGTGTATTCTAGGACTGGAAGTCAACATTCTGGGTCAATTTGGGTACCAGAAATCCTTTGGGTATGTTTTTGTAGGCAGTTGTTTCAACTCTACAGCCAATGTTTATTGAACCAGAGCTCAGAAGAAGCCTTAGATTTGCTCTCTCTGCCCCACATGTATGGTATTTCCTTTTGCGATAGCCTGTGTGATGGTGATAAATAAATGACTCGATGATGCATCTCATGGTCCCCAAAATAGGCCTCCCCAAAGGGAACAGGCCTTGCAATAACAGCAGCTGAAGCCCACTGTTGGGCAGCTTGGGAGTCTTTGCTGGGATGAATTAAACTGCTCAAACACCACGGCGATGATGGGCACATTGGAAATATTTAGGCCACTGAGCTAACGGCAGAGTAAATGGGACACAACCTCTCCCAGAGGATATGGATTTTGCCGTCCAGTTCCGTGTTATGACACTCAATCAGCACTGCAGCAATCGGTCATGCTGAAAAGGTATTGACTGGTGGTAAAACGCTGGTACTTACCCACTCATTTTGGATTGTTTTATTGCTTACGTTTGCACTAGCTGATGTGACTTTTTTATTTTTTAATTTTTTTTTTAAAGTACTCTGCCGTGCAGAGCTAGCTTTTGCCTGGACCCGCAAGGATCATTGCCCTTTGAATTTAGGGGAACTTGAAAAGGACAGATGTTCCTCTTCTATTAGCAAAGGGCCTTGGGATCAGGCATCTTCCTTAAATTACAGGAACCTTACGTGCTACTTGTTAGGAAGGCTCTAGATTTTTGCTGGTCTCTCCTACTTGGAGGGTGAAAAGAAAACAAGACAACAGAATGAACAGAGGTAAGGTAGACGGTGTTACTACCCCTCCTGCTTTGACCTGGAGCATCTGGGTTTTCATCTGTCCCTTTCACCTCCAGGTTAAGTTCCGAATTCACTAGTGTGGCAGAGTCTAGCCACAAGATGGTGGCCAGGACAAGACATAAGATGGCGCCTAAAGAAGAAAAAGGATACTGGTCCTTTAAGTCAGTCCCAAGGCTTATCCCATAGGCCTATATAAAGGCTCTGTCTCACTGAGAGGAGGGGAGTCTGGAGGGGACAGCTGAAGAAAGCACAGCTCCTGGGGGGCGGATGTCCAGGGACTGATAGCCCAGAAGGAGGGAGCAAAAGTCCCATACAGGACTCACTAAACCCCGAGACTCTGAAGGATTAGTAGGCCTCATATTTGGAAGAACCTGTAGATAAGGTGGGATTAACCCATATTTGCTTTGGACTATTTATGTTATAAGGTTTATAAGCCTTTGTTTTCGGAGAAGTCCTTAAAGGTGGGTAAAGGCTGGCTGTAGGGGTGAGTGTGGAGGCCAGACCAAAAATTGAGGCACTGCTCATTTGTGGAAACCCAATGGAGCACTGCAGGGCACCCCATCATCTGTCCAGGACTCTGAGTTAATTGCCCAGAAGACCCAGACAAGGGGACCCCTGTGACAACCAGGTTGCTTGGAGATGTTTGGATAGCCAAGGGAAATGTTTTTTCAGGGCTCTGAAATGGGGTGGCATTAAAAGGCTCCCTTACTGTCTTTCTGACATGGCTCCACCCCCTTTGGAATATTGAGATACCATGATGCTCCAAAGGGGGTGTTGCCGTGTTGGGAAAGGGTCCGAGAGTCCCTTTCTCCCACCCCTTTCTGACATCATAATAGTTTAAAGGAGGTGTGGTCACATCAGAATGAGGCAGAAGAGTCCCTTTGCTCAGCCCCATTTTTGAAATGACCCCACTCGTTTGGGTTCAAGCTTTGGGGAAGGTGGCAACTCTAGACATAGGCCTCGTTTGCCCTTGGGGTTATGAATAGGACTGAAACAAGAATCAGTTTGTTTCTTGTGAAAATTTCATGAGAATTGAGAATCATTACCAAAATCTTAGGATAATTTTGGTAATGGTTTGAGATCTTGGAGAGAATCTTGTCCATTTACCATGTACCATTTACTGTTTACCACGATTTACCATGTACCGTATAACAATTTACCATGTCCCATTTGTATTTATTTATTATTGTTAGTTGGGATAGTTAATAGGGATATTAAAATTTGCTAATAAATGAATAAATAAATAATACATGCAAAGCATACACTCTACCACCTGAGCCATGGCCCACCCCCATTCCGGGACATCAGGTACCCGAATCGGGTTGAAATCCATTATTGAATCGTACCTGAAGTTTTTGAGTTGATTCAGGTAGCGGACATTTGATGGGTATAGCCGTTTTTACGGGTGCTCATTTCAGCTCTAGTTGTGGAGGGTTGGAGCTGTTTGGGGTTGAGAGACATGGAACAGGGGTAGCTTATGCAGAACGCACTCTTTTCATGGTGGTCTTGATTCCTAGCCCTTGCGTCCTGGTCCCTAGATTTCCTTTGTACAAAATTGGGACTGTCTGGCTGCCTGCCACTTCCAACAGCTTGTAGAATCAAATGGCTCCACGGTCAAAGAGTGGTGAAGACGTGAGCGCAGATGTTCATGGGTCTGCAACCCCTGCTGCTTTCCGTCTCGTGCCAAGGACGCCAGGTGGGGAACGCTGCAAATTCAGGACGAAAGGAAGGCAAGAAAAAACCTTGAGTGCATCAGAAATCTGTGCAAAATGCGTGGAAGCCGCAACACTGACAATAGTGTAGTTGTGTATGTGTGTGTGTGTTCATGTGCACACATTTCTTGGAAGGACTGTCTCCAGGGCAGTGTCTGTGTGTGTGTTTGCATTGGGAGGGTGAGTGTGGATACATGTCTCTTTATCCTCTCAGCTGCTTACATTGCTGAAAAGATTAGGTTTGACTCAATAATTTGCCAATAGACAGGAATGAGCTTTGCAAATGAGTTGTCCGAAGATGATTACTTGACTGACTATGGAGCAGATCGGGGACCTGCAACCCTTGTTCACCGGTCAATAAGCCATCTGCCCAAAGGGTGAGGGAGGCAATTTGCCTGTGTCAGCTACCCTGTTTCAATGGTGAACGAAGGAGAGAACTTGAGGTACGGCGATGCGATCAGAGTTTGATTTTTGCATTTATTTTATTTAAATTTCCAACCTGCCCTTCCCCAAAGGCTCAGGGCTTAAAAGGGCAGCTCATTTTCTACCTGTGGGCCATGATTAGGTACCTGGATGGCTGAAAAATAGATAATTCCCAGTACTGATTTTTTTTTCAAATTTATAGTAACCAATTGGTAAATCGGGAAGGAAAACACAGAAATAGGGATGAAAAATTGAAATATCAGGACTGGAAGTTGACATCCTGGGACATTCCGGGACTTCGGGTACTAAAAATGGGTGTCACCCACAGCAGTCAGCGCTGCACCGGGCCACAGGCATCCCCCAGCTATGTCAGCACCGGGCCACCAGCAGCACCAACCCCATTGTCTTGGAGATTGCTACGGCCTCGGCCAACCTGGAGCGGTTCTGAGGACTGCATGACAGGATAGAAAGAACTCAGTGCTTCCTCTTCTTCCTCTACATAAGGGGAAGGCAGCTAACTTTCAGTGGCTTACCAACAGGTCCATTCCCTTCTCTGCCTACTGCCTTTCAGCTCTGTCTGCGTCACACCTAGCATCTGTCCTCCTCCTCACTGCTGCTGCCCTCATCTGCTTGATCGTTTTGTTGATGCCTGTGCTAACTGACCTCCTCTCCACCTTGACGATGCCTCCACTTGCTTTCCTTGCTGGTGCCTTCCAGTCTCCAGACCCCACCTTTGCCTTGGGTCAAAATGAGAGAGAGAGACAGAGACTTTGCTGTGGGGAAGAGACTGTTTAAATTAAGATTAAGTGTGTGTGTGCGGTGGTGGGGACATGATGGGCCATCTTCAAATATCGAAAAGGATGTCACAAAAAAGGTGGTGATCCTTTTTCTTTGATGTCATGGAAGATAGGGCAAGAGGGATCGGACTTAAATTGCAGCAAGAGAAATATCCGTTAGATACGAAGAAAAACTTCCTAGATGAAAGAACTGCTGAGCAATGGAATAAACTGAGGGATCTCCCTCCTTGGAAAATTTCAAAGCTAGGCTAGATGACTGTCTACCCAGGATGCTGTCAGCAGAGGATATCCTGCTTGGAAGAAGAGGTTAGAATAAAACAGAGTTGGAAGGTATTTTGGAGAACATCTAGTCCAACCCCCTGCTCAATGCAGGTAATCCACATCTGCAGCATCCCTGACAGACGGGCCGTCCAGCCTCTGTTTGAAAACCTCCAGTGAAGGAGTGTCCACCACCGTCCTCAGCCGTTTGTTCCACTGTCGAACAGCTCTTGCCATTAGGAAGTTCTTCCTAATGTTTAGCCGAAATCTGCTTCCTTGTAATTTGAGCCCATTGGTTCTAGTCTTGCTCTCAGGAGCAACAGAGAACAAGTCTGCTCCATCTTCTCTGTGACAGCCCCTTCACATATTTGAAGATGGCTAGCATGTCTCCCCTTAGTCTTCTCTTCTCCAGGCTAAACATACCCAGCTCCTTCAACCTTTCCTCATAGGACTTGGTTTCCAGACCCCTGACCATCTTTGTCACCCTCCTCTGAATGTGCTCCAATTTGTCAATGTCCTTCTTTAAAATGTGGTGCCCAGAACTGGACACAGTACTCCAGATGACGTCTGACCAGCGCAAAATAGGTTGGATGAGATTACCCTTAAGGTATCTTCCAGTTCAACCTTTCTTGATTTACAGGACCTGTGGGAACTAAGGTGAATGTCCAACAGCTGATACTGCTACAACCGGTTTATTTTACTGCCCCGGGATTGATGGATTAGGTACTGTTGAGATCAACCCCTCTCCCACCTCCTGCATTCTTTGTGTAAACCTCTAGGCAGAGGAAAGCTAACATTGCTACCTAGTAAACCCGGTAACATCGGGTACCAATCAGTACCCGACCAGTGTGTGACAGGCTACTCAATGTACTGATTTACCATTTTGTGTCCCAATTTTCTGATTTCCGGTACTGATTTTCAAGCTTTCTGTCCCGTTTCCTATACCAATTTACCAACCAGTAAAACAGTAAATTGGTAACAATAATACCTGGTATTTTCAGATAATTGGGCGCCCAATTGGTCCTTGGGTAGCCCATTGGAAGTCCAACATGGTGCTAAGAAAATGTGGGTATTATCCATTTCAGCTCTACTTGGGGCCAGAATCTGCCAAATCCTATAGTTTTTATTTTTATTTATTTATTTATTTATTTTATTTATTTATTTAAAATTTATTTCCCACTCCTCCTGCCCACAGGACAGCCTGGGGCGGTGAACAACATTCAATAAAATAAAAAAAACCCAACAATTTAAACAATTTAAAATAATTAAAAATACAATACAATGTGGGGAACCCCCACCACTACCCCCCGCCAAAAGCCTGACGGAGCAGCCAGGTCTTACATACATGCCGAAACAGCAGGAGAGTGGGAGCCAACCGAGCCTCCTCCGGGAGCAAATTCCACAGCACAGGGGCGGCCACCAAAACGGATCTCACATCGGTGGCCACCCGCCTCGCCCGGGGAACCTCCCAAAAGGCTCCCATGAACGATCTCAAGGGTCTCACGAGCACATGGGGAGTGAGGTGGTCCTGCAGATAAGCAGGGCCCAGGCTGTGAAGGGCTTTAAAAGTTAAAACCAGCACCTTGAACCTGTCCCGGTGCTTTATAGGCAGCCAGTGCAGAGCCTGGAGCACTGGTGTCATGTGCTCCCTGCGACCTGCCCCCATAAGGAGACTGGCCGCGGCATTCTGCACCAGCTGCAGCCTCCGGACCAGCTTCTCGGGCAGCCCCAAGTAGAGCGCGTTGCAGTAATCCAGTCTCGAGGTGATGAAGGCATGGATGACAGTGGTGAGGTTGGAGTCTGAGAGATACGACTGAAGCCGCCGAACAAGATGTAACAGCCATAACGCACTCCCCGCCACAGCCACAACCTGAGATTCCAGGCTGAGCCATGAATCGAGGAGCACACCCAGACTCCGCACTTGAGAGACCATGGGAGGGCAAACACCCCCCCCCCAACAAGAGGAGATTCAGCCACCCCCAGGCCCCCCAAGCCCTCACCCACCAACATCACGTCAGGATTCAATTGCAGATGACTCGACCTCATCCAAGCCCCCACAGC
>QEPC01006491.1:2366297-2381280 GCA_003113815.1 Sphenodon punctatus | reverse complement strand
GGCCTTCTTGAGACCGGGGGTCAAACTCCCCTGCTGAAGGGGCACGTTGATTACCCTCGCCAGCACCGTCCCCAATGTCTCCCTGGAGGCTTTCACCAACCATGATGGGCATGGATCTAATTCACAACTGGTGGCCCTAACAGACCCCAGGACATCCACAGCATCAGCTGGCATCACTTCCTGAAAATCAGCCCCAAAAGATGGACCAGATGGGGCCTCCATCACCTTGCGCTCCACCTCTACTGTCCCTAATCCAGTGTCGAAGTTGCTCTGGATCCGAGTGATCTTGTCTACAAAGTAGATGGCAAATTCCTCACAGTGGGCTTGGGACAAGTCCCCGTCCAGGCGGAGGGAGGCCGGACTGACCAGCCCCCGCACCACTTGGAACAGCTCCACTGGATGCGACTTTGCAGATGCTATAAGGGCGGCAAAGAATTCTTTCTTTGCCGTCCTCACAGCCTCAACATAGGACTGCAAATGGGCCCTATGGAGAAGTCGGTCGGATTCAGAATGAATCTGACGCCAGCATCGCTCCAGTCGCCTACCTGTCTGCTTCATACACCACAGCCCCTCAGTAAACCAAGGGGTTCTGCGGTGACGGGACAGAGGTAGGAGACGCTTTGGAGTCACCCTGTCAATGGCCTCCGCGAGCAAAATGTTCCAAGCTTGGACGAGTTCTTCAACAGAGTGGCCATCAAGGTCTAAGGTTAACTGCTCCTGGAACCACTGAGGTTCTATCAGCCTCCGAGGGTGGACCAACCTAACTGGTCCATCTCCTTCTGGAGGTGGTGCGCTAAGAGACTAGTCTGTAGGAGGTAATGATCTGTCTATGGGTGAAAACAGACATGACGCTAACCACCCTTTAACCACCCTTGGTGGTTATTTATGCATGTTGCAGGGCTGTATTGGTGCCCTATGTAGCCCCATGACAAGGACATGACCCTCACATCCCCCACTACCAGATCACCCACCTCAAGGCCAGAACAGAACACCAGGACGAGTAATGAAATGGGAACCAGATAAAGGTTGATATCCATTATGTTGGACCCATCCTGGATTGGGTGAATCTGTTGGACATGGCATATTTGGGGGAGGGGAAGGAGAATCAATTTTTGCCCTGGCCAAAGCTGTGGAATTAGTGCATCATGATTCAGAGAATTATGTGGGACAAAGGACACAGTTTTGTTGTGGGGGAAAATCTTGAAAAATAAATCATTGGAACAGTGATAAACAGGTCTTAAAAGAGACATCCTTGGCCAAAATTTGACCTTGGAGGCATCTGGCTTTCAATTCCTGTTGGCCTCTGTGTTTGAGCCACATGCTCATTGGAAGAGTGGCATTCAGCCCTTATTGGACACAATGTTGTTTGCCCTACAGCTACTGCTGACCCATCTGTAGAGAACCTGGATGCCAATTAATGGGTTGGCCAGTTTTCCAACTATTAAAATAGCACCATACCAGCAATGACCTTAAGCTCTTATGCTGTTTCTGGGTCAGATCTTTTGTTTCCAAGCTATTGCAGGGCCTTGTGATAAAGACACTAACTGTGGAGAGCTCAGTGGCTCTGTCCAAGACTCCATAAGAAATGTGGGATAAGTTGTTTAACCGCTGAGTCCTCACTCCTTCTCTTTGCAATCTTCTTTGGGATCTTCTTCAGTCATCTCTTTTGATTCCTATTTGTTCCATGTCAGTTTTTCTTTCGCTCCACATGTCTCCATGCACTCTTTCACCACCTCCCTCAGTCTGTTTCTTGGTTAGGGTTTCTCTCTAGAGACAGAAGGAAGAAGACGACCAAGTCATTGAATTCTCTTACAGACATGATCATGGTCTTCTCTTTCTGTGCGCCCAAACTACTAAAGTGATAGAGACAAAGGAGTTTAAACGATCTCTTTTATTGGACAAACTTATGTTGCCGAGAGTATGCAAGCTTACAGACCACACAGGGCCCATCAGCTGGCTTATAAGAAGTAAGAACTATTATTTTTACCAAACTGGTTTTTATAAGCCTGAGGAAGGGCTCTATGTGGACCGAAAGCTTGCATATGCTCACTAACAGAAACTGGTCCAATAAAAGATATTATCTGTGCTACCGTGACTCCATCTCTTACATTACTCTTTCTAGACAAACTACAGAAAGGTGTTTTCAAATAAGCAAGGCGATGGGGGAGGAGTCCGGTGTCACCATGTGCTTTGCCACAGAGCGCCAATGCAGGTGGAATGCGCGGGGAACGATTCAAATGGGTGGGTACCACAGCCATGGAAGCAGCTACTGTATATTTGGCTGGTCCCGCATGGAGCACTCTTGATTTCCCGGCATGGCTCCATGCATGGTCATGAGTCACGTGAGTCTGCATCTGGTTGCTCCACCTGAAGATGGGCAGTCAGATACGTGACTCCTGGGTGACCCATACGGGGTAGCATCTCATCTGAAAACACCCAAATCCTTCTTTCCCCCATTCTGTTTGCAAAGGGTAACCATGCTTGTCTACCGAGGACTTTATTAAGGACCTGGCCTTTTCCTTACAAATCCTTGCGTCCATCCAAGCTTTTGTCATGATGGTGGTTACTCTTATTTGTCAGTACCAAACAACAGAATTGTCCTGGAATGCAAACGTTTCTTCATTTTTTTACATCATCATAGAAGTATTTAGTCTTAAAGAATATTACTGTGTTCAAAAACTTACACACTTTTGGTGTTTGGGAACCAAAATGGTTTGAAATAAGAACATTTTCAGAAGCATCCCAGTGGTGGTGGTATTTATATAGCCCATCCAAAGCATTTCATAATTATTGCCTTATTATTTATTTTTTATTTATTTAGTTCAATTTTTACCCCACCCTTCCCAGTTGGCTCAAGGCAGCTTATAACGATGCTATGAGGTAACTTATACCCATTGTATAGAGGGGGAAATGGAGTCTGAGAGATAGTGACTGGCCTAAGGCCACATGGTGAGTTCATGGTGCAGATAAGATTGGAACCTTAGTCTCCTAGGCCCAAACCCCAACATCTTATCCACTAGGCTAGATCGAAAAATTAAACATGTTTCAATTTCAAAGGTTTTGAAATGAAGACCTTGTTTAAACTTTCAAGAAAACCTTTTTCAACAAATAAAAATTTGATGCAGTCTAGAGGAAATAATTTTCTGTCCTTGGATTGACTCTTATACTTCAATCCCCAGCGAAAATGCAACCAACTGTGGAGTTGGAGTTGATATAGCTGGCTTTACATAATGCAATACAACTCAATAAAGCTTGAAATAATAGTATAGCCCCTATGCTGCTGCTCACCATAAAATCAGGCCATATCTGCATAATCCACCAATAGAGATTAAATAAGCAGCACAATAACTAGGCGTGTGCACCAGGCCCACATGTCATTTTCGTTTTCGTTATTAAAATATGTTGTTTTCGTTATCATTATTAACGACAATGTCATTTATGTTTTCATTATAATTTTTAAAATCATTTTTGTTATTGGTATCAATATTGTTATCAGTATCATTTTCGTTATCGGTATCAATATTCATTAGCGTTATCATTATCGTTATTGATATCGGTACCCTTTCAAACAAAGATTTTATTTTTGGTATCAGTATGGTTTATCGATTCCCGTGCACAACTAATATCTATCGAAATCTACGGGAGACGGGAAGGGAAAAGGAAAACTATTATCTAATCAATTATCTATATAACTATTCTAATCTAATCTATATGTCTATTATATATACTATATATAGATACTACCTATCTATATATAATGTACAGGGCGGAGAAGGGCAGGGAAAGGGAGAAGGTAAAATGTAGGGTAGGAGGAAGGAAAGGTATTGATAATACAATGAGGACTAGGAAAGATTTTTTTGTGTGCAAGCACCATAGTTCTGTAAATGCAACCTGACTAGCAGAGCTCTCACAGAATGGACAGAAAAAACCTGGCCCTCCCATTATGAGGGGTTGCAGTGCCCTCCCCTAGAGCCCCTCTGATTGGTTGTGGGAGGCAGCAGGCATTGAGCAATCACAGAGTGCCATGAGATTGCTGGGGCCTGCTTGTGCTGCTCATTGGTCAACGATACATCCATCAAATACTGCTGAGCTGCTCGCCCCAACCAACACAGGCACAGTTCAAGAGTTCAACCCTGTTAAGATGTCTGCTTCCTCCTCCCATCTCCACATTTTTCCTCCAAAACCCAACTGCCACAGCACTAATAATAATGACAATGATAACGACATTGTTGTTTTTGTTTCTCGTTATCATTTTTGTTATTGATTTTGTTATCATTTTAGTTTTCATTATTGTTATCATTATTGGTATTCTCGGTTGTCATTTTTGGTATTCTCAGTTGTCGTTTTCGTTATCGTTGTCAGTATTCTCGGTTGTCGTTTTTGTTGTTGCAATAACGAAAATGAAAATGACAATTTTCATTATCAGTATTAGAATAAAGAAAACTACATGCACACCCCTAAGTCAATAACTGCTCATGATTCCCTCCCCCCTCAATTTCAAGCAGATTGTAGATGATCCAAACAACATTTGTCAAAATGTTTGAGCAACCGATATTTTTGCAATTTTGGTTAATTGGCTTTTGTTTCATTTATCTCGGCCATTTGTGGTTTTTGGTTTGTTTCCACCAAGCATAATGAAAACGAGGGGTGGGAAATCAGTGGTAAAAAAATGGAAAATGGCTGAAACCAATTAACCAAATGTACAAACTGAAATTGTGCAAATGGTAATCGATTGAAAATCGGACGGGAAGCATTAGTTACTTTGTTTGCTCGTTTGCGGTTGAATTTTTTTGGATTCGACAGGCTTGCTCATCTTGGCAGGTACTCATTTAAGCTTCACCCGTAAAACCCATTTAGCACCAGCGCTTGCCCATCACGCTGACATAAATCCTCTTTGCTTCAATGGGACTTGTGTGAGTGCTAAAGCTTAGTGGAGGAGCAAAAAAACCTGGAGGATCAGACCCAGATCCTGAAAAACATAGACTGTGAGAATGCACAGGACCTTGTGTTTTGTGGGCCCCTCAGAAAGGCACCCCAGAACGTGTGGCCAATTAATACATTTGAAATGAAACAAGACTCTGAGATGCACTGATGTAAAATACAGACCCTTGGGGCCTCCAACATGGGGAGACAAGGCCCACAGTAATTCAGGAGGGACCATCAATGTATGGGGACTATATGTAAATGAAAAATAAAATGTATGTAACATGTGGGCCTGCAGCACAGGTCACCCTGGGTGCTGAAGGGGATGTTGTTAGAGGTGAAATGGGTAGTGAGTTTGCTACCTGTGGGTAATACTTGCATTTTCAAGTAGTCTTTGGTTGGGCTGGTTCTGATCAGCCATTCTGATTTGGTGGAACTTTCCCATGAAATCATAGTGCTCCACGCTCTGCACTGGCTGCCTATAGCGTACCGAGCCAGAGTCAAGGTGCTAGTATGGATTTACAAAGCCCTGCACGGTCTGGGCCCCTCATATCTTGGGGACCGCCTCACCCTCCGCGCCTCAGAGCGATCCCTTCGGTCCACCGGGGGCGCCTTTCTGGAGGTCCCCCGTGTAAGACGGGGGGCCACAATGGAGAAGGCGTTCTTAGTGGCCGGGCCACGGTTATGGAATTACCTCCCGGAGGAGGCTCGCCCGGCCCCGCCCTGTTGGCCTTTCGACCTGTCTGTAAGACTTGGCTGTTCGGCCAGGCCTTCGGTGGGGTAGGGGGGTGGGGGTTGGTTTTTAGTGATGTTTTTAAATTGCTGGAGGTTGATTTATTGTTGTTTTTTATTGTTATATTGGGTTTTATAATATTGTACGCCGACCTGAGATGCCGTGGGCATGAGGGGGTGGCTAACAAATGGAATGAAATAATAATGGCCTATCAAAATTCTGGTCAGAATTCCGACTGTACCATTTTTTTATGCATGCACAAAATGGTGTTTTGTTTGCTTTGTTCGGTCCAAGTTCCAATTGGACCGAATGAAATGCACACTTCCAATGGAATCAGCACTGGTCGAAAAGTCCAATATCTTCCCTAGAAGTTTCCATTCAGTGCCTGAGTCAGTTATCTGATTACCCCAAAATACCAGATATTGCCATTACTGAGTTATCAATTTAAATCGGTAAATTGGTACAGAAATCAGGACAGGAAGTCAGAAAATCGGTACCAGAAATGGGAAAATCGTTACTGGAAGTCAGAAAATCAGAATGTAAAATGGTAAATCGGTATGTCAGGTAACCCATTTTGCACTATTTGAGTACGCATTTTTGCAGATACACATTTCAGCAGTAGTTTTATTTTTAATTTTTTTTTTATTTTTAAATGAAAATGAACAAAAGCAAACATATGATGTTTGCATATTCATTCATTTTTGGGGCTTTAGTTACTAAAACGAATGAGGCTCTGTTGGTTTTACTAACTAAAAAATCCAAAATGAATTGCACACCCCTAATTTGTTGAGGATCATACAGCTTGTATAGCAACATGTTCATTTTATTAAGTTAGTAGGAAATGAACTTTTCCTTGCTGCTTGCTTTGGTTCAACATCGGCAACAAAACAAATCTTTAACTAGAGACTCCGGGAATTCTAGGGGAATTTTTCTAAGAACTGCATGAGTTGTATTGTGCGTATATAGGGATTGTGTGAGCCCCCGGGAGCCCCCGACAGGGAATGGTGAGTGCAGTGACTGAGAAAAAATGGATTCTGACACTGTAAGTGAAGATTAAATGGGGGAGAGAATGTGGTTTCAGCTGGCAGTCATTAGATTAACAGCTTGTATAGTTCAATAATCAGTTTAAATTTGGGTTTATCGTGCGTGCGAAATGTGCGGCTCCTCAAGGTCTATGGCTGGAGCCCAAAGCCGTTGAAAGTCACGCAGTGTTGAAAATAAGGCGTTACTGGAATTTCTTTCTGGCCGTTGGGGAGAGACAGTGCTGGGAAGGGAAGGCTCTTCTTTGTTGGCAAGATAACTCCATAAAGAAGATCAGGGTGGCTTACAAGATAGGACTTGATGAAATATCTAAAAATGTAGTACGTAAATAGATTAAAGTTAGGTGTGTGCAGTCTGTTTTTGTTGTTTTAATTACTATAATTAACAAAACCGTGTTTCTTTTAGTAATTAAAATATGAAAATGGATGACAAAGGTGACAAAAATGAAAAAAGGGCATCCATTTTCATTAGACAAATAAAAAATGAAAATTAAAAAAACCCAACCTGTGGATGCGCAAAATGGCTCTCAGGGACAGGGGGGACATAGCGAGAGATGGGAGACGTTCATGAAGTCGAGAAGTCACAGGGGCTTACTAGTTTAGTTACAGGGGGGAAGGAAGGACCCTGAATGATAGGACAGCGGAGAAAGCATCAGTGAGCAGTCTGTAGGTGTGAGTTTCTAAGGAAAGATGGGCAGAAAAGATAGATTTTTTTCTTTTCTTTTCAGAAGGGTATGAACGTTGGGAAGAGGAGGAGAAATGGCTTGTGTTCAGGGAGGAAGTTCTAGGAATAGGGGCCAGCATCAGAGAAGGGGCTTGGGACAGTGTGAGAGAGTGGTGTCAGAAGAGGAACAAAACTCCTTGGTGGAAAGTTCCCCAGTTTGAACTAGATGACCTTCTGACTTTCCAGTTTCATGATTCCATCCAACTAGAGACTCCAGTTGCTTTGCTTACAGTAGTAATAGTAAGATTTATTGGCACAGGTTTCCACCCTGGCCTATAAAAAGAACACCATACAAATGCAAACACAAAAGCCAAAGCCGCACAGTGGTAATTAAGATTAGGGTGAAATTAAAATAATATCCAACAATAATAAAATACATTACTAAAAGTCTCATTTTGAAATACATTCAGAGAGTACCCCCATAGATAGATAAATTGTGATTAGATAAATAAAAGCAGATGCCAACAGCCCAACCCTTTCCCCTCCGGTCACAACTTGCACGAAATGCTGGACCTTAACAGGCTACCAGTTGGGGAATCCCGAATGTCCCTACAATAGGGACCTACGTTGATTGCATGCCATTTAGTCGAAGCCTAACCATTTTGCGCCGTTTGGCTGCCAAGGTAAGAAACGTTGCCACAGACACTAGCTCGTTAGGATTTGACAGATTGGCTAAAAAGGCAAGAGGTTGCTCCCGATTGGACCCCTTGCCCTCCAACAAAGGGTTCAGCCAATTTTCTCTCAAGTGAGCATAGTATGGACAGATAAATATTTGATGGTCCACTGACTCCATTTCTGACAAGGAGCATGTACATTTGCGGTCCTGATAGGGGACCTTTGCAAATCTGCCCTCTACCACCGCAGTTTGAGTCATGTTAAAATGAAAAAGGGTGTACTGCCATCTCAGCTGAGAACTCGTTAGAGTATCTTGGTAAGGTTCTCTATTAAAGGAGACCCCACTGACGGCTAAGGCTGGAGTCACCTTCCAATCCTTAAGGGCAGCCAAGTCCTCCTGGATCGCTATATCTCTAGATCTCTGTTGAACAAGAGATCTAATACCAGCTAGTGATTGACTGCCCAAACAGTAGAATGAGAAGCCCAGTTTGTTCAACGTTGTTGCAACATAGTGAATCCAGGGGTACGACCTGGCTCCCTCAAGCTGCAATTCCTCCCTCAAGCAAAGGGATTGTAGAGAATCAGGGGGGGACAGGCCAGTAATTTAACCCAGTATCTAATAAGGGTTATCCTCACATGGTGCTCTATCGGGAGCATATTTAATTCAGCTCTAACAACTGCCCCTGGGGTACTAACCCCCACTTTTAGTATTCTTCGAAGAAAGTAATTCTGAACCCGTTCCAGCGTCACATACTCTGGAAATATAGTACATTCAGCTCCAAAGGACAGCATAGGGACAACTTTTGCCCGAAAAACTTCTAGTATCGTAGAGACGGATATGCCACTTGAAGGATTATAAGCCTTTCTGGTGACAAGTGACAACCGGGCTCTGTTGTTAACATGTTGAGCCCATGTGCCCCTGGTGATGAAAACCATACCCAGATATAAAAAATTATTCACCACCTCTATAGTCAGGTTAGAGACCGACCACTTCACATTCTTATGGAACTTCCCCCTGACTATCAGAATCTTAGACTTTGTTGCATTAATCTTTAATCCGTTTGCTAGGGAGTACTCCGATAAGCCTCTAAGCACAGCTCTCAAACCCTTCTCCGTCTGGGCCAGTAGAGCCAGATCGCTTTGCTTATAGTTTCTTCTTGCGAAACCTCAGGCTGAGATAGGGCGGCACCTGGACACTCTTGGATGCCTTTTCTGGATCAGTGCACCACCAGGTATTGGCTAGGTTGATTACTGCTAGCCAGTGAATGGATACAGCAGATCCATGGATGGCATTTGTATTAGCTCTGGCTCTCCTGGATCAACACATAGTCCAGTTAATGCTCTTTCCGAAGTCATTGGGATGGCTCGCACATGGAATGGAAGTCTAGGGTTTGGGTCAATGTTGGAGGCGGGTAGATAAGCATGGGGGCAAGCCATATATGTCTTCATGAATCCTCTTCATGGTAACAGAAACAGGAGGTAAGTGGGAGGGAGTTTGTTGGGGGGGGAATAGAAATGAGCATGTGACTGCTAAAGTGATCACGTGACCAGTAAAACCTACATGCGCACTTACTATTATTACTATAAGAATGTAAGAATATAAGAAGTACCAGAATGGGTCAGACCAATGGTCCATCTAGCCCAGCATCCTGTCTCCTACAGTGGCCAATCTCGGTCACTTGGGAGAAGTACCCAACAGGTCACAATGGGGGTGATCTATTCCCTGTTGTTCACTCTCAGCTCCCGACAGTCAGGTTACATCTCCCAAACCTACTTGGCTAACAGTCGTTAATGAACCTACCCTCCAAGCAATTATTTATCCAGTCCTTTTAAAAACCCACCTATACTGCTGACCTTGACCACCTCCTCTGGCAAGAAATTCCACAAGTTAATTGTGCATTGATTATTTATATAATCACGTGACCTAGTTTATATCAGTATATGACTAGCAACGTGTCTGACACGAAATAATAGGGATGGGACTAGCGGTATCGGATTAATCCGATAATGCCGATAATTGGCGATATCGGATTAATCCGATAATACCGATAATATCAGTATTGGCATATCTGTTTTTAAACATTGCCGATTTTTCGGATCTGTAACATTGCGGTCATTTTAAAATAGCTGCAATGTTAAAGAACCAAAAAATCTGCAATGTTCACCGATATGCCAATACCGATAAATCTGATATCGGATTAATCCGATACCGATAATACCGGTAACTGATAATTCTCCAATAGTCCCATCCCTACTGAATAATCATTAAATAGAAACCGGTCCATGATGGAGCTAAACCAGATAGTCCTCCCCCCACCCCACATCTGTGGATAATATCCAGTATTCTGGATAGCCTGACATTTATCCGGTAACTATGGAGGTTAACGACCAAATTGGAATAGTGGACAGTACCATATACCAATTACCATTAACCGAATTACCATTTACCGTTTACCACATTACTACTTACTGTATTATTGCATAACCAGACACCGTTTCTGGAGGATACTCAGGCTCGGGTTTAGATGAACCTCCTGGGGAATGCAGTTTCACAGTACTGGGGCAGCAACTGGAAACGACCCTCTGCATGCCCTTGCTGTAGGAACCTGCCTGGGAGGTGGCTCCTGTAAGAGGGCATTCCTGGATGACTGCACGGATCGCAATGGGACATGAATTGAAGGGTAATGCAGTAAAAGGTAGATGGTAATCGGTTAATGATATTTTGGTAAGCAGTGATGCGGTAAACCAGGTGTGGGGAACCTCAGCCCCGGGCCCATGGCAAGTGTTTATGTGGACACTTTCCAGTTCCCGGATCTGGCCCTTGGATCCAGTTCTCCTCTCCAACCACCAAAAACCTAAACTCAGGGTAAGGGTGCAAAGATGAGGGCGTGTGTACAAGGGTAGAGGACAGATCCGTGGCCCAGATCCATGATCTGGGCTCTCCTTTTCTTGCGTACACCCTTTAAGCACCCCCGTTTCCAACCTGTATGTGGCCCTTGGAACTTGTACTAAATTTGTCACAGTGGCCCCCAGGATGGAAAAAGCCCCCCACCCCTGCAGTAAAATCCTGTGAACCGGAAAACTGCTGGATGCTAAATTGGTTGGGTACCATGGAATTCAATGGGAATGCCTGTTTTTTGTGGTGCCCATATCACCCCATTAAACCCCTCTCATTATGCTCTAGAAACAGTTGGTCCTGTTTAAATGCAGAAAAGTGGTTTAGATTATTTTCAAGCTCCGTTCTCTGCACGGGCTGCCTATAGCTTTCCGGGCCCCATCCAGGGTGTTGGTGCTTACCTATAAAGCCCTCTACAGCTTAGGCTCTACTGGTTCGACCCTTGCGGTTGGCTGGGAGTGGCCTTCTCAAGGTCCCCCAGGTGTGCCGGGGGGCCACTATGAAGAGGGAGTTCTCGGCAGCTGCACCTAGGCTATGGAACTCCCTCCTGGCAGAGGCCTGGGTGGCCCTGGACCTCCCCTCTTTTCGATGTCAATGTAAGATCTGGCTGTTCTACCAGCCTTTCGGCGAGGGAGATGGGTGGGGGGCTGAGGGTTAGGGTGGGTGGGTTTTTGTATATTTTGTTTCTATTTCTTGACTTTCCCTTATTATGGTGTTTTATATGTATTTATATTTTTATATTACTGTTTTAAATTG
Source organism: Sphenodon punctatus (assembly GCA_003113815.1). Classification (NCBI taxonomy): domain Eukaryota; kingdom Metazoa; phylum Chordata; class Lepidosauria; order Sphenodontia; family Sphenodontidae; genus Sphenodon; species Sphenodon punctatus. Next base: position 2,369,593 of record QEPC01006491.1, on the reverse strand, counting down.
TTAGCTTCCCTGAGCTGCTTCAACAGGGGGCTGGGATATAAATTATGATACAAATAAATAAAGAAATCCTTTCAGTGGTAAAATTCGATCCCTTTTGCTGGAACTGGTTGGAGGTGACAGCGTTAGGGCATGGTTGGTGCCTCTCATGTTGAATGCACCTTTGGCTAATTATGCCCCCTCACCACCACCGGCCCACCAGGTCAGCGGCCCACCGGGATTTATCCCGGTGTCCAGATGTCCCAATCCGCCCCTGACAGCAGAACTTTAAGCTCCGATAGGGTACGAAAACTGCTTGGTGATTAGGAATGGGATTCCAGAACCAATTTCGGTTTCAGGGTGTTGGTTTTTTTTGGTTTTCTGAGAATTTCAGTTCTTTTGGCTCTTTTACGTTGACCCCCCCCCCTTTTTTTTTTGCATTGGAAAAAATCCAAAAATACCAAAACCAAAACAAGAACCAAAATTTTGGATGGAACCAAAATGGCCATTTTCAGGTCATTATTTCAGTTCTATCCGAAACCTAAATCTCTATAGAGCTGTTTGCTCCATGAGGCAATACTCGGTGATATGCTCGTCTTTTCCTCTCTCTTTATCAGAAGTTATTCCAGCCCCCACAATCTCCACTTAGTTCTCTTGTGAAGAGACACACTCAGGAGGTGGGGGAGAGTGTGTGTCAGCTGTCGCAGAAGGTAGAAAGGAAATCATGCTTTCAAAAGGACCAAACTTGGATTTATTCCCCAGGGGTAAATTTGAAGCAATTGATATCATTCAGTAGCCTGGCGAGTCATTTTGCTCCTTTTGCCACTCAGTCGATCAGTGCCCTGAGTCGGTGTTCTCCTTTCATGCAAAGCGTAGCCTCAGAGCACGGAGACAAAGTGGAGAGAGTTCTGAGAACAGACGCAGGAAGTAACGACGGGGGCAGGAACAGAAGGCTACAAGGCAAGGATGAAAGAGCTAAGAACGTGCTTTGCGGACAAGGAACTCCAAAGGGAGTGTGGAGCGGGGTGAGAGGACCATCTACGATGCATGTCACAGAGGGCTGGAACTGGGGCAGACGGGATACAATTAAGAAATATTATTCTGAAATCTTCCAGTTCGGGAAGAGAAACTATGGAATTGTCTCCCAAGGCTAAGTGGCTGAAGCAACTATATCTGTAGATGCTTACAAACATACTGGCCAAGGAACTGAGAGGGAGGGATACTCTCCGTCATTAGTGGGGAGCTTCCAGCCCCTGGGAAAAACCTGTCCCACAGCTTTTTTTTATTTTTTATTTCGCCACTTTCTAGTCCTTGGATTATTTATTTAATTATTTATTTATTATTATTTAATAGATTTATACCCCGCCCCTCCTGCAAAGCAGCCCGGGGCGGCTTCCAACAGTAAAATACAATAAAAACAATTTAAAACATTTCACAACAATAATATTAAAATATTAAAACAGGGCTAAATATCATAAATAATATATAATAAATAACAAGTCTGGTGGGGGAGCTAAAACCCCCTCCCCCCCTCCCCAAATGCCTGGGCGAACAACCAGGTTTTGCAACTTCACCGGAATGTCAACAGGCTCGGGGCCAGGCGAGCTTCCTCTGGAAGGGAGTTCCAAAGGCGCGGCACGGCCACCAAGAATGCCCTCTCCATTGTGGCCCCCCGCTTAACACAGGGGACCTCCAAGAAGACACCCCCGGCAGACCGAAGGAGCCGCTCTGGGGCGCGGAGGGTGAGGCGGTCCCTGAGGTCTGAGGGGCCCAGACCGTGTATGGCTTTATAGATCAACACCAAAACCTTGAACCTGGCTCGGCACGTTATTGGCAGCCAGTGCAGAGTCTGGAGCACAGGTGTAATATGCTCCCGACGGCCCGTCCCCGTAAGGAGATGAGCCGCCGCATTCTGCACTAGGGCTGAAACTTGATCTTCTCACGATTCTTGCCAAGAATCATGGTTCTTGATTAGGTTTTTTTTGCGAGAATCGATAATTGAGAAAATCCCTGGTTCTCAATACTTTCTTGGTCGAGAATTTTTCTCGAAATACCTTTTACCATTTACCATTTACCGTTACCATTTACTATGTACCACGTTCATCCAGGTAATGCACACGTACTAAATGGCTACCCTTTTCCAAAATGGCGGTGATGCTGCCAGTGCCATCTTGGAAGTGGGCTGTGTATATGCAGAACAGCTGCGGTGGCCATGTTGTGCATGTTCATTGCTGGGGGAAAGTGGTACATGGTAAACAGTAATGTTAATGGTAAATGGTATATCGAGAAAAATTTTCAACCGCTATCTTGAACCATTATTATCGAGATTGTCCTGAGATTTTGGTAATGGTTCTCAATTCTCACGAATAAGCGACCAAAACAGACAGGCAGGCATTACTTCTTGCTGTGGTCCGCATGCCCTCCCCCCGCCACTCTAACATATAGTTGCGGTCACTCCTTGGATGCCCTAGGTTGCTGGCTGTGACTCCATGGTGCTGTTCCAAAATAGCCGGGGTGCGTGCGGCGGTGCAGGTGCCCCATGCCCCACAGCACAATACACCCAGTAATTTGGCTTTCCTACTTCATCCATTTGGCAGTAGTTTTTGAGTGATCTCTGAATAAATACTGCAGGGCAAGATTCTGGGCCCGCTCTAGCGGGTGGTGAAAAGCAATTGTGAAGGGAGTTTCTATGCCATGTCCTCTGTGCGGGTGTGGGAAGCTGGCCATTTGTTTGGGTAGCCTAAAGGCTTCTCTGATTTTGCGCAGCAGCTCAGAACTGGAGAAGCGTATGGGAGGTTTAGGATGCGGGCACTTTCCACAAAACACTTTTGTGGGGTTGGTGGGGAGGAGGGGGGAGGTTTCTGAAAACAAAGACAGTTTTCAATCAATTCAAGTTCGTTAACAGAAGCATTCTGATTTTTCATATTTCCTGATTTTTGAGGTTTCAAAATCTGAAGTTTCATTTCAGTCGCCTTTGCATGTGCTGCTGCATTTAATTCTAGGTACCCTGATGAGGGGACTAAGGATCAGGAGAAACATGACTGAAGATTATGGGTGGGGACAGGGTAGAGTGGTGAGTGAGTCTCGGGGGAAGTCCAAGTGGAGCCCTGACAGGAGAGAGAGTGTACATATGTGAGAAAGTAAATCCGAGTGTGTGAAATGAGTGTGAAATGTGAAATGAGACTCTAGATCTGAAATGAGTGTCCACAAATATGGGTATTACGGATAAATTACAACACCTGATTCAATCTGGTAACATCGGGTACTAATTGGTACCCGATTAGTGCTGGATGGGCTAAGCCAATGTACTGATCGGGGGG
>QEPC01006491.1:2306179-2366222 GCA_003113815.1 Sphenodon punctatus | reverse complement strand
GGGGGGGGGGGGGGGGGGAGTGCAATTAGTTTTTGTTGTTTTCATTCCTAAAACAAAACAAAGTCTGGTTTGTTTTAGTAATTGAAATATGAAAATGATAGGCCAGGGTAACAAAACCGGACAAAATAAAAAATAATAAAATAAAATAAATAAAACCCCTGCCCATGTGCAAAATGGCTGCTGGGGTCATTCTGCGCATGCGCGTCGTTTCCCAATATGGCTCTGGCAGAATCGGCCCATTTTGGAAAAGGGCAGCCGGTCTGCGTATGCGCAGTAGCCATTTTGCGCATGCAGAGAAGATGGATTGCCCTTTTCCAAAATGGCGCTGATGCTACTGGCACCATTTTGGAAAAGGGCTGCGCATGCTCAGAATGGTCCAGCAAACATTTGTGCATGCACAGAGATTTATATATATATATAAAATAAAAATAAACGGGGGGAAAACCCCAACCCCAAAACAAACATTTTTGTTTATGAAACCCCCTGAAAACCAAAGGGTTTTTGTAAATGAAAACAAACACTGAAATGAATGAGGTGCCTTTTGCACATCCCTAATGCTGCTCTAGCATTCTCCTGTACCAATTTAGTGACCTTCCATATGGATGTACCGGTTTTCCATTACCAAAATTGGTTTGTAAAACAGAAACTTGGTAATGATAATATCCAGTATTTTGGATAATCGGGGGCCTAACTTGGTACTTGGGTACCAACCAGGCACCTGGCAGACTATCCAAGTTTGTGGGCATTCTCTGTAGGTAGCAAATGTACCACCCGTTTCAGCTCTAGTGCCCACCTGTATGTGCATTTGATTTAACATAGGCATATATGTGCATTTGATTTAACTTGGACATAGTTAGGGAGTAGGACTTCTTGGGTTTGGGGAGACAGTAATTTGACAGAATTGTGTACAAACAAATTTAATATCCTGGCTATGCCTCTGCTTGGGGACTGGACCCAATTCTTCTGACTTGAGGATCCCATGTGCAGGGGCAGTTGCATTCTCATAGCTTACCACGTTCCCTTTCCTTTTGTACAACAGACTGGCAATAAATGAAACTTTAAATACATTAGACATGCATTTGCATTTGAAGGGAGGGAAATAAAATATGCATAGTTTGTCCTAATTCACACTCCTTGGCTTGCACCAGATTGCCTACCGCTGCCCTCCCTCTGCCAGAATTTGTCTTCTAAAAATGTTATAGTTTAACAACAACAACAAGAAGAAGAGAAGATGGGTCTGGTTTCCAGACGATTCAGTAAATGCCTCTTCCTCAGAGCCTGGGGATCTCTGGATTTCTGATCAGCTCTGGGCGCACCAGGGGCAAGGCCTAGGGAATTGCCCAGCACCAAGCAGGATTGGCTCTGGGGTGTTCTGCACATTTGAACACAGCCTGCATTAATTTTTAATTTTTTGCTTTTATGTTTTCAATGCCCTTTTAAAAAATAAATATAAAAATGAAATAATTGCCACAGGCTGCAAGGGTATAAACTTCTGCAAATAAATGTATTTGCCTGCTTCTACAAGGCTAGCACATCCTCTACGAATGTTGCTGGGAATACTCACCACTGAATAGGGCTGAATTTTGGCCTGGATTCTGGTTTTTTTCACAGCAGATCTGGCCATTTCAATTGATCGGAGGAAACATGAACTGGAATCCAGTCCGATCCGTATTTCTCTAGAAGGATCAGAATGATTTTGTCTCCAGAGGTGCATGTGCAAGGAGGTGGCAAAATCATTCCTTTGGAATTCCGATTGGCATTTTGAAAATGCAGAAATATTCTGCAAAGATGGTACGAGTCATCGATTCATCCATACTAATACTGAACCCCCTACAACAACGGTCCTAGACTTCGGTCTGCACGACGCCATTTTAGTCTAAAGAGAGAGATTGACACGTTGATACGAAACGGAGGAGATGAAGAGAGCGTAGTTCAGATGGTCTCTGTCTTTGGCTTTTTTTACATGGTTCCAGCAGAGTGGGGTGGGGGGTGTTTGTGGGCGCGCCGGTGCATGCGTGGTGGGTGGGCGGGCCATGTATACGGACCCCCGGTTGCTCCATGCGTGAGGATGAGTGTGAGGCCTGTTTCGCACAGACACTCTAACACTGATAAAATGGGTGTTTCATTTCAGTATACATGTTGCAGGGCACCCATAGAGCACACCTGCATACTACTACTGCCCTGCAACATGTATAATAAAAACGAAACACCCATTTTATCAGTGTTAGAGTGTCTGTGCAAAAAGGGCATTAGGCGAAGCACGCATGCACCCTTACTCACCGTGTCCTTCACACAGGTCTCTCACACAGATTTCTGCATGTTCATGAGTGGAAGAGCCCTGTGTAAAAAGGGCCTTTGGTTTGGACACTTTGGGTGTTAAAAATGAGACGTTAGCCCACTGCTTGTTTATTAGGTTTTTGCTCCAACGGCCACGTGGCCACCACCCACTGGACACAAAGCCCCCACTCACAGCGCGGTCTCTGAGACTGGAGCCTGTTGTGTGGGTGAACGCGGACTCCTGTGCACTGATGTGTTTGCATCCCATCAATTAGGTTGCAGTCAGCACCTCCAAGCATGCACATTCACCAGGACCACAGAGTCATGGGCCTAGAGCGTCCGAGGCATGAACACTTCCTGCCCCGCTCTCTGCTCTCACTGGAATGGCAACTGGGGCCCGCTCTCCAGTGCATGAAATACAGGCAGGGAGCTGCCTGTTTAATAGGCTGGGCATGCTAAACATTTATTTATTTATTTTATTTATTTTGTAAATTTCTACCCCGCCCCTCCTGCCATGCAGCTCGGGACGGCTTCCATACATTAAAACAATAAAATCAATTAAAAGTCAGCATAATTATTATAAAATATTAAAACAGGGCTAGATACAGTCATAAAACCAAAAATAGGTGGGGGAGCTAAACCCCCCCCCCTCCCTCCCAAAGGCCTGGGCGAACAGCCAGGTCTTACAATTTCGCCAGAATGTTAGCAGGCTAGGGGGCAGGCGAGCTTCCTCCGGAAGGGAGTTCCATAGCCGCGGCCCCACTACTGAGAATGCCCTCTCCATTGTGGCCCCCTGTTTAACATGGGGGACCTCCAGGGGGGCACCCCCGGCGGACTGCAGGAGCTGCTGTGGGGAGCGGAGGGTGAGGCGGTCCCTAAGGTATGAGGGGCCGAGACCGTGTAGGGCTTTATAGGTCATCACCAACACCTTGAACTTGGCTCGGCATGCTATCGGCAGCCAGTGCAGAGCTCGGAGCACAGGTGTAATATGCTCCCGGCGGCCCGTCCCCGTAAGAAGACGAGCCGCCGCATTCTGCACTAGCTGCAGCCTCCGAACCAAGAACAAGGGAAGCCCCACGTAGAGCGCGTTACAGTAGTCGAGCCTCGAGGTGACGAAGGCATGGATGAGGGAGGCCAGGTCCGGGCCGGAGACATACGGACGCAGCCTACGCACTAGATATAGCTGGCGGAAAGCAGCCTTAGCGACTGCCTCCACCTGCCGCTCCAGACGAAGGTCTGCATCCAGTATCACCCCCAGACTCCGAACCTGCTGAGCTATAGGAGGGCGAACCCCCCCAACTAGGGGGGCCACCACCCCCTTCGCTCTCCCCACCAACATCACCTCCGTCTTATCGGGGTTGAGCTTCAGTCTGCTCAGCCGCATCCACTCCGCCACGGCCTCCAAACATTGGGACAGCAACGAGATAGCAGGGTCTGGGTCAGTAGAAAAAGAGAGGTACAGCTGAGTATCATCAGCATACTGGTGACATCGCACCCCGAACCTTCTCACAACCTCCCCCAAGGGCTGCATATAGATGTTAAACAACAGCGGAGACAAGATCGAACCCTGCGGAACGCCACACGGTAAAGCGCGGGGGCACGATGTCTCCTCCCCCAACACTACCCGTTGGCTCCTCCCCGAGAGGAATGAGCGGAACCATTCAAGAACGGTCCCGCCCAGACCCCCCAGGTCACGCAGTCGCCTCAGCAGCAGCCCATGGTCCACGGTGTCAAAAGCGGCCGAGAGATCTAGCAGGATGAGAAATGTTGAACATCCTGCATCCATCTCCCGGCGGAGGTCGTCTACCAAGGCCACCAACGCCGTCTCGGTGCCATAGCCGGGGCGGAACCCAGATTGAAAAGGGTCTAGGAACCCGATGCTATCCAGATGCACCTGGAGCTGGAGCGCCACTGCCCGCTCAATAACCTTCCCTAAAAAGGGAAGGTTAGAGACAGGTCGGTAACTGGTGAGCGCATCCACGTCCAAAGATGGTTTTTTCAGCAGGGGGCGCGCCACATGGGAGTGGAGGCTGCTTGGACTGGACGTTAGAGGGCTATAGTCTCATTTCTTGACACCCTTTGTTTTAGCTGATTTGGTTACTCTGTGTATCTCCCCTCTGTTCCTCTCTGCTCACAGTCTTTCAGTGCTTGAGTATTTTTTTTTTAATTGGTCCATTCCCTGGGCTCACTCTTTCAGTGCTTGAGCTTAGGGGTTGAATCTATGGGCCAGATCTGGGAACTGGAAAAGGAGGACCAAAAAATCAGCTCTGGGCTGGATTTGGAAGATGTTCTTGAAGTTCCCTCAGCTTTCTTGGCTTGGAGAAGAAAAGGTTGTGGGAGTACACCATAAATTCTTAATTTTTTCTTTAATACACTGAGCTTGTGTTAATTTACAAAGTGGCCCATAGAAGGAATCTTGTGGCACAGACACATCATCATGCTAGAATGGAATCTACTTATTAGTACTCCATGACCATTTCCTGCTCTACAGAACTGCCCAAGTGTGTCCTGAGCAATTCAATGCATGATGTTTTCACCATCTATCCTCAGGAGAAACGTGAAGGATTTGATTAGTTTATCTCACGGGCAGACAAAGTTCCCAACCTCAAGAGCTGCGTCCTAAGGAAAAAGAGCAGTTTTTCTCCATTCTCAATGAAGGAAGGTCAAGTCAAGAGGCGATGGGTTTTTAAGTTGCAGCAATGCAGATTTCAGAGAAATATTAAGAAAAAAAAATACCCTAGCTCTAAGAACAGCTGGGGAATTAAACAAATTGGAAGATGTGAAGTCTCCTTCATTGGGTGATGTCTTTGGGGGGTGTTTACAGTAGAATGGCTTGCTATCTCCATGAAGTCGGTGAGACTATGGGTGAGGCCACACGAGGCTGCCACTCCCTGGTTAGCTGGTCCACGCGATACAGTGCATCATGTGACCGGCAACAGCCAGATGTTCCCCTCACCTCTGGGCAAGGCGAACAGCTGGCTGCTATGCTATGCGACATGTCCTCTGAAAAATTCTGAGAGTGCATAGTAGATCTGGAGTAGTCTTTCTCAACTGGGTTAAGACTCCCCAAGGCAGGGCTAACCATTTGGAGTGGCCACACTTTCCCTCTCACATGGGCAGCACCGGTGCGGGGTCGTGAGCAGCGGGGCATTGTTGCCCGTTGTGTGTGGTGACATTACGGCCGGGGGAGGGAGGTGGGGAAGGGGCAGGCACCTGCTCATGTAGCCAGTGCCACGGCCTACCCTGGCCATGCCGGGAGCTCTGAGAGTGACCTGGATTCCTCGGGACCCAGTTCTCTGCCTTGGACCCGCAGCATGACAGCAGCAAATGCCTGCCAAGCGGCCATGTGGGAATCGGGCACTCGCTCGTTTAGCCTCACTGTATATGACCCTGGAAGTTCCTTTCAGGTCTCCAGGGCTATGATGCTAGATCTAGTACTGTAGCATCTATCAGAAACTCTCACCTTTTCTCATGGGAAACAGAGATGAGCGAACGCAGTTCGGAAGTTCGGAGTTTGGTCCGAACTTGGCCTGTTCGGATGACCGAACCCAAACCTGAACTGACCGAACCGAACTAGATCCGAACGTCAAAATGACTGAACAGTTCGGTCAATTCGGATCGCGTTCAGGTGAGTTCAGGTGGCAAAAACGTGTCACTGGAAGGCAAAACATGACGGAGGGGGAGGACTGGAAGTCTGCTGAGGAACACACTTCCAGGCACCAGGGGTGGAGAGGCTTGGAGTAGCAGCCAGCCTGCCCAATCACCATCCCTTTTTGCCTCAAACCACTGGCTTCACAGCCTGTGATTGGCCACAGGCTAGGATGCACGGAGCCAATGAGGCTTGCGGTGAGGTGGGCGCAGCAAGAAACAAAACTGATTGCCTCCCCCCTTCCCAACACCTTCTAGCTAGTCACTGTTCCTGAACAGCAGGCGTTTCAGAAGGCTCCCTCTCTCCCAGCAGTTTTTGTTCCTTCCTATTCCTAATCCATTGCCATCCTCCTCCTATTTCACCCATCCAACCCATTTACCTCCATATTATCATTTATTTAGATTATATTAGATAGATTTAGGTGTTATTTTTTGTTTTTACCCCTCCCTGTGTTCCCTGTGTTCAATCTTCCTTCCTCCCTCCCCCCTCCATTGAATCCTTTCCCTCTCCCTCTTATTCCATCCCTGATTCCCTTCCCATGTTTAAAATGTTGGATTTATTGAGAGTAGGATTATTATTAGATCAATTTTCATTTCAGTTTTGTACCCCTCCCTGTGTTCTTTGTGTTTCCCCCTGCGTAATGTTGTATAGATAGATAGTTATTAGATAGATAGTTACTAGATAGATATACATAGTAGTTAGCTTAGTTATAGAGATAGATAGAGATACAGTATGATTGTAGGACAAGGCCTTTGTAGTTAATGATTAGGATATTCCACTTAGTTCAATAGGTTTTAGAATAGTTAATAGCAGTTAGATTTAGTGTAGAGATAGATAAATATAAAAAAAGAAACAGCCACTCCAGCCCCAGGACCCACCATCAGGGTTCTGGGGCCTATGTTACTGGCAGGGAGGGCTGTGGCCAATAATTTGAAGCTGCCACTCTAGCCCCAGGATCCACTTTCATGGATCTGGGGTCATCATTCTTCGCACAGAGGCGATGTCATTGCAACGCACCAAGAAACAGCCACTCCAGCCCCAGGACCTGCCGCCAGGGTTCTGGGGCCAAATTACAGGCAGGGAGGGCTGTGGCCAATATCTTTAAGCTGCCACTCTAGCCCCAGGATCCACCATCATGGGTCTGGGAACATCATTTCTTGCACAGAGAGCCTTTTTCTGAACGCCTGAATTGCGCCGATCCTCAGAATGTCATCAGCCAGGACTGCAGAGCAGCAGTTCGACCTGCCAGTCACAACACAAGAGAGATTTGGATGTGTCTCTCGTGGCTCTCTGCTATATAAAGTTTTTGGTAAGTGGCATTGAAAATGAATACAAGCTTCATTGGCCAGATAGGGGATCGGATGGGGGTATTTTTGGGGTGTGGTCAGCATGGAGGAAAGAAAAGGAGGGACCTAGGAGGACTGAAATGAGAATCATTTTGTTTCTCATGAAAATCTTGCGGGAACTGAGAATCGCTACCGAGATCTTGGGACGATCTCGGTAACAGTTTGAGATCTTGGCGGGAATCTCATCAAATTTCATACCTACAGGATCGTCTCACTCGCCGTGCTCTGGAACGACCCCTGCGTTCAGCCAGGAGCTCCCTCCTTGAGGTCCCCCGTATGGTCCTGGGGGCCACTATGGAGAGGGTGGTCTCGGTGGCCACACCTCAGCTGTAGAATTCCCTCCTAGCAGAGGCCTGGGTGGCCCCTGATCTCTCTTCCTTCCGGCATATGACTAAGACCTGGCTGTTCCGCCAGGCATTTGGCGGGGGAGATGGGGTTTAGGGTGGGGGGTTGTGGGTTAGGGAGGGCGGAGGGAGATTTATTTATTTTTTTGCTTTCTCTTTTATTGTGTTGTTTTAGCTGTTGTTTTATTGTTTTTATGTGTAAGTCGACTTATGTGTAAGTCGCCTGGAACAGGAGGGGTAGGGTAATAAAATTTGTAAAATAAATAATAAATGTAATGTTTACTGTGATTTGCTGTGTACCGTATACTGACTTACTGTGTACTGCTTACCATTTACCACATTCATCCTGGTAATGGGCACGTGCAAAATGCCTACCGTAGCTGTTCTGCACATGCACAGCCCTCTTTCAAGATGATGCCAGCAGTATTACCGCCATTTTGGAAAAGGGCAGCCTATTTGTGTATGCAAATTACCAGGATGATCACGGTACTTGGTACACGTTAAATCGGTCGATGGTACACGGTAAATCATAGTAAATGGTAAATCAAGAAAAATTCTCAATCGAGACAGTGTTCAAAATCAGGGATTTCCTTGATTATTGATTTTTGCTAAAAATGAGTCGAGAACCATGATTCTCGTTAACAATCAAGAGAAAATAGAGATTGGGTTTCAGCCCTAAGTCTTGAAAATGGATCTATGCATTGGATCCACTCCCTTTCCTTGAGTACATGTCCCCATCTCGACTCTCTTGTGCTTCAGTGCTTGAGGGGTGGGGATTGGATCCTTAGACCAGATCCAGGAATTCAAAAGTAGACAAATAAATAAAAACAACAACAACAACCAAAGACCAGATTTGAGCCAGAGTTTCCCACCTCTGAACTATATTTACCGATAGCTTAGTCTTCCTCACATACGCCTCTGCAATCCCTGGGTGTGCGACACAGGCAATACAGTGTATCAGAACTGGCAATGGGCATTTTGTGAACTGAAGTGTGACTATTAAAAAAAGACAGTCTGTATTGAAAATCAATTTTCTCCTTGCAGGTTGTAAGCAATTTTGTAAGCTATAATAAGGGATGAGCAATATGGTTCTGGCAGTGTAAAGAACAGATGCCAAGGTATAATTTCCCCTCACCAGGAAATGCTCTGAGGGTCACTTTGTGCAGGAGAGACAGAGAGAGAGAGAGAAAGGTTGTCATGTGGAAAGTCAACAGTATTGAGTTTCACCTATGGGTTACAGCTGTTTACAACATTCCACTGTGGATTAGCAAATATAGAGGAGAGGAAGAGGTTCTCAAAATGGGCCAGTCTACCTCCGCCTTCTAAGAAGCTTGCGGCATTGCTGTGAGGGATGGAAGGAGTGAGATGTCTGGGATGTGGAAAGACCCTGGGGATTCAGGCACAGGTTCAGGACCAGTGATGGGGCATGGACCCAGGATCTGAGGAACAGAAGCCATGGGTTAATCCAGAGACAGGGTTGAAGGTAAAACTGGGAAGTCATTCTGAATGGGGGGCTGGAAGGGGGAGCAGTGCCGGAGCTTGGGTAGAGATGAAATGAGCACCTAATTTGTTACCTGTGGGTAATACCCACATTTTTGAGTACTGTATCTGGGATACCCCCACAATTGGTAATTTCTGTTACCGATTTACCGATGCTGTGTTTTTTTGCTTACTAACTGAAAAATCATGGAGTCGATATACCAGGACATTCTGGGACATTGGGTACTGCATTCGATCATAATCCGTTACCGATTTGTACTTGGTATTTTCAAGTTGATTCCGGTACCAGAAATTTGACGGGTATGCCTATTTTTGCGAGTACTCATTTCAGCTCGAGCCAAGGGGTAATCCAGAGACAGGTCGGGAACCAGAGTCAATGGTCAAACTAGGGAGTCAATCGAAATGAAGGCTGGAAGGGGGAGCAGCACTGAGATTTAGGGCTTCTATGGGGGCACAGTCGAGACTTAGGGCAGGAAAGGGGATCAAGATTTGGACTTGGAATTGGAAGGGGAAGCAAGGAAACAAGGCAGGGGGCAGGGCTGGGGAACAAGGAAAGAAGGTGCACTAGGGATGGGCGAACGCGGTTCGGCAGTTTGGAGTTTGGCCCGAACTCAGCCTGTTTGGATGACCGAACTCGAACCCGAACCCGAATGCGAACATACTGAACAAACCGAACACCGAACGGCAAAATGGCCGAACAGTTCAGTCAGTTCGGATCGCGTTCGGATGAGTTCGGGTGGCAAAAAAAGGTTCACTGGAAGGTCAAACATTACAGGGAGGTGTCAGTCACTGAGGAGCAGACTTCCAGGCACCAGGGGTGGAGAGGCTTGCAAGAAATGAAACTAATTATCTGCCTCCCCACTTCCCAACACCTTCTGAGCTAGTCACTGTTCCTGAACAGCAGGTGTTGAGTAGGATTTTTAGATTGCTTTAAGTTTCATTTCACTTTTGTAATGAAATGAAACTATCTGTGTACTTATTAGATAATCCATTTAGTTCATAGCATTTAGAATAGTTAATAGCAGTTAGATTTAGTGTAGGCAGATATATATATTAGATAAAAATAATAATAAGAAAACCCCATAGAAAAACCAAAAAACCAAATAAAGAACAAAAGAAAACCATATAAAACCCAATAAAAAACCAAAAAACCATATAAAAAACAAAAAAACCCCATAACAACACTTCCTGAACGGCCAAACCGAACAGCCGAACGGCCGAACCGAATGGCCTAACCGAACGGCCTGTTCGGATGACCGAACCGAACAGCCAAACCCGAACTTGGCGAATGAACCGAATGAATGAAACGAACAAAGCGAACGGATGAACCGAACGCAGCCAAACTGAACGCAGCCGAACCCGAACCGCGATCTGTTCGCCCATCCCTAAGGTGCACGGCAGGGACAAGTCTAAGATGGAGGGAGTAGAAGGAATGTTGTTCAAGAGTTCTTATCCCACCTGGATATAAGCATGAACCTGTGCTTGCTGCATTTTGCCCATTGACATGAATGGTGGGGCTCCGTTCGTTATCATAACTAATTAAAATGATATGAACTGCACACCCTAAGGAATGGGGCAAATGCAATGAATGTGGGTCCCTGGATAAGTTGATTCAGCCTTTGTTAAGGATGTGTGAAGAGACAGCGTGGCTGATCTTATGGCCCACGGATCCCGTGTGAACTCCCGCACATGTGCACAGTTTCCGTGTGGCGTAATGTGCCGACAATGGGGGTGCTCACGGTTCCTGCACAGTTGCGCAGAGGATCCATGGGTTATGGAATTGGCAATGATGACAGGTGTCAGTGAGAACTGCAGAAGGAGAGGCAGTTTTGATGTAGGCAGGGAAAGTTGTCAGCAGTTTGCGGGAGGAGACTTCAGAGAGAGGGTCAGTCTTTCCCGGAACTCTGCCCTGCTGATGTTGGGGGAGCACTCAGGTGTTGTCGGCTGCTTCCTACCCACTCCTCAACTTGTAAATCTGCAAACCGATTTCTCCAACACACCAATCACTCTCACCTACGAAGGCAAACCACCCAGAGACGGCCTCCCTAAAACTTCCCACCGTTCAGGGATGAGGAAGCAACAGTATATCAAGACATCTGCTACCGTTAAAAGAAGCTGAAACAAGGCTGCGATAGGGAAGCTAACAAAATTCAAACCTGTTGGAAAATGTTTAAGCCCTCTTTTAAAAACAGAAAAAGAAAACAGAGAGACTGATCTGAATTATATTTAAAAAAAATAAAATGCAATGTCGGGAATGCTAGACAAATTGCTTCCAGCTGGAAAGTGAAACTGACTAATAGCAGGAGGTCTGCAGATAAGAGCGGTCATATTGGGGCCACATTTTGCTGAAAAGAGGTTACGGCTTTGAATTAATGAACTAATTTGTGTGAGTGTGTTCATTAAATCAAAGGCCATTTTTAAATGGGATGCATCCACGCAGGTCCACCCCACCCCCCTGGCCCAAGCGCCTGCCTGAAGGTGGCATGGGTGGGTGCATGCTCCCATGAGTCTGATCCACGCATCATCCATTCATGCCTACACAAGAACCATCAGGCGAAAATCTGGGATGTTCTGTGTGCGGACCAGAAGTGAGTGGTGCGCAGGTAGGGGCACAACCCAGTGCACACCCATCCCGGCTTGTTTGTTCCCCCCCCACTCACCAGACGTGTGGGCACTCCACGCGACGCACACGGACCCACCCGCCAGCTGTGCCCATTTAAAAATGGTCAAAGTAACTACTCCAGTTTAGTTGGGTTCAGACTAGAGGTAAAATGACGATTCACTGTGAATGCCGTTTTAATTAAAAATGGCTCATTCATCACTTTCCTGATGATTTGTAAATGGTTACTTGCTCATTTGCTTGGGTTTCCATTTGCCATTTTCAGAAGTGCTGATAGCGACCAAAAAACGGACAAAAGTAATGACAGAAGTGTTGTAAAAGGACCTCAAATGTCAGAAATCTGCCTATGGAAATACTGAAAGGGTAAGAGTGGAAGTTGATACTCCGGGACTGGAAGTCAACATTCTGGAGTATTGGGTACTCAGATCGGGCACTAATTGGGTACCGGTTAGTACCCAAACATTACAAGTCAGTTTGAATAACAGAAACTGGATGGGTATTCCTGTCTTTGCAGGTACCTGTTTCAGCTCTCAACCTCGTTACATCAGAAGGAGGTGTGGTGAAGCATCAATGCCTGCCCCCTGTCCTCCTCTGAACAAAATTCTGCTAGCATCCTTCAGAGTGACCCATTCCCTATCATTTCCTCCTTGTTTCTACCAGTGAGGGATCGCATCACCTGATCATCTTGGCTAATAGATAGGGCTGAAATGAATATTCTGAATGTATACCGAATTTGTTAAATTTGGCATAGTTGTTGCCATTAAAAGAAATGAATAGGAAGCAATATTTGCTTCTCATTTTATTTACCAAACCAAATATTCATTCTGATTATTTCAATTGACTTTAGTCTATCATTTTAGTTATTTCATTTAATACTTTGTGAACTCCAGGAGTAGTACTACTCTGAAATTTAATGAAGTCTCAAATAAGGACTACCTGAATAACTAACATCATATAACCATGGATAATTTAAGACGTTACAGGATCACAGTCAACCACCCTGAATCACAGTGGATTCAGGGTGGTGGCTGTGATTGCGTGAACATCTGTTTGAGCCCCGCCAGATGTTCCCCATGGTGAATTCCTGGCGGGGTTCAAAGCTAACCACAATTCTGGAGGTGAGGCCAGCCTCACCTCCAGAATCGTGGTTAGCTGAACAAAGATCAGGAATGGGGTGAAGGTAATGTCTGTTACTTCTCCCCATTCTGGACTGTGGTTCCAACCACATTACGGGATCGGGCGCAGTGACTGGATTGGCCACCGCGTCTCCCCGCCTCCTCGAGGGCGGCCGGCTGGAGGAGCGCGGGGGGTGGGGCTGTGCAGTCGCACATCACACTGCACAGCCCCGCCCCCTTCAGCGATCAGGCCGGCACGTCTAAAGGACAGCCAGTCTGATCACGGACCGGGATCCTAGACGGATCCCGGTCCAGGGTTCAGCATGGTGGGCTGAAAGTCCGGTCACGTCTGAAATTACCCCATGTTACCAAAATAATTTAAAAAAGAAAATAAATATACAAATTGCACATACAAGGTGAGGGCGAGCCGCGTGAAACTAAATTCTGAAAAGACGGAGGTGATGGTTGTGGGGAGGGCCGGGGTGGTGGTGGTGGTCTCCATCATTGATGGGGTCCGCCTCCCCTGGTTTCTCAGGTCCGGAGTCTGGGGATGCTCCTGGACCCAAAACTCTGCCTGGATGCTCAGGTGACAGCTGTGGCGAAATGAGCATTTTGCCAGTTACATCTGGTGCGTTGGCCTAGGCCATATGTCTCAGACTTGGATTTGGCCATGGTCATCCATGCTTTTATTACCTCAAGACTGGATTACTATAACGCACTCTAAGTGGGGCTACCCTTGGTGTTGGTTTGGAAACTGCAGCTGGTGCAGAATGTGGCGACCCGTTTCTTAATGGGGATGGGCCGATGTGAGCATATAACACCGGTGTTTCGCTCTCTGCACTGGCTGCCGGTAGGTTTCCGGGCTCAATTCAAGGTGTTGGTGCTGACCTTTAAAACCCTAAACGGCTTGGGCCCCACCTATCTGCAGGACTGCCACACCCTCTGGGTCCTGGAGCAACCCCTGCGGTCAGCTGGGGGCACCCTCCTTGGGGTTGTGTCTACTATGAGGAGGGCATTCTCCGTGGCTGCGCCGCGACTGTGGAATTCCTGTTGGAGATCCGCTTGGCTGCCAACCTCCCCTCTTTCCGCAGACAATGTAAGACCCGGCTGTTCCGCCAGGCCTTTCCCGAGGGAGATAGGGTGGGTTGGGTTGGGTTGGGAATGGGGTTTTACATTGTTTTAACTGAAATTGTTATGTTTATTTTAATGTTTTAATGTTTGAAATGTTTTAATATATTGTTTTAATATATTATGTTTTAAAACATATATGTTTTAATATATTAATATATATTTAAAATACAACATATAAATTGTAATAAATAAATAAATAAATAAAATAATTATAAATAAATATCATCATCATCATCATCAGCAGCAGCAGCAGCAGCAGCAGCAGCAATAATAAACATTTATATAGCACCAGCAATGTACCTGGTGCTATACAATTTCTAGTTAGAGAGAGGTTCCTGTCCCAAGGGGTTTACAATCTAAGAAAGACAAGGGAGGGGAGACATGGGGGAGGGGAACATCAGGAGAGACTGGGATACATCCATGAAGTTGAGAAGTCATGAGCATATGGGCTTGGCTTAATTAAAGTGATATTCAGTCTTCTGGCCGAATATGTGACTTATGTTCGTGAATTTGGAATTGTCTATTGGTTTCAGCTGTACTAACAGCCATTGCTCATACAAAACTGACCAGGTTCAATTTCCTTGGATGCTTTAACTTGGGCCACGTTCAGATCTACAAAGCTAAACCCATTTATCCAGCTCAAAGCAGAGTTATTCAGGTTTTAACAACTCTGATACCACTCACATTCCATTTTTAGACCATTTTAGTACCACTGCCATCTGTCCCCAGTGGCCATGTCACAGAAGTGCACTCGATGACACCTATTTCTTCGTGTCTTGCATGCAAAGCATTCTGGGATGAATTTGGTAGCATTCTTAGCAGGAAACACACTTTTCACTGCAGCCTGGGATTGATTTATAGACCGTGTTCGCCAACCAAACATGAAAAGGGTTCACATTACGAGGTACAAGGAAAACAAAAGGCATACTTTGCCTGCTACTCCGGAATACCATCATTTGACATGTGAACCACTGGCCCTAGCAAGGCTCATGTTCCAGTTATGGGCTCCTCTGAGGTAAGGGAACAAGGTTGTCCTAAGTGGTGTTCCTCCCAAAGGGGCTCCTGGCTAGCCTTGGTCTCCCCCAGCAAAGGTGGTGGCACTGCCTTGGCTTCCAGAGTGGCAGCAATTCCAGTAGAGGGGAAATTTTAAGAGTGGACAGGAAGCATTTCACCCCTGACCACTCTGCAATCTTTGTTCTTTTTCAGACAAGAAACTCTCTACCCACCCACCGTCCACTGTATACAGGTTTCAGGGCTGCAGTGTTGCCTCATGGGTGTCCTGTAACATGTATAGTGGGTGGGCGGTAGGTGGGTAGTGGGTGGATAGTGTCTTGTCTGAAAGCGTCTTTATTGGAGCTCTTTGTCGGGAACCTGAACACCACTAGAAAATGTTCAGAGTAGGTGAGGGCGGAGCGTTGGCCCCTCTTCCTCTCCTGCCTACTCTGAAAATTTCCTAGTGGTGCTCAGGTCACTTACAAAGCTCCCCTCCTCCTGAGTTCAGAGCCCGGGTTCAACTGAGCCCCCTTGTTCCATGTTAGCTACACCCCTGGTGTGAACGTTGCTGAGGTAAAAGTAAGCTAAGGACTTAATTCTTAGGCAGAGTTTTGGTGTAGTTTTGTACCCCAGACATACTGCAATAACTCACAAGTTAGTGGCTCTCTGGCTTGGCCCTTTTAGCTAGAGCTGAAGCTCGGTCCTCGGAAAATTTCAGAATCCACCAGTTCCAAATATCCGAAGTCTAAAGTTCCGAGTACCAAGGTGGGTCCCCGGAAAACTTTGGAAAACTTTGGAAGCCTCCACCAAGTGCTGGCGACATTGTGCANATTACCCCATGTTACCAAAATAATTTAAAAAAGAAAATAAATATACAAATTGCACATACAAGGTGAGGGCGAGCCGCGTGAAACTAAATTCTGAAAAGACGGAGGTGATGGTTGTGGGGAGGGCCGGGGTGGTGGTGGTGGTCTCCATCATTGATGGGGTCCGCCTCCCCTGGTTTCTCAGGTCCGGAGTCTGGGGATGCTCCTGGACCCAAAACTCTGCCTGGATGCTCAGGTGACAGCTGTGGCGAAATGAGCATTTTGCCAGTTACATCTGGTGCGTTGGCCTAGGCCATATGTCTCAGACTTGGATTTGGCCATGGTCATCCATGCTTTTATTACCTCAAGACTGGATTACTATAACGCACTCTAAGTGGGGCTACCCTTGGTGTTGGTTTGGAAACTGCAGCTGGTGCAGAATGTGGCGACCCGTTTCTTAATGGGGATGGGCCGATGTGAGCATATAACACCGGTGTTTCGCTCTCTGCACTGGCTGCCGGTAGGTTTCCGGGCTCAATTCAAGGTGTTGGTGCTGACCTTTAAAACCCTAAACGGCTTGGGCCCCACCTATCTGCAGGACTGCCACACCCTCTGGGTCCTGGAGCAACCCCTGCGGTCAGCTGGGGGCACCCTCCTTGGGGTTGTGTCTACTATGAGGAGGGCATTCTCCGTGGCTGCGCCGCGACTGTGGAATTCCTGTTGGAGATCCGCTTGGCTGCCAACCTCCCCTCTTTCCGCAGACAATGTAAGACCCGGCTGTTCCGCCAGGCCTTTCCCGAGGGAGATAGGGTGGGTTGGGTTGGGTTGGGAATGGGGTTTTACATTGTTTTAACTGAAATTGTTATGTTTATTTTAATGTTTTAATGTTTGAAATGTTTTAATATATTGTTTTAATATATTATGTTTTAAAACATATATGTTTTAATATATTAATATATATTTAAAATACAACATATAAATTGTAATAAATAAATAAATAAATAAATAAATAAAATAATTATAAATAAATATCATATCATCATCATCATCAGCAGCAATAATAAACATTTATATAGCACCAGCAATGTACCTGGTGCTATACAATTTCTAGTTAGAGAGAGGTTCCTGTCCCAAGGGGTTTACATTCAGTCTTCTGGCCGAATATGTGACTTATGTTCGTGAATTTGGAATTGTCTATTGGTTTCAGCTGTACTAACAGCCATTGCTCATACAAAACTGACCAGGTTCAATTTCCTTGGATGCTTTAACTTGGGCCACGTTCAGATCTACAAAGCTAAACCCATTTATCCAGCTCAAAGCAGAGTTATTCAGGTTTTAACAACTCTGATACCACTCACATTCCATTTTTAGACCATTTTAGTACCACTGCCATCTGTCCCCAGTGGCCATGTCACAGAAGTGCACTCGATGACACCTATTCCTTCGTGCCTTGCATGCAAAGCATTCTGGGATGAATTTGGTAGCATTCTTAGCAGGAAAGACACTTTTCACTGCAGCCTGGGATTGATTTATAGACCGTGTTCGCCAACCAAACATGAAAAGGGTTCACATTACGAGGTACAAGGAAAACAAAAGGCATACTTTGCCTGCTACTCCGGAATACCATCATTTGACATGTGAACCACTGGCCCTAGCAAGGCTCATGTTCCAGTTATGGGCTCCTCTGAGGTAAGGGAACAAGGTTGTCCTAAGCGGTGTTCCTCCCAAAGGGGCTCCTGGCTAGCCTTGGTCTCCCCCAGCAAAGGTGGTGGCACTGCCTTGGCTTCCAGAGTGGCAGCAATTCCAGTAGGGGGGAAATTTTAAGAGTGGACAGGAAGCATTTCACCCCTGACCACTCTGCAATCTTTGTTCTTTTTCAGACAAGAAACTCTCTACCCACCCACCGTCCACTGTATACAGGTTTCAGGGCTGCAGTGTTGCCTCATGGGTGTCCTGTAACATGTATAGTGGGTGGGCGGTAGGTGGGTAGTGGGTGGATAGTGTCTTGTCTGAAAGCGTCTTTATTGGAGCTCTTTGTCGGGAACCTGAACACCACTAGAAAATGTTCAGAGTAGGTGAGGGCGGAGCGTTGGCCCCTCTTCCTCTCCTGCCTACTCTGAAAATTTCCTAGTGGTGCTCAGGTCACTTACAAAGCTCCCCTCCTCCTGAGTTCAGAGCCCGGGTTCAACTGAGCCCCCTTGTTCCATGTTAGCTACACCCCTGGTGTGAACGTTGCTGAGGTAAAAGTAAGCTAAGGACTTAATTCTTAGGCAGAGTTTTGGTGTAGTTTTGTACCCCAGACATACTGCAATAACTCACAAGTTAGTGGCTCTCTGGCTTGGCCCTTTTAGCTAGAGCTGAAGCTCGGTCCTCGGAAAATTTCAGAATCCACCAGTTCCAAATATCCGAAGTCTAAAGTTCCGAGTACCAAGGTGGGTCCCCGGAAAACTTTGGAAAACTTTGGAAGCCTCCACCAAGTGCTGGCGACATTGTGCATGTGACTGGAGTGATCCAGACAGTTGAACCCCCCTCTAGCTTCTCTGAGCTAGGAAACAAAATTTAGTACCATATTTGGTAGGAGGGGTTTATAGGAGTGGACAGTTGAGTGATGGACAAGCCGGATGGCAAGTTTTGATTGGCTGGCAGGGGCAAAATAAAAGTGGCTGTTCAGCCATTTTCCATTTCTGTTGAATTTGTCTGTGTGCACGACCCTGCTGATCTGTAAGTAATTGACTTGGAGAGGGGTTCCTGTCCTGTCCATAGTGTTACCCTCAAGCTTAACCTGTGTGAGATACGTTTAACCTATTGGCTATAGTTTGAACATATTGACTTTAGTTTGGACATATAGGGCTGGACATATTTGGTCTTCTGATAGCTTCTTCCCTGCTCAACTTTTAACCTTGTTAGTTAAAGTCCAGTAAAATAGGGAGGTAGAGGCACACAGCAAAAACATTCCCGTTGCACAACTGGGTTGCAAGATTTAGGTTTAAAGTAGCTCAAAAACCAGGATATTTCATAGGTGGAGGTAACGACTTTAGTTCCCCAATAGCTTAACCACAAAAGCTGTCAATACATTTATAATTGGATGCGTGCTTCAATCCCTTTTAGCCATGCTATTGGCAGTTATTAAAATATGAATCACTTAGCCTCAGTGTGATGTCAGTTTTCCTGTAAAGTTTAAGTCACCAAGGAAATGTTACCTTAGATGCCATGAACCCTCTCGTGGTGCTCTTTGGTCACCATGGTGTTCCTTTGTTCACATGATCTTCTTGTATCTTCTTTGAGCTTGTATGCCTGAGTAACTAACTATGCTAGTTTAACTATTACTTTAACTTTTGTACTCTATAATACTTAAAACAATCTTAAGTTTTAACTTTAATTACAACTAAGTGACATCTATCTTGAAAAGTACATTTATAAACCACCTATCAAGGTTTTATGTTGTGTTAGAGTTTTATCCCATAGGGAATGCTTTTACTATGTTTTCATAAATATTTTCAATGATATTCTTATTACGAATCATGTCTCTCTCTTCAGTTATTTAGTCATTTCAATCTCTCTGGGTATTTCCATAATTTAGCTGTTTGTCCAGGTTTTGAACCTGTGTGATTATCAATTAGGAAAAGAATCCAATAAATGATTAACCAAATCAATATTAAACTAAAAAGCTAGCAGCAATAGGGGCTATGCTGGGGGATGGGGGTTAGTTGTTTCCACCATGCCATGATTCTTTTAAAACAAATCCGTGCATGCCACACTGCTGCTTCCTGCTGCTGGGCACCATGGAGGCAGAGGGACCTCTGCCTTCCTCTCCTTCCTATGGCCTGGGCTGTCCAAGTTACCAGTGCCACACTTTTTCAGTGCCATGCCTTTAAACCAGTGCCATGCCTTTAAACAAAAATAAGCAGGTGCCAGTGCTGCCTACTGCTTGTACTGCTTGGCACCGTGGTGAGATCTCTGCCTAGCTCCACATCCCCTATACCATCCTGTCCATATACTAGGGGCGATGCCGGGGGTTGTCACCAGTGTCAAATATACTTAAAGTTTGGGTGCTGCTTCTGCTTACATTGTCTGTTGACAAGTTGGCAGCACCCTAGAGGCCAGAGAGGAATCACTATTGCTGTGGTTTTTGTGAGCGCTGTGACTGCACTTTTTCTGTGGGTTCAACTTTGTCAAGTTGTGACTGACCACTGGGGCACAGGGGAGATATACTTTCATTCCGGTTAAAATAATCTGGTGTGTGGGGAGGGGGCTTGCTTTGCATAAGTGGGCACTGGGCAGGCACAATGGAGGATTTTGTGTGTGGGGTGTGTGTAAAGCCACACCCACAAACCCATCCCCCAGCAGACCCACAGGCTGCTTTTAGATGAGTGACCCGATCTAGCGCGTTGAAAAACGTGCTTTGAGAAAAGTCGTGCAAGGGATGTTTGGACACACCGTAAGTTGCAGGCCGTCATAGGAATCACGTCTCGCACATTATTTTTAAAAGCACATTCGAAAGACCGAGGTTGTTTTCATTATTTTATACTGCAATAACGAAAATGACAAATAACAAAAATAGAAATGAAAACAACTTTTTGTTTTTGAAAAAATAAATAATGAAAAATGTATTTCTGGCTATAACGTTTATGATTCTTATTCAATTCTGATGAAACTTGGGGAGATTGTACCCCCAATGGAGGTTACTATGTGTACCACATTTCAAAACGATTAGATAAAGGGAACCAATTATAGAAGCAATTGAATGTTGTGATTTTAAGAAAAGCTCCATACACATTCATGGCTACAACTTCTTTATCTTCCATCCAATTTGCATGAAACCTGTGAATATTATGTCCCTCCACAAGCTAAACACTCCTGCCAATTTTCAGAAATATTGGATAAAGGGTCCTGATGGTATAAGACATTAACTTGAAAATACATTTCCATCTGTAACATATTCCATCCTGTTTACAAGACATTTGGCAGGAATCTTCCAATGGGCCAAAATGGCTTTTTTTGAAATGCAAATGACTTCATTCCTGGGGTGCATTTTTCAAAATTGCTGCAAGTTTTGCAAATACATTGATTTCAAAGACATAATCAATATTGTTTGAATCTTTTTGTGTTACTTTTAAAAATACATTTGTTAGTTTTGAAATAAATTGTCATTTTTTACTAAATCAAGTAAACAATAGAAGGAAGCTCGCCTGGCCCTGAGCCTTTTAACATTTCGGCGAGTTTGTAAAACCTGGCTGTTCGCCCGGGAGGGTGGGTTAATGGCTTTTTATCACCCTACCCTATTTTTTTGTAAATTTCTGTCCTCCCTGTTTTTGTAAGATTTTTATGTTTGTTTTAATATTTTAAAATTGTTTTAATGGAAATTTGTTAGCCACCCCAGCTGTTTGTAGGAGGGGCGGGATATAAATATATTAAATAAATAAATAAATAAATAAATCTGATTGGGGTACACGTATACCCCATAAATCTACTAACGTTGCTCTTTTCATGGGAATGCACCAGGTTAATAAACCAATTTAGCTATTGGTGCGAACATGGCTTTGGAGCACCTAAATGTTGGGAGGCAGATTATAAATTCTTTCCTTGTTAATAATCTAAGGGATTTGCCGCATGCTACATTTGCAGCAGTCTCTGTGTTCCTACCTGCCTTAGTGTGATATACAACCTCAGTCTTGATGGCGTCGTTTTATGCACGGGTCTGGGATTACAAGCAGAGGCGGAAAAGGGCCTCTTAAAAGCTGTTCCTAGAAATTGCTTTTCTCATCACAACGAGCGTTGTGCTGCTGAAACATCTCTCCCTCATTATTGGGAACGGATATAAAAGCTGGTAAACTTTTATTGCAGACAGACCTATTACGGCTTTCCTCTGCCGTGCTCCCTCTCTTATCCTCTCCCTCCCTTTCCTGAGGTGCTGAGGTGGTATGGATTTAATATGCAGTCGTCTCTGGAAACCGGTGCCTCCAAAGCACGGCAGCCTGATACCTCCGGGAATCCAGCTCCTTTTCTTGAGCATACTCCTTAAGCCCCCCTCACGCCCCACCCCAGCTTATCTTGGATCTTGTGCTAATTTTCCAAGTGGCCCTTGGGAGGAAAAAGGTTCCCCCACCCCTGTCCTATGTGGTCCACTAACAGAGGGGTGATGTGATATATCCTTCATGAGTGTAAACACTAAGGCTTGCAGTCCTCAAATCGCTGCCTCCAGGTACGTTCGTACAAACAGGTTAGTCCGCTTATGCTTGCAAGCTGATGCTAATAATCCACTTAGCAAGCATCCACATAACACAGAGGAGTTACCTGGGGGAGGTAATGATCATGTAAATAGTTGAGTGTGAAGACTAGGGCTGCGCTGAATATATACAAATAACCATAGTGAATGCTTTTGCGGTTCTGAGTGGTGAGACCACGTTTTTGGCTGCCACTTGGAACTGTGACCAAGGATTCGGAAATCGGAACTCGGAAAACTTCGGAACTCAGAATCTCGGAACTCAGACTTGTGGAGACTCAGGCTGCTTGCCCACATCACTGAAATACCCGTGAGTTAGAAACTGACGGGTATTTCAGTATTGTGGGCAAGGAACAAAATGCATGAGGTACAAAAAACCACATGAGTTTGACAGAGCTAACAGTCTTGCCCTGTTGCTCACGAGTGTTATAACTCACAGTGAGATTTTTATCTTATGCAAGGGTGGCCAAAACATGTGCATTCATTGCTCACCGTGAGATTTGTCTTCCAGTCCTCCCGTGGCCATTTTAACCATAGAGACAACGGGAGCGAGAAGCAGGCGGAAGCAGATTACAATCCCTTTCCTGATCCCCTGGAGAGAGAGAGCTACTCTGAAGCCTGGGGAGTCACGTGACAGTAAATGAATTCTCGCAAGGGATACAGGGAAAGGAGGAGGGAGGCGTTTCCTCTGCTCCCAGACTCTCAGATCTTTGGCTAATGTGGGCCCAGATAAAGACATTTCACCCACGGATGTTCACGAACCATGTGCAGATATCTGTGAGTCAGCTAATGTGCGCAGCCTCCCATCACAAAACACACGTGAGTTCAAAGAACACAGTGAGTTTCTAACTCACGTGTATTTCAGTAATGTGGGGAAGGCAGCCTCAGAAACGTTTGGTGCCTGAGCCTCCCCCCCACAACACACCATATAATCAATAACCAGCAAGCTTGCACCCCCCTGACTCCATGCATGCCCCTATGCAAGCTCTGCGGTGGGTGGGTGGCACTAGGGTGCCCCAGAGCACATGGTCCCTGCCCTGCCAGCAGGCAGATCCACAAAAAAAACCCAGATGCAACCCTCTCCGATACACCCCCCCTTGCTCCATGCCCCTATGTAAGGCAAGCCCCCCCCCCCCAACACACCATAATTCACACATCCGGTTCGGAGGCTGAAGCTGGTGCAGAATGCGGCAGCCCGTCTCCTCACAGGGACGAGGTAACGGGAGCATATTACACCTGTGCTCCGCACTCTGCACTGGCTCCCTATAGCGTACCGGGCCAGATTCAAGGTGTTAGTGTTGGCCTATAAAGCCCTACAAGGTCTGGGCCCCTCATAACTTGGGGATCGCCTCGCCTTCCGCACCTCAGGGCGATCCCTGCGGTCTGCCGGGGGCGCCTTCTTGGAGGTCCCCTGCGTTAAACGGGGGGCCACAATGGAGAGGGCGTTCTCGGTAGCCGGGCCGCGACTTTGGAACTCCCTCCCGGAGGAAGCTCACCTGGCCCCGGGTCTGATGGCATTTCATCGAGCCTGCAAGACCTGGTTGTTCGCCCAGGCCTTCAGAGGGGAGGGTGGGAGTGTAGGATAGGTTGGGGGTTTTGAGGTTTATAGTAAAAATTGCATGGGATCACTCTTTTAAATTATTTTTATTTTGTGATGTTTTTATTATTATTATTATTATTATTATTAACAAACATTTACATAGCGCCAGCAGTGTACCTGGCACTTTACAAAGTAATAAAATAGATATGGTCCCTGCCCTAGGGCTTACAATCTGAGAGACAGGAGCTGGGGGAGAGACAGAGGAAGGGGAACAGAGGGAGAGACAAGGGGTCTAACATTCATGAAGATGCGAGGTCTCAAGTGCACGTACTTGGCTTGGTTACAATGAGAATGACAGCAGGCAGGTCCATGTTGCAAGGATAAGGGTAAACCGATCGTAGGTATAGGAATAGTGGCTCAGCAGGATAAAGAGTCAGACAGAGCAGAGCGAAAGAGGTGAGTTTTAAGGAGAGATTTGAAGGTATGAAGGGAGGGGGCAAGGCGGATGTGGACAGGGAGGGAGTTCCAGGCATGGGGGGCAGCAAGTGAGAAGGGACGAAGGCGCTTAGGGGAGCAGGGAAGGCGTGGAAGGGTGAGAGAAGGGACAGAGGAGGAGCGAAGTGCACGGGCTGGAGTATGGAGGGCGATAAGTGCAGAGAGGTAGGGGGGAGCAAGGTTGTGAAGAGCTTTATAGGTGAAGACTAGGAGCTTGTGCAGGATTCGTTCAGGAAGGGGAAGCCAGTGAAGCGAAGAGAGGAGGGGCTGCACATGGTCGAAGCGACTGGCGAGGTAGATGACCCTGGCAGCAGAGTTTTGGACAGAGATGAGGGGAGAAAGGTGAGACCGGGGAAGGCCAGTGAGAAGGAGGTTACAGTAATCGAGGCGAGAGATGACCAGAGCATGAACAAGAGTTTTGGCAGACGAGACAGAGAGAAAAGGGCGAATCTTAGCAATGTTATGGAGGGAGAAGCGACAGGATTTAGCAACAGAGTCAATGTAGGGTTTAAAAGAAAGGGGTGAGTCAAAGATGAAGCCTAGGCTACGGGCTTGGGGGACAGGCAGGATGGTGACTCCATCAATAGTTATTGACAGTGAGGAAGGAGAGGAAGGATGAGGGGGGGAAGATAAGGAGTTTTTACGAGTTTTATTGTATTTTACCTGTTGTGAGTCACCCCGGGATGCCATGGATGAGGGGGCGGCCAATAAATGCATAGAAATAAATAAATAAATAAATAAATAACCAACAAGTATCCCCCGCGCCGGGCACAGCTTGGATGCATGTAACCCCCCTATTTCAAAATGTGCCAAACCCACAGCATTGCCCTTTGTCCAAGCACCCACTTTAAAATGCTCAACCCAAATGACATTTGAACAAAGACTGAGCACCTGTTTTTTGCAATTATGGATATTTAATTTTGTGTTTTGTTTCTCGCTTGTTTTGTTCATTTCCTTTATTTTTCTTGTTGCCACTTATTTTTGCTAGGAAAAATGGAAATGTTCTAGGTAAGTTTTTACTCCTCCTTTTTCACTCCTTCCCCTGCCTCCTTCCTGGTACCCAAGGCTGCATCTTCCAGTTAGATGAACCAGTCTTTTCCAAGCAGAAGCGAAAGAGGATTCAACACACTACATGCCGGAGTCCTGTTAAGAAGTGCAACTCTATTAGCTGCACATCCCACATGCCCGTTTCTTTCCTGTCTCCCTGCCAAACTTGCTCTGAACAGCAGATCTGTCTCCAAACACAAAGAGACAAAATATAGAGTCCAACTCTGCCCAGATGAGTCTGATTCTTACAACCAGATTTCCAGTATGAATGCTCACAACAATTAGAGCTGAAACTAATATTAACCAAAATGGTTATTCCTGATGAATTTCCAGTACCTGAATCATCTATCTGACAACATCGGGTACTGATTGGTACCTGATTTTCCAGTCCTGGATTGTCGAGTTCCAGTACTGATTTGTCAACGTTTGTATCGATTTACTGACTTCTGACACATAATTATTGATTTTCTGCCCTGGAAAATTGACTTCTGGTCCCAGAAAATTGACTTCTGATCCCGATTTAAAAAAAAAATTCCATTCTGATTTTTTTGTTTTATTACCCGATATAATGATCGTTAATTAGAAAATTAAAAAATTGGTACCAGGAGTTACTGATTTTTTGGGTATCCAGGTACCACTTTTCGGACCAACAGACCTGTCAGGCCTCCAAATGTCTTACAAAACTACATGCACCCATTGGAGATGGCTGTAGCCTGGCACATGATTATTATGGACCAACTTTGCTGGTATAGCTTTGGTCCTTCATGGTGCCATGGTTGCCGCATGTCACATTGAGCACAGAGTCATTATGGTTACAGATAACACAGGTAATGTGTTTACGTATTCATGGATATTTGTAACAACATCCGTTCCCCCAATGGGGTAAGTACTTGCAGATTTTTGGACTATGTGAATTCGGCACACACTAAAATATATATTAACAGTCAGGTTCAACGTGGATGACAATTGTGTTGGTTTTCTTTCTCCCGCTCTAGTAACCGCAATGCCTGTCTCGCTGCTGCTCCTTGCAGTAAAACATTCTTCTGCCGTCGGTGTTTTGACAAGCTAATAACTAATAATTCCAGGATGTTTAGCCTTTTGGGTTACAGCTTGCAGACAGAAACAAGGAGTCCTTGTGTAAAGGCAGAGGGATCATATGAGACTTGTATAATTAACCAGCCACTAAATAAAGAGCAGCCCAACGTCTTTAAATGCCAAGGCACATGAATAATTAGGTGATAAAATACAAACAAATAATTACCGGACACATAAAAGACAGAGAGACAGAGAGAGAGAGGACGAGGGAGGGAAGATGCTTATTGGAGACGCTGCGTTTCCTCTCCTCTCTCAGAAGAGGGCTGTATAAATTGTGTGCCTGATTGAAATTCTGCCTGTTTGGTTTTTTTTTTAGACCCACGATCGGTGTCTGAGGTTCCACTCCTGGCCTGGTGGAGTTCCCACTTTGCATGTCAGCTGCTCAGTCCGGGCCATTGCGGCAGATGGACATCAGTTTTGCAATTGGTTATTTTGCTTTGTCTGGGGCTGTTCTCTCACGCTCGGGATTCGAGGGCCATGAAGTTAGACAGTAAAGATGCATCTGTCACTCTAGAGTTGCGAAGTCACACCAGAATGGATCTAGGAAGGGTCCGGTCCATTCTGCAAGCAGAAATAAATATGGAAATTAATAACATTAACGTCAAGTTTGAAAGGAAATAAGTTTCCAAGTAGACTATTCCATCATCAGATTCTGTAAACCTGAGTGCTGGGAAGCAGGAGGGTTCATCACAAAGACGCATAAAAGAAATGCAAAAAAATAAAATAAATAAAATAAAAAATATAAAAAACTAAACATTACACAAAGGTAAAAAACCCAACTTAAAATTACAGTCTTCTCTTCTACCCTGCCATAGAAAATGCTTCCCACATCCTTTCCCTCTCACAGAGGGGTCAGTGCATAAACCTTCCCTCTTCCCACCAAAACCCAATACCTCCCCCTCCCCCGTGAGGCCTGAAACAACAAATTGTGACGAATTCTGTTTCCATAGGAAACGGGTCATCTGTGCGACGTGGAAACTTAGCGACTTTTTAGCAGTTTTTGCCATTTGTTTTTATTTTTCATGAGTTGAACAGAGTTGCTACTGGGCTGTGCCCCACTCACACACCCAGGGCTGTGGAAATACAAAACTGCTGACTAAGTAACAGAGAAGTGCTGAAAAGTGCCATAAAAGTGCCGTAAAAGTGCTGTAAAACTGTTTTAAAAGTCTCAAAAAGTGATCAAAAATGCTGGAAAGTAACGGCATTCACGGGAAATGGCAGGTGCTGATATTGACAATGGTAGAAGCACGGAATTACTCGAGACTGACCCAAGTACCAACAAACACTCACAAGCACTCCCAAAAGGTCGGTATTTCCCCAAGGAACGGGGACACTTGCTCTCGTCTCAGCCCTACTCCCCACACAGAGGGTCCAGACACACTCCACTCTCCTACACAAAAAACGCATGAACAGCATCAGTAGTCTACAGTGGCCACAGTATCTGGTCCATGCCTTAAACACCACCAAATGGCTGCACATCGGTCAGAGTGCTTTGGCAGCTTCCCGCAGCTCCTAGAACCTTCATATACCCAGAGGAGATGGAGTAAAAACCAGTCAGCAAAGAGATGGGTGGGACCCGGTAGCACAGTTTGCCCTGCAACTCCCCTCCCAGCCCCGTTTCCAGGCAGCTCCTAGAACCGTCATGTAACCAAGCTATGAATTGTTGAACAGGAGGTGGCTGCTTCCTGGCCTGGACACAAACTAGGCGCTTTACCAGGTAACATGGTCACATGATTCCAGCTCCACCAGGACACCATGGATTCCAGGACACTCCCAGGATGCCCAGGACACCCAGGATTCCAGCACCTGGAACACCCCAGTAATGCCTGTATTTTGGGGCACTGGGCACCCAATGGGGGTCAGGTACCCCATGGGGTGACCATTGGGGATGATGGAAAATGGGGGATTACCCCATAATATGCTACCTGCTGCAGCTTTGGAGGATCCGACCCTACTTAGCCATTGAGGTCCCGTTGGATCGTAGGACAAGTTATATGGAACCCAGCTTACTGTCTCCCTCTTATGCAACCTTAAAATCACCAAAGCCAGTGAAATGGAATCCAATCTCTCCTCTGCACGTTGCCTGGAATAGCTTTGCATGAAAGTCAAGATATTGTTCCTATCTAGCCGTTATCCTCTGGGTGCCAGATGGTGTCTGAAGTTTGACATCCTTAGTGCACAATGGCAAAGCAGTCTTTAAATAATGGGAGTGGGGGGGATGGAAAAATCTCCACTTAAATTGTCGATCTTGCTTCATGTATCATTAATGCATAAAGAAAAGGGAGGAAATTGGAGATTAATTTGTTGATATGGGAGAGGAGTTAGACGTCGCAAAGTTTTATTAGAAAAACCTCATGCAACTTTTGAAGTGTGTCCAATTAAGGCAGAGAACGCTTCGCTTTTATTCAAATGCAGCCAGATCGCTAATATCCAGCATGGGAGAGCGGAGAGGATCGGCTTCCCCTCCCCCAGCCCAAGACTACAGACTTGAGAAATGAGAATGCAGTTCATTGCATAGGTCTCTAGTCTAATAGAGCAAATCTCCATCTGAACTGGCTCCATTTATTATTATTTTTAACTCTTTACAACCCGTATCTTTTTCTCCTCCACAACAAGCCTGTGAGACAGGTTGCCATTGTTCCCATTTTACATATGGGGAATGGATACTGAGACTGGCCAATGTGACTTAGTGAGTTCATGGCTAGATGCGAGGGCAATTGCCATGTTGGTCTCAAATGTAAGAGGCAGACACAAAGACGTTCAGATGATCTTTTTTATTGGACCAACTTCTTTTGGTGAGTTTATGCAAGCTTTTGGTTCATGCAAGGCCCTTCCTCAGGCTTGCAATGCATTGAAACAAAGTTCTAGGGATGAAATTTCGTTTTCGACCAAATTCCATTTCCGATGAAATTTGATCGTTCAATCCATTCTGACAAAACTTGGAACGAACAAAATTTCATATTCTGTTTCAATAGAATTGACTGGACGTTTGTTGTCCCATTTCTGCATGTGCAAAATGGTGGCAGCTGTACTGTGCGTGTGCAAAACGGTGGCCACCTTTCAGTAATGGCCACCGTTCTGTGCATGTGCAAATTGTTTGGCATTCTGATGAATTTTTTTTGACTGATCAGAATTCCAATAGAACATTTTGATTGCTCTTCAGATTTCACGGAAAGTTTATGCGGAACTGGGACAGCTGATTTGAACCACCCCGGCTAAGTTCAGAATTAACATAAAAAGTTTTGACTTGTTACATGCTGGAGAAAAGGCACCATGTGGCCTGAATGCTTACATACTCTCCCCAGCAGATGTTGATCAATATAAGTGATTACCTGAATTACTTTGCCTCCTTGGCTAAGATGGAACTTGAACCCTGATCTCTTGGGTCCAAGTCCAACATCTGATTGATGATTGTCCAACACCTCCAGTTGCTTCAAGAGAGACATAGAATCTGGTGATTAGTCTCCAAAACCCATTGCATCGTAAGCTGCAAATCTTATGTTGTCCTGGTTACTTCTCACACCTGTCTCTGGAAACTGGAAGGTACCAAAGTCACCCAACTCCAGTATGTCATGCATCTTAATCCATGTTTGTAAATGTGCCTTGGGCATAGGATGAGGGAGAATGGATTCCCTAAAGCCCAGATCTATGGTTTCTTCTAAAACCTATGATGAGGCTGTAGATCTGTGATCCTTAGAGCATTTAGTGTTAATGTGAGTATTTTTAGCACCAGCGTAAGTCCCAATGAAGTGAATGAGACTTGTGTTTGTGAAAGCTAGTGCTAGCACTATTTACCCTGAGGATGTAGCCCTTTGGAAGAAGAAATGAGTTATTTGTACTAGCCAAGACAGGGGTTCCTTAAGTGTTGACCAGGACTCCAAATGGAGTCCCATCTAGAGCTGAAATGGGTACCTAATTTGGTACCCTAAGGGTAACACCCACATTTTCGAGTACCATGTTGGGTATTTGACGGGCTACCTGAATACCAATTGGGTACCAGGATGCCCCCCATATCAATAATATCTGATGCCGATTTCTCAGGTTTCTAGTTATTGATCAGTAAATCGGGATAGAAAACTGAAAAATTGGGATGAAAAGCCAAAAAATTAAGATTGGAAGTTGACATTCCGGGACACTGGGTACTCAAATTGCATCAGAACTGGGTACTGATTTGTACCCAACATTTTCGAGTCAGTTCGGATACCAGAAATTTGATGAGCATATACCCATTTTTACAGACAGTCATTTCAGCTCATTCCCACTGTAGGTGGTTGAGGTCATGATCCCAGTTGGTATCACTGAGTGTCACCA
Organism: Sphenodon punctatus; assembly: GCA_003113815.1. Classification (NCBI taxonomy): domain Eukaryota; kingdom Metazoa; phylum Chordata; class Lepidosauria; order Sphenodontia; family Sphenodontidae; genus Sphenodon; species Sphenodon punctatus. Next base: position 2,335,730 of record QEPC01006491.1, on the reverse strand, counting down.
GACGTGATGACAAGCCCATGCAAATTCATTGAATGTAGAAATCTCGATGTGCAGCTGGCTTCCCAGACATTTATTTCTCTGCATCTGTGTTTGCAGGTATCCAATAGCCCAGCTGTTGGCTGGAAGCTACCCCTTGATGCAAAGAATCTCTATGGTTTCTTGAGAGACCACAAACCAGCCTACACATAACAGCGGCTACGTGCAAGCAGAGGTTCTGTGCTGTCTGCAACCATGTCTCCTCCGAGCACAAAGGGTGGTAAGTGCACAGAGAAAAGTGCGTTTGCAAAAGCAGATGCAACAGATGAATGCATGTTTAACAGTGATGTGCAGCAGCTGTCACATTCGTTTTTTTTGTATCTGTTTTCATTTACAAAGACCCCTTTGTTTTCAGGGGATTTTGTAAGTGAAAATATTCATTTTCTGTTTTTTCATTTCCCCCCTCCCCTGTTTGATTCTATTAAAAATAATAATGAAAATCAGCACGCATGCGCCAACGGCATCTGTGCATATGCAGAGTGGTCTGCCACGTGCATAGACTGGCGTCACTTTTCCAAAATGGGCCGACACTGCTGGCGCCATTTTGGGAAAAGGGGCGCATGCTCAGAACGGCCCCAACAGCCATTTTGTGCATGCGCAGTGATTTTCTTTAAAAAAAAAAAAGATTTTGGTAATGAAAATGGTTGCTTTTTTCCTTCGTTCTCGTCCGTTCTCGTTACTCCTGTCTGTCGTTTTCATGTTCTAATTACTAAAATGAACTGGCTATCGTTCATTTTAGTAATTAAATAAAACAAAAACAAATTGCACCCACCCCCTAATGTTTAATGCCCAAACAAGCAGCTGGCATTCAGTCAGGCGAGTCATGCCCATACTTTCCATGTCTTCATTGCTCTCTGAAGTCCTGTAATTATATCTACGGCCGCTTTTATACAAGGCGCTGAAAAGCCCCTCCTGAGTCCCGCGTTTAGAGAAAAGCAGCGCGGGGGAGTGTTTCCATGCTCCCTGTGCTGCCGGAAGTGACATGCTTCCTGTTGTCAGCAGCGGCACAACGGGGAGCACGCCACTTCCAGCAGCGCGGGAAGCATGGAAACACTCCCCCGCGCGGCTTTTCTTTCAATGTGGGACTCAGGAGGCGCTTTTCAGCGCCTTGATAAAAGCGGCCTTAGCCTCATGGAGGTCTCATGGACAAAATGTTTGGGAAACAGATGAACGGGCTTTCCTTGGGGCCGGCCTCTCAGTGTAGAACTCCCTCCTTTCAGATGTCTGTCTCTGTTCCTCCCTCCCCTTCAAAAATAACCTGAAAAACTTTTCTCCAAGTGCTTTTAGGGGATCCGTGCCCTTAATGTAGTTTTCCCTCTCCTTTTTAAAGCAGGTTTAAATGGATTTTATATGAAATTTTTAGTGGTTTTATGGTGTTTTATTGTATAACTGGATTCATGTTGTGAAGCGCCGTGAGCGCCTTTTGGTGTGGGAGGGGAGGACGCAATACAAATAAAATTATTATTATTACTATTCTGACCTCTGGGGCAGCTCCATTATTTTCATTTCTCAACCCTTATTTATTTCCACGGCTTGCTATCCTAGGATCAGAATTGAGGGACTCCATTTCCCAGCCTTCCAGTGACTCCTGCCTTGTGCATACAGCGAAAGGAAAAGGTTTCTTGTGTTGAAAGCACAAAAGCACAATTCTCCCATTGTTTCGCCTGCACCCACTTTTTGTGTCTTGATAAACTGCACTTGCTGTGCTGCTGCACGAAGCTCTAGTTGATTTTCTTCTGGGAAGAAAATCCAGTTGAGACAATTTGCTTTTTCCTCCCTCCTGTCGGGAGCTGAGAGGACAGAGTCCAGGCAAACCTCCTTGGAGTTTGACTGAAATAATTAATTCCCCTTATAACCCCGCGTCTCCCCCCTTGATGTGCCCCTCCCAGCTCTGGAATCTAAGGGCTGTTAGTAAGTGAAAGATCACCTGTGAGGATTAAAGTCCTCCTAAGACCCGAATGATTTCCTGTCAGTCCAAGCTAGGGCTGCCTTTTAAAAACTGGGCCCCCTGAGAAGAGCAGGCTGAGTGCTCTGAGGTGTTAGATTAATCTAACCTGAGGCCTCAGTCAGGGAATAGAAATCTCAGCCTTCGGTCCTACTGGGGGTTGAGGGAATAGCCGCCGATCGTGTATCATGAATCGTAACTTCCAGCTAGCGCAGCAGTTTGCTGGGATGGGTCTCTGCTACCAACCTCCTGAGAGAGGCACCCACAGCGCAAAGAGGCGCCGTGTTGACTGCTGATTAGTAGACGGTCCTGGTGCAGGATGGAGCAGACGTTTGTTTCTGTGCTAGTGCAGAAGGGTTATTCCAAGGAAAAGGTAAGCACAGTATAACCAGATGACTCGGCCTGGGTAAGTTTTCTCAGGATCAGAACTCCAGGAAGTCACTCCAGACTCGTTCTTATTTACAAAATGCAGTTGTTTGTTGTTTATCGTGCCAAGGTCCAATTGACCAGCAGTTTTATTCTGGTGTCGCTTCTTTGCCTTCACATGGACAATTCCGAGGACCACATGGAATTGGGGGGTGGAGGGGGCAGGTGTGTGTGTGTGTGTATGCGTCAGGAGAGTCCAGACCATGGATCTGTTTCCTTTAGCAATCTGCTCTCCTTTGCCTCGTCATTGAGTTCTGTCCCAGACCTCGAGGTAGCATGACCATAGCCAGCTCCATGCTATGCAGAGGGTTTTTCCCACAGCCAGAAGCAAACTGACTGACCTCAGAGCTTGCAGCTCTTATATAGCCCCAAAGGGGTGTGGTCAGAGTAGGCAGCTGGCTCCCTTAAAGGGACAGGCAAGCTCCAACCCATTTCTGGGAGTTTTGTTCTGCAAGGGTTTATGGTTCTGCCCCATTACAAACAAGTATGTCTGAACAACCTCAGACTTGAGACAGATGATGCAACAAATGATGTCATACGTTGGTACACTTCCTTGAAATCCTTTCCGCTTTACAAGAAGACATGTGCCTGTGAAATTTGATTGACACCAAGCAATGGCTACACCTTTGCAATGCCAGAACCCAGAAAAATCCTACAGCTTCAAGGTTTATGTAATCCAGCCCCCTATAGACCAGCAGCTTACCTGAACTATAACTTTGAAGCCTAATTTAGACTGCATTCACACCTTCAGCTCCAGGCCGGTCCACGCAGATTTTGGCTCCGGGTGAGAATCTGGAAGTTAAAATATGCCTGGGGGTTTGACTGGAGCAAAAGTCTCCCCATGCGGCTTTGTTGGCAATTACCCAGAGCTGGATTTCCCTGCTCTGCAGTCTTCCATATGTTTGCAGGGGGGGACTTTTGCACTGGTCACACCCCACGCATATTTTGGCTTCCAGATTCTCTCCCGGAGCCAAAATCTGCATGGACCGGCCTGGAGCTGAAGGTGTGAACACAGTCTCATATCCTGGGCCTGGTTGGTAAAATATGCAATAGTTTTTGCCTGGATTTATTTGTAGCTTTAAAAAGGCCAACAGTAGATTGCTTTGTAGGAATTAGCTACAAGTTTGCAGAGGGTGTGGCCAAAGCACCCTAGACACCTGCCCCACGCAGAGAGAAGTGGATATTAAAGATTCATTTTGAGGGGGTTGCGGGACCACAAAACCACTTTGTGTCACCAAGGACCTTTAAAAGCAGGCAGTTGTGTATAGGACATTTGAGTCACCATCTAGTATTGGGAAACCAGAAAACACCCATCCTCCCCCCCAACACCCGCACATACGCCAACGGGTATTAACAGATGTCACAATGACATCTGTCCCACCCGGGGGATGGGGAAGGACTTCCCATGTCTGGGTGAGCTCCGTCCGTGGGAATGTACATCCCAGCGGTCTCCCCCAGCCAGGGAGGGGGTTGGGGAGCAACATGCAGTAGCCCAGCAACAACCCCACACTGCTGATGTCACCCCACCCCCTGTCATGATGGGAAGCCATGGCTGCCTATTACAGGCAGCCATAGCTGGGCGCCATACCAAACCACCACCACCCCATGCCGGGAGGAACTGGGGATGGAAACTGACATTCCCGCCATGTTCTACCCGATTTGACTCAGCTGGGTGGCTGCTGGGCCTGGACCATTGCCCCACTTTGATCTGGGCTCACAGTCCGGGCCCAGCCACCATCGCAGGCGGCTAATGGCCCACATCTAGCTGGGCTAATGGCCCACATCTAGCAGCTACTGGACCTATCTTCCATTAGCTGCTCGATCCTCCACTACACTATTTACTTCTCTCCATTGTGAAAACTGACCATTTAGTCCTACTCCTCTTTGCTTCCTATTCTTCAGCCAGTTGCCAATCCACAATCGGATCATCGGGAATGGTTATTTACCCTCTCAAATAGTACTAAGATTAGGGGACGCTCCATGAAACTAACGGCAGATTTAAAACAAATAAAAGAAAGTATTTTTTTTCACTTGGTGCACAATTAAGTTGTGGAATTTGTTGCCAGAGGACGTGGTCAAGGCCAGTAGTGTAACTGGGTTTAAGACAGAGCTGGACATGTTTCTGGAGAGGAGAGGACCATTAGCTGCTATTAGCCAGGTAGGTTTGGGGAATGTAACCTCTTACCGAGGCAGGGTCCTTGCCTTGGTGGGCATACAATTTAAGAAAGACAGGGGAGCTGGAAGTAAACAGCAGGGAATGGATTGCCCCGTAATGAACTGTTGGGTACTTCAAGCAACCGAGCTTGGCTACTGTTTGAGACAGGAGACTGGGCTCGATGGACCATTGGTCTGACTCAGTATGACACTTCTTATATCCTTATGTTAATAATAAATTAAGAATTTATATAGCACAAGCAATGTACCTGTTGCTTTACAACTGCTGAAAATAGAGAGACAGGGTCTCTGCCTCAGGGAACTTACAATCTAAGAAAGACAAGGGGAGGGAGTCAAGGGGTGGGGGCAACAGAGGGAGAGACGAGGATCCATTTATGAAGATGTGAGGTTTCAGATACACATGCTTAGCTTAGTTACATCGGGGAAGGAAGGGGGACTAAGGCGATGAGGAGCTAGGGAAGGTTTGACAAAAGAGGCAGGTTTTCAAGGGGGATTTTAAAGCTGGGAGGGAGGGAGAGGAGTGAATGTATTTGGGGAGGGAGTTCCAGGCATAGAGGGCCAGTAAGGGGGAAGAGACGAAGACACTTTGAGAAGCAGCAGAGCCGTGAGCAACTGAGGGTGATTTCAGATGTTAAGGCCGGACGCTTTCACCATGGACCATGGGGTGGTTCGGATCACGGACGGGGGTGAAGGGGTGAGCCAACAGACATTTCCCCCCCTTTGGCCCTGGTCGTGGGGACCGCCGAACCATGGCCCGGGGTCAATGCAGCCGCCCGTCACGTCTGTAGGCAAACCCCCCCTCCCGGAGGGGGTGGGGCCGCACGACGCAGCGTGCGTCCACACGGCCCTGCCCCCTGCGCTCTCCGGCCGCCGCCCTCCCCAAGACAGGCAGCCGCAGTGGCCTATCTGGCCGCTGCCGCCGCCCGCCCCCCACCGCCCGGAACGTGGTGAAGGTAAGGTAACAGATGTTACTTTTCCTTCACCGCGTTCTGGATTCCTCCTAACCACGCTTCGTTCACCGCCGTGGTGCGGGAGACCAAAGCATGGTTAGGTTCACCACGGGGGGGGTGGTTGACTGAGGTGAACATCTGGATGCGCGCAAACAGACGTTCACCTCTGTTCACTCCCCTGTGACTGAGGTTGACTGTGGTGATTTCAGACAATGTAACATCTGAAATCACCCTGAGGGCAGTGGTTGAGGAGGAGTGGGGCTCTCGGACAGCAGTGTAGCTGGAGACGAGTGTGGAGAGTTGGGGGGCAAAGCCATGGAGAGCCTTGTATGTAAAGACGAGAAACTTGTGCTGAATGCGTTTGGCAGAGGGAGCCAGTAGAGAGAGGAGGAAAGGGGGCTGCAGGAGATCAAAGCAGCAGGCGAGGTGCATCATGTTGGCAGAATTTGGATCGGAATTCTGTTTGAATTTCTGCTCATGTGCGGAAGGGCTGCCGCCAGCCACTTTGTATGGGCATGGAAGGGCCAGACTTTTGTGCATGTGTTTGTTTCCATCAGAATTTTGGACGAACACTCATTCGTTCTGATTGGGGAATATAACTGTTCTGATTTCTGACGGGAGGGAACAAAAGGCAACGCCTGGTTCCGAAGGAGACAGGAACTGGTTGAAAAAATTGATTCAGCTTTATTGTAGCCTTTCTGTGTGAGTTTAGGTAAGTTCTGCATGTCTGTTCCTAAGGTCCCTTTGTAAAATAGAAACAGGTGCCCTGCTCCCTCTGCTTCCTGCAATAAAGGTCCATATAAACTAGGGTAGGCGTTATGGATTTGGATTACAGATCCATATTTACATTTTTTAAAATAAAAAATATATATTTTATAAAAATGGTTGCTGGGACATTCTGTGCGGGTGCAGTCCTTTTTAGCCAGTCTGTGTCTGCGTGGTGGCCATCTTGTGCAACCGGCTGCCCTTTTAAAAAATGGGGGCGATGCTGCCACTACCATTTTGGAAAAGGGCTTTGCATGCAGTGACCGCTTTGCACATGCGCAATGATTTTTAATTTTTTTTGTAAAAAATAATTTTATTTCTTTATGGATTTAGATATGAAAATCCATACTTAAATCTGAAAATGACAGATCCCAACAGTTCTGAATAAGTAATTTCATTGGAACGCCCATCCCTAAATTGTAAGCCAGAGAGAGGGAGGGTGAGAAATTGTGCCATGGATGCTTGAGGTTGCATTGTTAAAAACACCGAGGACAGGCAAGTCTTTGTTTCTTTGGATTGGAGCCAATTGTTTGTACCCATTAAAATTTCCTCCTGTCCTGTTCCGCGTATTGATTTAATCAATTAATGTCCGTGTGTGCCATGTCTTTCCTCTAACTGCTGCGTGTTTCTTTTGACATTTAAAGGCCCTCGAGGCTACACATGAAACAGCTAATCAGACTAGTCGAAAGCCAGTCTCTCTTCACAAGAGACACAGATATTTTTCCTTCCCCTTTTCTTCCAATTATTCACCGCTTCTATCAAGCATCTTTTGAAAACACCCTTTCCCTCCCTGCCTCTGCCTGTTAGATGATGAAATGAGGACCTGATCTATTACTCATGAGGAATATAGTCTACCTGAGTGATGACTGGGTACCAGTTTTCTGGAAAAATTGGGATTAATAGTTAACCCCAAACCAGACAAAAGCTGAAAGGGTCCACAGTTACAGAAATGATGAAAAGAACATCCCCGGAAATACCGAAAGTACCAAAAAGCCTTCTTGAATGGGAATCCAAACAAATTGTTTCTACATCATAGCAGAACTGGTTTTCAACAAAAACCATGCTCACCACCAAGGCTCTGCCAAGGCTACTGGCAGAATTGCATTTGGAGGGGAGGGAGGGAGAGAGCCACTTCAGCCCTGTTTTCTGAGGGGACCACACACCTTTTCTGGGTGTCATGATGTCCAGATGCTCAGAAGGGGCAGGACTAGATGGGAGCTGGGCTGGGGAGAACCCCACTCCCAGCAACCAAGTTCACCACAATAAATCATTTCCACTCTAGATGCATCTGAAACTTGCCTATCTTGCTGCTCTCCAGTACTTTGGAAGGAAGGGGGCAGAGTTAAGGGTTTGTACTGAAAATCTGGCAGGCACATACCCTTTGTGGTCTCTCTGTGCATCATTCTGTGTTTCATTTTAGGCATTTGGGATGATGATGATTATTATTTATTATTATTTTGATTTATTTGTAAACTTCCTGTTGACTTACGTTTGGGCTCCAATATGGAGAAAATGTAGTTATTTCTGAACATGTAGTTATTTGGGGTTGCAAATCAAACCAGGTAACTCTCCCCTCACCTCTCAAACTGAGACCACAGCTCCTTTCCACACAATTTTTATTCCTTGCAGGAATACTCTGAATAATACATATTTCCCAGTGGAACATAGGACAGAGTTTTGTTGTCATACGAGTTGCTAGGGAGTCCGGAGATTAAATTATACCGCTTGAGTCGGCACCATAGAGAACTGTAGGGCTGATCTCTGGCAGTTTGCTCAGGCAAGTAATAAATGTCCGTAGACATCTTAGAACTTCTTACTCCCCTCTTTCCTGGCTAGGGCTGAGATGAGAGCAAGTGTTCCCATTCTGAAGGGAAATAACGACCTTTCAGGAGGGCTTCCGAGTGTCCATTGGTACTTTGTCAGTTTCTGGGGATTTTGTGCTTCGGCCATTTTAAAAGGGTCATTTTCGTCATGTTCCAGGACTTTTCTTCACTTTCCGTGACTTTTACAGCAGTTTTACAGCACCTCCCCAGCACCTAGTTGTTTTGTTTTAATTTCCCTGGAGGTGTGCCCAGGGCGCACACAGAGCTGGGAACCAGCCCATAGTAGCCCATTCAACTTGAAAAAAACCCTCTGAAAAAGGTGGAGGACAGTGGGAAAGCTGGTAAGTTTCTGTGTTGTGCGAATCTCACCAAATGCTCTGCTTCTGATGAAAGCAGCACTCATTGAGATTTCCCATTTCAGGCCTACTCCTGGTTTGCTTTAACTCTCCTGTCATTTTGACGTTTATGTAAGACCTGGCTGTTCCGCCAGACTTTTGGCGAGGGTGTGTGTGTGTTTTCTCCCTGCATATGGGATTTTTAGAAACTTTTAAAATTGTTTTTATTGTATTATTGTTTTTCTCTTGTTCGCTGCCCCACGCTGCCATGTGGGCAGGAGGGGCAGGATAGAAATCTTTTATAAATAAATAAATAATTGACTGGACAATGATCAGCTGGCGGATGACACCATTTTAAAAAAGAGGCATGTCGAAGTGGTTCCCAAGCTTTTGGATGCTGTAACCCTACCTTGAAACTCTCGCAAACAGTGCTAGATCTAGGGGACACTCCATGAAACCAACGGGCAGCAGATTTAAAACCAAAAAAAGGAAAGTATTTTTTCCCCACCACACAATGCACACTTAACTTGCAGAATTTGTTACCAGAGGATGTGATCAAGGCCATTAGCACAGCCGGATTTTAAAAAGGATTGGCTAGGCTCTTGGAGGATAGGGTCAGTCATTAATGACTATTAGCCAATTAAGTTTGGGGATGTAATTTCTTACTGTTGGGAGTTGGGAGTGAACGGCAGGGAATGGGTTGTACCCTTATGGCGGATTCAGTTCCCTGGCTGCCTATAGTGTTCCGGGCCCGATTCAAGGTGTTGGTTTTGACCTATAAAAGCCTAAATGGCCTGGGCCCTACTTATCTGCAGGACCGCCGCACCCCCCGGGTCCTGGATCAGCATCTGCGGTTGGCCAGGGGCGCCTTCGTTGGTGGTCCCCGAGTATCCCGGGTGGCAACGATGAGGAGGGCGTTCTCGGTGGCTACACTGCGGCTGTGGAACTCCCTCCCAACTGAGGTCCTCCTGGCCCTGGACCTCCCCAGTTTCCAAAGACTAAGACCTGGCTGTTCCGCTGGACTTTTGGTGGTGTATCTGGGTTCTTTTTTGATGTTGTTTATGCTTATATTATATTGTTATATTTTTATACGTTTTAATATGTTGAGAGTCGCCCCGGGCTGCTGTAGCAGGAGGGAGCGGCCAAGAAATCGAAATAAATAAATAAATATTGGGTAGTTCCCAAAAGCGACCAAAAATTGCCATGGAGACAGGATGCTGGGATTTGATGGGCTATTGGTCTGACCAAGTCTGGCATTTCTTACGTTCTTATGATGGCATTACCTCATGTGGGATTATGACCCAGAATTTAGGAACCTATGGTCTAGAGTTTTAGTATAATGTAAGGGATTGGCAATGGCTACTGTACATTTTCCCTAGGAGAACCAGTGTATGAGGTGTTGGACTTGGACCTGGATGATGACGGTTCAACTCACTGAACACGCTGACTGAGTGACCTAAGGCAAGTGTTGTAGGGGTTTCCATGTCATTTTCATTATATCAATAACGAAAAATGAAAATTGTCATTTTTGTTTTTGTTTTTGCAATAACGAAAACGACAAAAAATAACAATGAAATCAGTAATAACGAAAGTGGTTATTGATCTCGTTATTGCCTGGCAGGTGTTTTCTGGAGGGAAATGTGGAGAGGGGAGGAGGGAGCAGACATCTCAGAGCCAGAAACAGTGTTGAACTCTTGAACTGGGAGGGGAAGGACCTGATGGATGTATCTCTGGCCAATGAGCCGCACCAGCAGATCCCTGCAGTTGAATGGCACCCAGTGATTCCTAATGCCTCTGCCTCCCAGAACCAATCAGGAGGGCTCTGGGGGAGGGCACTGCAACCCTTAATATTGTAGGGTTGGGCTGCTTCACTCTGTGTTAGCTCTCTTGTTTGTCAGGGCGCATTTGTAGAAGCTGCTGGTGCTTGCGCTAGAAATTCTCACTCATCTGTCTGTCTGTCTGTCTATCTATCTATCTATCTATCTATCTATCTATCTATCTATCTATCTATCTATCTATCTATCTATCTATCTAATTAATTCCATTCTCTACCACCCAATCCTTATTCCTTAGGTACACCGAGAGAGAGAATAGAGATAGGAGATATACCTCTGAGTTTTCCTTTTCCCTTCCCCTGTCTGTCTCCCCCTGTCCATATATTATATAGATATTATTTGTATATATATATAGATTAGATATTTAGATACTAGGCTGTTTTATTATATATATTAGGGTTATAGGATAGGGACATTTTGTATTATACATAGGTTGGATTTAGCTTAGATTCTGTATATATTATATAAATAAAACTATATATTGTGTACAGTATATATTATTGCGTGCAGTTCTTTTTGTATCACAATAAGAAGGGGAAGGAGTTCAGCTTCTGACAATAATTCTTCATTGGCACACGAAATCAATTCCGATACCAAAACTAAAATCTTTGTTTGAAATCGGGAGCGATACTGATAACGACAACAATAACAAAAAATGACATTTCGTTATTAACGGAAATGAAAACGACACATTTTAATAATGAAAATGATAACAAAAAATGAAGAACGACGTGACGCCTGCACACCCCTGAAGTGTTGCTCTGTTCCATCCTCAGTTCCCCATCTGTAAAATGGGAATAACCATAGCTCACCTCACAGGGTTGTTGTGAGAATGAATTAGATAAGGATTGTAAAGCAGTTTGAAAACTGAAGTGATGTAGAAGTAGTTAATAATTTATCACTGCTTTTCTCTGGAGAGAATATTAGAATTTTAGAGCTGGTTGAATTTCTTACAATTTGGTTTTCAACATTCCATTTAGTATTTTGATTTTGCACTGTGGAAAATGAAACTTTGTTTTTCAATAATATTTTTACATTTTTTCTGAATTCCAAAGTTTTCATGGGAAAAGTATTTCTTTTTATTTATTATTTTTCTTGCAACAAAACAAAACAAAACCCCTTTGATTTTTTTTTAATTTATTTCTAAACCTTAAAATTCTTGGTGCTTTCTGGTTGGTGGAATGTGAAGATTATTTTTTTCCCTTTTCCTTGCAAGGCAGTTGTTTTGGAAAACGGATGAATTTTTAAATGAAAAAAACCCAACAACAATAATACGATTTAAAGAACTGAAAAAATTAATTGAAATCAAAGATTTTGTCAACTTATTACATGGCAGTTTTGTCTGGCTTTTTTTCTTTGTGGAAAATATTTTAACTTCTCTGTCCGTAACTATGCGGCAGGATCGCAGGTGTGTGCCCTGCCGAAGGGCTTTGAGAGTGGCCTCTTTAAGATCATGCGAGGGCCCCAATGGGTGAGAAGGCCAGAGAGAGTTGAGGGCACAGGGGTGCCTACCAGACAGACACCTCAGGGATGGTGGGTGGACCCTCACCCTGGACAGAGGGCTGGAGATCCAGTCAGCAGAGGACAGGCAACTTGAAAGAAACACAAAATTGACAGACCGACTACATGGAGCTGTGGGAACACTCTGGGAGGCTTGCCTTCGAAGCCCTGGATGGCCCCTGGCAATGTGGGACACCGGGAGGTCAGTTCAGCAGAGCAGGCCGGGAGCTAGAGACCTCACCTGAGCAGGTTGAGAGACTGGGACAGCGGGCGTGAGGCACTAGGGCCAGGGTGCAAGATCTGTTACACTTTGTCTTAGACTCCCTCATCGACAAGGAGGGGATAATTCCACACATAGGCTCTGCAATTCTGATTAATGGGAACAGATACTGGAGCTGCTGGGGGCTCAGGCCATTGGAACTCTGGCTCAGATTTTAGGGTGCTAAGCACTTAAAAATACACCCCTAAAGCAAGGAGTGCTCAACTTAATCCTGGCACCAGCGGAGAGCTGGCATCAGGCATCCAGGGAGCCAGAGAGACAGAGAAACTTGGAGTAACCACGAGGGCTGAAATGCCATCTTGAATTTTTCTTGAATCATGGTCCTTGACTCATTTTTAGCAGAATTAATAATAGAGAAAAACCCCAGTTCTGAACACTTTCTTGGTCAAGAATTTTTCTCGATTTACCATTTACCGTGGTTACCGTATACCAATTTACTGTGTGCCGCTTATCTTGTATCACATTCATCTCAGTAATGCGCATGCAAAAAATAGCTGCCCTTTTCCAAAATGGCAGAGATGCTGCGGGCGCCATCTTGGAAGAGGGCTGGGCATACTCATAACAGGTGCGGTGGTCATTTTGCACATGCACATTACCGGGGCGAACATGTTACACAGTAAATGGTACGTGGTAAATTGGTATACAGTGCAAATCACGATAAACGGTAAATCACAGTACATGGTAAATCACGATAAATGGTAAATCACAGTACACGGTAAATCATGATAAACGGTAAATCACAGTGCACGGTAAATCATGATAAACGGTAAATCACAGTAAATGGTAAATCATGGTAAAATGTAAATGGTTAATCAAGAAAAATTCTCGACTGACCTATTGAACCATTACTGAGATCTTCCTGAGATCTCGGTAATGATTCTTGATTCTTGCAAGATTTTTGCGAGAAGAAAATTGATTCTCATTTCAGCCCTACTAACCATACCCCTTCTCTTCCTATCCTGCTTCCGGGCCTTCTGCAGCGCAGGCAGCCAACACAAGTGTCAGGAGGGGATGCAGCAGGGGACACAATGTACAGCAGGGTGGGGGCTCATAGACCCCACCCCAAACCCCTCTGAGGACAGACCAGTGGGTTCCAAGCCAGTGTTTGAGAAATAACATATCCCTCGGTCACACACGATGAAGTCTGGTGGCTGCTCAGGGAACTGAACCTGCAACTTTCAAGTCCGAAATCTTGGACCACTCCCCCACCTTTTCAGTCCTTTGGTGCATAATCTCATTAAAATGAAACCACCTTCTGTTGTCTAAGAGAAGATGACACCCACCTGCTTTGTAGGTTCCCTGCTCTGGCTTTTGTTTCTCCCTTCTGTGGCATAATCAGCCTGGTTTGAGACTTGCCTGACCTTTCCATGGGACAGATTTCCCCTCCGCTCAGCCAAACACCTGCAAGTGTGGCCCTTGGGGGGGTACAAGGGTCAAAGCTAAAAGCAATCGCACACACGTGCGCGCACACACTCTCAGGTAGGGGGAGGGATCGCAGTAAGGGAGACAGCCCGGCAACCCCAGAGCCCAGAAACCCCCTTACTAGCAGGTCCCTCGCCCTTAGTAGGGATGATGCTCCTCTTCTTTAAAAGGGTCCCTCAGGATCTTAGTGGGGTGCTCCTTCATATATAGAAGGTAACCCAGATCATCATAGGGAGCAGGGAAGGCCAATGGTCTAGTGGGGCACAAGGTAAGTGCCACTCACCGTTACTACACTCTAGACACCACGGAACCCCAGGAAGAGAAGGAGGAATCTCATGTTGTGTCTCCTGTGAAGGGGTTGAGACAGGGAATGGGATTGGGTTTGTATATAGAAGGTAACCCAGATCATCATAGGGAGCAGGGAAGGCCAGTGGTCTAGCGGGGCACAAGGTAAGTGCCACTCACCGTTACTACGCTCTAGACACCACAGAACCCCAGGAAGGGAAGGAGGAATCTCATGTTGTGTCACCTGTGAAGGGGTTGAGGCAGGGAATGGGATTGGGGAAGGAAAACATCTTGACATCAGACAAACCCCTTCAGCAGGGCTATGGATAAAGCACTGTGGAGGAGGATGAAGGGAATACACCCCAAAGAAGGAGTCTAGTCATACTCACCACCTACCTTCCACCATCCTCTCAGTCTCATCAATTCTTAATCACCACCCTAGATACACACATCCCCTCAGCCACCCCCATCATTCGACCACACCAGCACTCTGTCCCACAAGCACTCAACCGGACTAGCACTTAGTCCCACATGCACTCAATCCCACAAGCACTCCGCCACACAAGCACCCAGTCACACAAGTAACACTGCTGTATACTTGCTCCAACGAAACAGGGCCAGTCTCTCTGCTGATCACCAGTGGGGACTTGCAGCCCCGCCGGGGTTTAAATATCTGGCTGCAAGCAGCAGCACCTGTGGTCCTAGAGCCATGTGACGTTCCCCACCCCTTTACGCAGGGCAAGTTCCGTCACCCCACCCGGTGCGGACGGTGGTGTGGCCGCGTCTCGGGTTGCCTGGCAACCTGTTGAAGACATCGCACTCTCATGCCTCCCAGCTGGGGCCTGACACCCATGCACCTCTACTGCCGTTGGAAGCCAGTAAATCAGGGAAATTCTGGAGCCAGGAGAAATTAAGGCTGAAAAACCAGTGCAGTCACATTCGAAAGGGGCCAGCAAGGGGTAAAATGAGGATTTAAAAAAATTCTGGTGGGAAATTCTCATGATATTGAACACATCAAAGCATCTAGAAAGGTGGACAACTCTAGTCCCATGCAGTGCCAGGCCAGGGCCTCATGTCAGGTTGACCTCATGGGCTACCGTCTGCATGCGCCAATGAACAGTCTAGCTGTCTTGAACTCTGCTGTGATGTAGATAGACTACCCTCCTGTCTGATATAGCTGATGCTTGCTTCAAACAAAAGCAGCATCTGCTTGTCCCTCCCCACCCAATTTTACAAATGGCTAGAGAGATTAAGGGTGTTTTTGAACAAGACGCTTCCAAGCATGGCCACCAAATAACATTAACCATGCCTCCAATTGCTTGTTTGATGGTGGAATGTGGGAAGGCGTGATCCGTGTCCACGCACCTCATCACCCACGAGGCACTGCTGAAAAATTTGGCGTGCGTTGTGTAGAGCAAGCAAAAACAGTGCATGGGGACATGTGCCCACATACCTCCTGCCCGTATGAACCGAGGCTCCCACCCACTCCAGCCCACAGCTTGGCTGCCTCCCCAGTCCCGCCCACAGTCCTGCTGGGACTCGGGAGCTCCCCAGGAAGCTCTTAAAGGACATGTGCAGGGGAAATACAACACCACATTGGCTCAAAGCACAACCAGCCCTCCTCACGATGCATGACAGAAGAGCCAGTGCCATGGAGGACAGCAACTTGGAAAGCAGCTTCCTCATGTTCTGCCCAGTAGCTCTGTTGTAGCTCGTGACTGCCAGCAGCTACAGCATCTCCTGGACAGGACGGGGTTACTAGTTGTTACAGCTTTTTGTTTCCATGGTGTCTCGGGCTGTGTGTCATGGCAGAGGGCAGGCAGGTAGGCAAGGACTGGGGTGGGGGTTGCTACCGGGTGTGGGGAAGGGGAAACAGGCCCCCGTATGAATTGTTTCCCGGTAAGTCTGTGGTGGAGGCAGGGGTAGCTGGTGGGTTTTGAGGTTGGAGGGGCAGTAAGGCCGGCCGGCAGGGCTGGTGAGCCTAGGGGCGGAACCAGGGCAATGGTAGGCGGAGCCAGGGCAACGGTAGGCCAGTGGCATGGCATAACCCAGCAGCAAGGAGTTCCCAGGGTTAACACTGGATGGAATTACATTACTTAATGCTGGGAATGCTGTTGTGTGAAGCACTGCCACCAGGGGATAGAGAACCCTCTTATTGGCAGAGCATTTAGCAGGTGAGGATAGAGGTTGGGTGGGTTTTTTGGGGTGTGGGTAGGGGTTTTAGGGGATTTTATTGTATTATTTTCTATTTTTACTATTTTTCTCTTTGTGCTTTTGTTTCTGTAAACCGCCCTGAACCTTTGGGGAAGGGCAGGATATAAATTCTGATAAATATAAGAGATTACGGTCTTGTGCAAGTGTGTAGAGAGGGGATTAATTGGAATTAAATTCACCCCCTTAGTCAGGGACCCATGTTCACTGTGGTTTCCCCATTGCTGCTAATGAAGAAAATACAGTGTACACTGTCCCTGCCCTTAGTCAATTCATGTTCATTTTCCACATAGACAGAAATTTAGTGAATTGCATCTTTTTCAGCAGAACAATTTTCTGTCTGATTCAAATCTTGGAGCCTCACCACAGACTAGCCACTAGTCACTCTCTTCTTTCCAGACCTGTTTATTAACAAAGAACCTTTACAAACTTGTTGTCACACCTGTGAACAACAAGTGCAGCGTTTCCAGCAATTTCATTTAGGCAGGCTATTCAACTCCTGGTTTGAAAGCAGACAGACAAGTCACAACCTTAAACCTCACTTACAAGCAGTTTTAGCAAAGATCTACAGCTTTCCCCCAATCTACGCAGGTTTATTCCCAGGGCCCTAACATCATGCACAGATATATAATAACCAGAAAACCACACATAAACCAAACAAATCCATATAAAAACCAGAAAACCACACATAAACCAAACCATTCCCACAATTCCCCAAAGGCATCCAGAGTCTCCCCATGTACCCATCTGTGCCCCCACCATGTCCCCGTGTGCCCCCACCATGTTCCCGTGTGCCTGCCCCATGTCCCCATGTGCCCCCACTCCCCCATATCCCCATGTGACCCCACTAGCCCACCACATCCCTGTGTGCCCCCACCATGTCCCCGTGTGCCCCCACCAGTCTCTCCCCATCCACCCCTCCCCCCTTCCCCAGTGTCTCCCAGTCCAAAGCACCCCTCCCTCTCCAGCCCCATTCCATCCCCAGTCTCTCCACCCCCCTGGCCCCGCAATTTACTCATGGTCGGCTCACTCCTCAGGCAGCGCCGCAGGATGATCCAGGATCTGCGCGCTGATGTTCAGTTCTTCTTGGGCCTGGGAGCTGCCGTGCAGTGCCTTAAGGCTCCCCCTCCCAGAGTCAAGTCACAGTTTGACTCGACTCTGGGAGGGGGAGCCTTAAGCTGCTGCATGGCAGCTTCAAGCCCCCCTTGTCCCCGCACACCCCACAGTAGTCTGACCCGGGCGCCTACTGTGTGGCACCCAGGTATGGACTTTCAGGCTGCCCTACCCCCTGCAATGAAATAGTGCCCCCTGTGGCACTATTTCATTGCTGGGTTGCCTTTATGTGGTATGGATGGTGCTTCTAGCCGTCCATTCCGCATAAAGGGTAGAACATCTCTCTTTTGTTCCTGAAGACTTCCTTATAGGAAACCTTCAGGGGTGTGTGTGTGTGATTCTCACTGAACCTTCAGAAGGAAGGTCAGTGCCTCTAAAACAAGGTTCTTCTAGATGACTCCAAACAGTCTCACCTGTTGTGTGCGCGTGTGCACGGCCAGGCGGAGGGGAGGCGATTGGTTTGTTTTTTTGGAAGCATGTCGTTGGGGGATTCCTGGGGCCAGGAGGGGCATTGCCCCTGATTTCCTAGGGGGTGCACCACCCCTGTGTGGAGGGAATGCGTGGCATCTGCCAGAGTGGACTCGCGCAAGGCCACCCAGCAGGGAAGGTTTTATCACCCCTCTTGCTTTCACACAGGATCTCTGAGTTTTGTCCCCAAGAAGGAGGGTGGGGTTGGGGAACCCTGACTTCTCAGGGGACGTTTCACTGGCTAACCCAATGAATCAAAGGGGGAACCAAGTAGCCAGACCAGACCTTTGACTCACCTTTTTCTGAGGTGGCCTCATCTCTGTGGCAGTTTGGGGTGTTTTCCCTGAAGTTGTACCTGGGGCCCGCCATCAGGGCCACCAGTTACCAGCTCCGCCTAGGTCCCTATTGGAGTTCTGGGTGCTCACCTGTGACTCCATGGTGCTGAATGGGGCAACGGACGAGCACAGAGCTGCAGCATATGTTGCCCCCAACAGATGGGCAGCGGTGTTGCGTTCGGCCATTGTCCTGACTTTGGCCAGCTGGCACTACATGGCATGCTCCTTCTCTCTGTTTACACCCTTTGTGACCCCCCCAATGCTCTGTAAGGAGCAAGGTTACATCTGGAGGGGAAGATGGGCCCTTTACCCTGTCCCTTCTAACATGGTCCCATCTTCCTCTGGGTTTCATCCTGGAGTGCCTAGCAGCAAGCTGGGTAGCATAATTTGGCATCCTGACCTAAGGTCCATGAAGGCCCTTCTCAGGAAGAGGATTGTATTCTCCTGTTTGCAGCTGCACTGAGGAGAGCAACTGTTACCAGACCTTTGCCAACCGGTCTCCCAGGCCTCTCTGTGAACCGCTGTCAGGAGACTGTACAAATTACTAGGCTGATCTCCCGACAGCTGCCATATTCTGAGGGTGATGTTTTCCAAACCCTGGTCTCTAAATTCCTGCCTGCAATTCTGCAAATACAATCGTAAGCAGTTACAAGGTGACACCTGTCACAAACCAGGCAGCTGTGCATCACAATTCTGTATGTGCGTGCATCTCATTGGATTGGCAAAAAAAACCCATAAGGTGGAGATTCCAGCCCCAACTGGGAACTTGAAGATGAGGTTTAGGCACCTCTAAAAATCTGCTTCTGGCATAAAAAATACAAGAGATTTGCTTAATGTAATTAACTAGTTAGAGTAGCAAATAAGGCTCATTCTGGCAACAGAGAACAAGTCAAGAACCAGCAATGTCTCAGCTGCATTCTTGCTGAGAAAGGTGAGGGAAAAACAACAACAAAAAAGAACTGGCAATGCACAAAACACCCACCAACACTGTTCTGTGCATGCAAAGCCTTTTTCTAAAATGCTGAAATTAGAACTTCTTCCATCTATTGGCTGGACTCCTTCTCCGCCTTCTCCAGGTGTCGATGAGAAAGCAGGTAGTGGTCCCTTTAAGGGGGCTGGCTCGACAGCTTGGACACGCCCCTTTGAGGTATAAGAGCGGCGGACTCCAGACCTCTGGCAGTCTGTTGTGCGAGGTGAAGCTTGAAGGGAGGGCAAGGAAAGCTGGAATGAGGGCGTTCCAGCCTTGAGGCCACCTGGGCTGCTTCACTGTGACCTCTGGAAGGTGAAAAGGGAGTTCAGAGGACAGCAGGAGAAGCAAGGGAGTGGGGAACCTGTCCAAGACTTGTCAAAAACCTTAAGAAGCACCCATCCAGGAGCCCTGTAGGCCGAGAGATAGAACGCTACAGAGAGGCACTTAGAGTGTTGGTACCTATGTCAAACATCAAAGGAGGTAATCATTGCTTGGGTGGAACTACTTGAACATTTACATTAGCTATTGCCTTTATGTTTATGGTGTGCAGTGAACTGGGTGTAAGGTGACTGTGTGTTAACCTGGCTTCATTAAAGAAAAGAAGAACTCCGTATTTTGACCTATTTGCCCTTAAAAGAGTTGGCTCCTGCAGTGACTTACCCCGCAGAAGAGGGAGCTCAGTTATAGTGTCCTAGGACCCACACTACTAAAAGGTAGAATGGGTTCCTGGTTGAGCTTGGCTTGGAGCTTGGCTTGGAGACCAGGGGGGACATTACCACATGGCAATCCAAGGCGACCACCATAGGCCCTATTTTCTCAACTTCCAGGGGTCCCACAGTGGCCCCCCTTTTCACCAGACCAGGTGCAAGGCCCCCTCTCCCTCCTACTAGGGCCCCCAAATGACCAGCTTTGGGGTCCTGCGGAAGGTTCCCTCAAGTACCTTCAGGGCCATGGGAGGAGGGGCCACCAGGGGCCCTGTTTTCTATTTTCACCCTGGGCCCCACAAATTCTAAGTCCGGCCCTGTTGTTTTGGTATAAGAGCTAGGCAAGTCCCATCCCTGCTGCTCTTGCAGTGAAGGCTCGAGTTTCCAGTCATGGTTGCAAAACATTAGCATGCCCCATGGTACCTTCCAAAAGTTGTGACAAAGCAAAAACCAGTTCCGGGTGCTTCTGCCCGGCTAGCTGAGGAGTCTTTAGGAGCAGCTGGGTCTACATGCCAGTGCTACATTTACCTGGAACTCAGTGCTAAAGAAAAGCTCAGCTTAATAAAGCAAGACTCATTCCCACGGCGCTTTTAGGCAAGACCTTAAAAAACGGGAGAGCTATCAAGTAAGGTTAATTGCCCGACTCTGGCAGTCTTGACAGTGCTATCTTTTACGCTGCCACTCTCCAGCAATCGGAGTCCCGAGGGTTCCTCATTACTGCACTGCTACAATGATTCTCCTTATCCCAGTAGTGGTATCGCCAGGCGGCTCTTGGTTCTCTTTCGAAAGCAAAATCACTGGAAATGAGGAAGGCGGGAGAGGACGGGGAGAGGGAGCAATGTTTTTGAAACCCGCATAAGCTCTCTAGAAATCTCTCCCTTTGGATGATGTAATTAGTAGATCTAAAATGAGTTCCCACCAAAACACGCAAACCTGTTGAATCCGAGTGATCCGACTCGATACTAACGAACCGAGTAATGAACGCTACCCATTTGATCGTCGATGAATTATCCTGTTTTCATATATTTGTTTTGCTTGGTTCATTTCAGCCATTTCCAGTTTTTACCACTCATTTTCTTGCCCTCAGTGGGGGGGCCTATCCCATGGCTTACGGGCGCTGCACGCAACCCACATTTGTATGTGCAACATGCATGCACGTCTATTGAGAGCACATTGTGCCACACACAACCACCCGTGGGACCCGCGCAGATTCCGTGCAGAGGTGTTTGGGGATTGTGTCCACTTTCATTGTTCCTGTCAAAAGGAAACAAATCCAGAAATGGATGAATTAAATGACCCCAAAATTGTGAAAATTGACTGTTTGAACGTTTCGATGAATGTCGTTTGGGTTGACAACTGCCTGCTCAAAATTGAGAAAACGAACAAACACACAAGGAACAATAGTTCTCCTTGCTTCATTAGCGGTTAATCTCCTCCTGCCCCCAACAGAGATGTCACCTTCCCTTTAATCTTTGTCAGGACCCCACTGGCCCCGAAACCCTAGGAGATTATCGCCATAATGGCCTGACCTATGGTGCCACTATTGCCTTTGGGTAACTGGCTTGGTTCTGAATGCTGTGATTATCTTCGTGCTGCAGCTAGGCTAGTCCCCTGCACATGGGATCTGCTGCTGGCAATATAAGGGACGTCCCAGAAGAAGCGGTAGGCTGGACAGAGCAACGCCTCTTCCTGTTCTCTGGCGTGTGTGTTACTTGGTTCTCTGGGGACTGACCTTGCTCCTGGACCCATTTTGGACCTGATTCTGCCTGTTGGCCTGCTTGGACCTGCCTTGTCCTGACTCTGCTTTGGCCCAATGCTTCGAACCTGCCCATGACCTTGGCTGGATCCTGACAACCTTTAACCCAAAGAGGGTGGGGCTGTACCAAAAGAAGGTGGGGCAAAAGGATTTCCCCATCTCTTCCTGACGTGACCCATCCCCCTTCTGTGTCATAATGTTGCAACACTCTGCGGGGGTTGACTTTACATGTCAAAAATTGGACGGGGCAAACAGATGTCCCCCTCCTCTCCCATTTCTAACATGGCCAGTCCCCCGTCGGAGCATCATGACCTCATGATGCCCCACAAAGGACTGTGCCATATCAAAAAAGGTGCAGGAGAGACCCTTTTCAACACAAAGTCAAAGTTTCTTTGGGTAATCCTGGCACCCCTACGTACCGTAGACGTAAATCCCAGGGTTCCCAAGTCCATGCCTGGAGGGGTGGTAACTCCACATCTTATGACCTAGCTGTGATCATCTACTGACCTTCTGAAGAACAAAGGTTGTAAGAATTTGTCTAGTGATGCCTGACTCAAGATCATAACATCTTCTTGAGCCCACAGTATGGTTTTTAGAAACATAATCAGTCTCGGTTTCAAATGATGAAAGACCCAGCCCTCCTTATGTATGTTGAGTTGACCCTATGGCTAATTTCCTGCAGTGCTGAAAATCGGCACCTAATTGCTACACTCAATTTGTCTCATTTCATTTTCCGGCCATTGGACCCCAAGACTGACCACTAGATTGAAAAGTCATCTACCAGCAGAAGTCATCTCCCCAGGTAATAATAATAACAAATTTTATTAATATAATGCACTCCCCTTCCAAATGGCACTCAGGACATTTCACTATAAAACAATACAACAATTTAATATCTGCATAAGGTCAATTTAAATCAGTTTAAAGTGGGAGGGAAAAAATGCAAGTGGATCCTTTAAAAGCACCTGGAGAAGAACAAAAAATAAATAAATGTATTTATGTGCTTTTTGTAGGTGAGGAGGGAGTAATTGAGATGAATATCCAGAAAGAATGAGTTCCACACTGAGGGCCCAGAACAGAAAAGGCCCAATCACCCGCCAAATTAGGCCCTTTCTACACAGGCAGCAAACACCTACGAACACCCAGAAATCTGGGTGTTTGCTGCCCGTGTGAACCGTGTTGCAGCTGGGCGGATGCAGTGATGGGCTCCTCAAACAGCAGTTGGTTTCTGAGAACAGAAAACCATTAGGGTCAGGTAACAGGAGTGGGGGGTGGGGGTGGGTGGGTCTCAAATATAGCCAAGGCCCTAAAAACCAGCAGCATGATCTTAATTGATTGGATAATCAACTGGATAATCGAGTCATATCTGGTGGGTCTTACAAGGCTGAGAGTTCTCACTACATGAAAGGGGACTAGTGTGTTCGTCCATTACAAAATTCCAGCATTTATAACACCAGCATTTATAAGTATTATCTCGGGCACTTATAAGAACCCATTTTTGTCATGTGTAAAAGCGGCCTCGGTGAAAGGTGGCAGAGGGAACGCCAGCATAAAGTCCTAAATTCCACAGAAATCCGTGGGGATTAAGGATATCATGGAAGCAGCTGTCATTGCAAAAGACAAATCTCTTTAGTTCCCTAGTTCTTTGATCTAGGTTGAAAGACACCTGGACCAAAGTTGCATGAGCTAAATTTGCCAAGCTGAAATGCCTCTTCCCGCCCCATCTGCATTACTGAATGAGGGCTCCTGTGCTGTGTGCTGCACTGATGGCTATTAACACTGCCAGCCTCCCCTTGTATTGATACAGGCTCTTAATCAAATGTTTAACCAGGGGAAAGGAAAAAATGGAATGGGTTTGGGAAGCTAATTTGGATCCTGACTTTGAGATGATAAAAATTCATGATTCCTGGCTTGCAAGGTCTCCTAGAATTCAGCCAGCAGGTTCCTGATTCATCCAGTTTTGGGCTATGTTTTGCCTACATACATAAGTTATCTCTTTTTAATAGATTAAAAATAAATAAATTATTGGAGGCTCTTTTATTAGTGGTTCTGAGGACCAAGCTGCTCCATCCTGGAATTAAGGAGGGTATTTGTTTAAAAAATAATAACAATCCATCGGAGCGGAAGGACAGCACTGCGATCGTCCGTACAATACAGAGACTGTTGGCGGACATTTCTTGTTTCTTTGGCACACGTATGTTCCCTGTCTGCCACCAGTCTTTTCTCTGCCTGGAAACAGTACCCTGCCTCTTAGAACTCCAGCCTGACCCAGGGGCCCAATTTGGAATGAGGCCGTTGCAGTCTTGGATGCTGTCAACATGACTTTCCTGTGCGAGATGGTCCTTATTCCCAAGCTTCTGCCGTGCCTGCTCTTTGCTGCTGTGCTCCCAGCGTGCGCCCTGCATCTTAATAATGAGAGCTATTTATGTATCATGCCCCTCTTCTTATTACCCTGCATAAAAGTGTCTGCCACGTCGTTTTTATTCTTTAGTGTGCTTTGCGAGCCGCATTGGCCAAAGGGCTCCGCAGAAAAGCTCCTTTAATCAAACCAAGGAGGGGTGGGGGTGGGGTGGGGGGGAGAGCCTTTTGTTCCTGATGGGGAGATTCCCCAATCACCCGAGATCAATCCTGAGCAGTGAGCACTTCTCCTGAAAGCTTTCTTTTTGGATTGCAACCCAACAGATATACAATCGCTTGGCCTCTCAGTGGCGAAGCCATTAGAGACTGTAATGCTCAACCGCCCCTTCTACGAGCGGTCAGTGCTTGTCGGCCATGTGGATGCATTCAGTAGTCTGCCCTTGAGAAGTGTAGGACTCCACAGAAAAGCTAGACTAGTTCAGCCAGAAGAGGGAGCCTATTTTAATTTAAACAGCTCCCGTTAGGGTAGCTGCTACACACGCTAATTTTCCCTCTTGTCTCTTTGGCCTTGTTCCCATGAGCAACTAAAACCGGTTTATTAAGATCTCAATTCTTCTGTACCTCGGTACCGTTCACAGATCAAGCGACAGCATTTGGGAATAGGAGGTGAAGTGTGTACTCTGGAAAAAATCAGGAGCAGATAATCCCCTTCACTTTCCAAAGGAAAGTACAGTGTAATCCTGTCTGTATTTTGTTTGCAAACAAGGTATCCAAAATAGGGCTGAATCAAGAGAATCCTACCATTTTTTGTGGAATTTCCCCGCATTTTTTTGAACATCGATTGGCATTCCGCCATGGACATAAGCTACGGTGGAATTTCAATTGATGTTCTGATGGGATGATAGCAATTCCTACCTCGAATGGGCAAAATGGCGGTGGCTGTGCTATGTACGTGCAAAATTGCGGCACGGTCTAAGGCTCCAGTTTGCACATGGGCAGTAGGAGGCAGAATCATTCTGATTGTTCAGACAAAATGCAGATTGTATTATATGATGGTCCACATTTCTCCTGATCGATTGAAATTTAGGAAATGGCACTGCCAATACCCACAATGGCGGTGGTGCCGATGCTGCAATTCTGGATATTGCCAGTGCCATTTTGAGCAAAATAGCCTGGCAGCCCTTTTGAGCATGTGCATATTGTCTTTTTAAAATTTGATTTCATTCGGTACAATTATAAATCGTAATGAGCAATCAGACTGATCATTTGTTTGTTCAGACTGAATGAAATGCCCAGTTCCGACTGAAATTGGAACCAGACGAAAAACCTCTTTCAGCCTTAGTGCCATTAGGAAGGCAACTCAATTAGCATTTGCTCGAATTCATCTACCGTTCCACTGTGTAGGTAGCTTGATCCGCAGTCGAACTGTTCGAACAGTATTGATTCCGCCCCCCCCAATATTTAACCTAAACTGACCTTCTTGCAGTTGAAACCCATTGCTTCTTGCCCTGCCCTCAATGACAATGAAGAACACATGTTCTCCATTTTTAAAAATGACATCTTTACAGATATTTGAAAACTTTCAAAATTGTCCCCTCTAGGCTAAACATTCCAGGTCCTTCAGCTGTTCCTCATATGACTTGCATGCTTGGCCCCTGATAGCTTTGTTGCTCTCTTTCTGAATCTTTTCCTATTTGTCAACATCCGTCTTGAAAGGCGATGCCCCAAACTGAACACAGAATGTAGTTGTTTGGGTAGGTGCCTCAAAGGGTGTTAACACCAGCTGGGAGTCCACCTGCCCATTTATTAGGTGTTCATCCACACTGGTCATGTGGCCTTCACCCACCAGACCTGCATCCCCCACTCATGGTGGGGTCTCGGAGAATGTGGAGCTCGCCAAGGAGGTGAATGCAGGCTAATGTGCATCCACATGTCCATGCCCCATCAATTGGGTTGCGTGAAGTGACTCCGTGAGTTCAGGTCTGCCAGTACTATAGAGTTGTGGGCAGAAATCATAAAGTGTCCAAGAAGCAATTGCTTCCTTCCCCTCTCTTTGGTCTTGCTTTCATGGGTGCTGCCATTGGGCGCTACCCGTAAGCGCATGAAATACACTCAGGGGACTGCCAGTTTATTAGGCTGGACATGCTAAACATGTGAGTGGGGGTTGAATGGGGGCTACACAGACGTAACTTAGACTGTAGTGGGATATCATCTCGTTTGCTAACAGCCAAAATTTTAGCATGGGACTCCTGCACCCTTTTATTTGACCCTACGTCATGGCAGAAGAAGCACTTGCACTCATGAGTCTCTACAGGGAGTTTATTGCAAGTACAGATCAATCCAGTACTGTACCATCACACATGGTCCTTTGGCCTGATACACAATAGATCTGAAATGAGAATTGTTGGTGCGTGCTACTTCTGTCAGAAGCAGGGCATTCTGACAGAATGGAGAACTCCTCTGCTTTCCATCTGGCCAGGACTATGCCGCTGTGCCGCTGCTGCTGTCTCTGATCCTGCTTTCTGCCACTTCGTCCCCCGCTGTTTCCATCTGCAGGGAGAAAAATGTCATGTTAGTACTGGGGGCGGGGGGGCCAAGGAAGCCAGAGTACCTGGGTTGGGTGCCCTGGCTTGACCCCGTGATCCACACAGGAAGCTGCCGGGGGGGCAGGCACAAAAGGGAACCGCCTGTGGTGATGTTGCAGGCTGCGTGTCGCAGGCCGCGAGCCAAAGGACCACGGTCAAAGAGTGAGGCCCTTTGGGACCCTTTGGGGACTGCAGGGGATCCAGGGGCCTGTTATTTTCATGAGTTGTTTTGTGTTGGGTTTGGGGGGGAGGGGGTTGTGTTGGGTGAAGGGTATATTGAGTGGTGGGTTTTTTGAGGGGGGGCAGCACCAACCCCTGGTGGCAGCAGGGGAAGGTGGGGTTAGGATAGGGAGGGGGTGGGTGATTTTGGAATTAGGTTAGAGATGTAAGGGTTATGTGTTATTGATTTTGTAGAAGAAATGTGTATTTTGATATTATTTAGATGTTTGTTGTATTATTGTAAAGCGTGTGGACGATGGGTCCCCCCTTCCTGGTGAGAGCAGGGGGGAGGTGATGGGTTCCGTCCCTGGTGGCAGCAGGGATGGAGCATATGGATGGGATGATATGGATAAATTGCGATATGTTGTAATAATGTTGATTTATTGTTGTTGTATTGAATTATGTGAGGGAAGGAGAGGGTGGGAGAGAATGGTAGATTCACCCTTTCTTGGTGGCAGCAGGAATGGAGTGAATGGGTAGGGAGTAGGATGATGGGATAGATTGTAACTTCACACTGTGATAATTTTTGTGTTGGTCCATATTGGACATTGCTAATGTTATTTATTGTGAATATTGTTGTATTTTGTTTTTGCTTTGGTTGTAAGCTGCCTCGAGTTGTCTTTGGCAACAGAGCACGGGGTACAAATTAAAAGTGAAATGAGATGAAATGAAATTCGCTGAGATTTGCACGATGTGGAAACTTACCAGCTTTCTCATTGGTTTCGCCATTTCCCGTTATTTGTGGTAAGCTGAATGGGGTGGTCCCAAGCCTCGTGTGTGCCCCATATGTGCCCCTAGGGGCTGTGGAGATGAAAACTTGCCAACTAAGTGCTGAGGAAGTGCTAGAAATTGCCATAAAAGTGCTGTAAATCTGCCATAAAACTGTCATAAATTTCTTGGGAACTGTGACGGAAAAGTCCCGGAAAGTGACAAAAAGTCCCAGAAAGCGACAAAAATGATGAACAGTCCCAGAAAGTGACTGAAATGAAATAATGAATAATGAAAAAAATTGAAAATAATGAAAAAAATGGTGGAAATGCGGAATCACTGAAAACTGCCGAAGCAACGACAGACACTCATAAGAACTCCCGAAAGGTCGCAATTTCCCTTTGGGATGGGAACACTTGCTCTCATCTCAGCCCTACTTCAGAACTGTAGATCTTCAACCTCATGAACTAGTTTCCAAGATGAATTACGGTGCTGAGTAGGGCTGGAACTCGATTCCCAGATTCTCACTTTTCACGGCGAGAATCAGGGTTCTCGGCTCATGCTGCAAATGAGAATGAGCCAAGAAACTGCCTGGATTCTCACCAAGAAGA
This sequence comes from Sphenodon punctatus, assembly GCA_003113815.1. Classification (NCBI taxonomy): domain Eukaryota; kingdom Metazoa; phylum Chordata; class Lepidosauria; order Sphenodontia; family Sphenodontidae; genus Sphenodon; species Sphenodon punctatus. Next base: position 2,307,915 of record QEPC01006491.1, on the reverse strand, counting down.
GTGAGAATCATGAGACAGCCCTCCCTTCCCTGTATTGTAGAGTTAGCTTTCTGTTGAATAACACACAGCAGAAGTTTCTTCAAAACAGAACTTTACTAAGAACTCAGAAGACATGCTTCCATACTGTGCAGACTGCATGGGACCAGATGGAGGACAGAGAGAGGAGAAGAGAGAAGACAAGGAGAAAAAAAACCTGTTTCATCCCTTGACCCTCCCCCTACTGGACAAGTCCCATATTAAGCTTGCAGGGTTGCAATGAGCTTTTACTTGTGACTGTTGCACAATCCAACACTCCTTCTCAACAGTCACTAGTCAAAGCCACGAGGTTCATTCTTCTTAATAGCTCGTGATGGTGTTCCCCTGCTAGTGGCTTCGTGAACACATCTGCTGTCATATCCTCTGTAGGACAGTATTGCAGATCTATGATTCCTTGTTCCTGTGAGTCTTTCAGGAAATGGCATTTTACATCAATGTGCTTGGCTCTAGGGTTGATTCTTTCTGTTTGCACCAGTGTTATACATCCTTGGTTGTCTTCCAGGATCAGCGTGGGGCTGTCCAATTTTTGCCCCAGATCATTCAGGAGCTGTCGCAACCAGATAACTTCTTGGCTGGCGTGTGCTGCTGCCACGTACTCTGCCTCCATCGAGGAAAGTGTCACAGAGGCTTGTTTCCTACTGCACCAGCTGATGGGTCCTCCACCAAGCAAAAATAGGTACCCACTGGGGACCGAGGTGGCAGCAAGCAGGATCGGAGACAGAAGCAGCGGTGCACTGGCATAGTCCCGGCCAGACTGGTAGATTTTCGGTCCGAATGGTCGCCAGCCCAATCTGCATCCACATACCTTATCAGGTCTGACACGGAAGTTGCTGGGAGCCGTAGCTTGAGGTGCACAGTACCTTTCAGGTACCATAAGACCCTCTTCACTGCATTCCAATCCCTTTGGGTTGGGGCTGAGACTTGTCTACACTGTATACCTATTGCCACCGCAATGTCAGGCCTTGTGATTGTGGCAATGTACAAGAGCTTTCCTATCACCTTTCTGTATTGCTTTGTCTGGCAGTAATAAGCTCGGTTCTTTGATCTCCTTTGGGTAGCTGGTTTCCATAGGGGTATTTGCTGCTTTCGCACCCCCCATGTCGAAACTTTCTATCATCTCTTCTATTGTCTGTCTTTGGTTGAGAAGATAGCTTCCATCGTATTCTCTTTCAATTTGTATTCCAAGGTAGTGCATTATGTTACCCAGGTCCTTGGTTTCAAAGTCCAGATTTAGAGCTCTCATTGTTTCGCACTCGTCCCCTTCTTGCTCAAAGCATACAATAAGGTTATCGACATAAATTAATACAAAGATCCACCTGCCCCTTTGTCACGTGGCCAGGGTAACAGGGGGGTTAGGATGGGGGAAGGACCGCGTTCCCAAAGGAAGGAAAGGGGAAGAGACCCCGGGAAGGGAAGTCTGTAGGCTAAATGGACCTCTCAGAGCGTCTCGGAGTCTCCAGAACCTGCTCTCATCTTGAGGCCTAGAAGCCTATGTCAGAGAGGGTCTGATTCATCATCGAGGTCAAGGAGCAGACTAAAGACCCACACACCAAGATCCTCCCCAAGGAAGAGAGAAATATAATAGGGGGCAACGAGGAACAAGGGGAGCCCCAGGGAACAACAAGGGGCAAGAACCAAGGGACTAAGGAGCCAAAGTGGGGGGAACCACAGGGACTGGAGCCGATGGGTTGGGGCAAACA
>QEPC01006491.1:2274588-2302399 GCA_003113815.1 Sphenodon punctatus | reverse complement strand
GGGGGAGCAACAGGGATGAAGGAATCAACAAGGAACAAGAGACAAGGGGCTAGGGAATGGGAGCGGGGGGAGCAACAGGGATGAAGGAATCAACAAGGAACAAGAGACAAGAGGCTAGGGAATGGGAGCGGGGGAGCAACAGGGATGAGGGGAACAAGAAACAATGGGCGAGGGAGCCAAAGCTGGGGAAACCTATGCAGACTATAGAGGGGACAGGGATACAGGGCAAACACACAACAGGAGAAGAGGCACGTGATACAACACATAAACATCAAACCTTTGGGCGGGTGTGAGACGTTGCTCCACCAGCTTCCTGAGGCCACATCAGTGTTTAAGTACCCTCTGTGGCCAATCAGGAAGCTGGGGGGGGCGGGCTAGGGAAACAAGCCCCAGCTGGGAGAGGGTGTGGCCATGCAAAGGGCAGTAAGACAGGAGAAGGCCTACAGAGGAGAAATGTGGGAGGTGAACAAATCCACCAGGTGGCGCAGGCCCCAAAGGCACCTCTCCCGCATCCCAAGGCCAAGAGTTCGCGCCCAGGACCTGACACCCTTAGTCTCTTTGTGTATAAGAAGGGATCTGCTTTGCTCCTGGAAAAAAATTTCCCTCATGAGCACCTTGTTTATTTTAGTGTTCCACGCTCTGGCGACCTGCTTAAGTCCATATATGCTTTTTTGCAGTTTGCATACAAGATCTGGCCTTTCAACATCTGCAAACCCTGGTGGTTGGTCCATGTAAATATCTTCCTTCAACTCACCATTTAGGAACGCTGTTTTCACGTCCATATGCTTGACTTGCATTCCTCTTCCGGCAGCTATATTTAATAATGTTCTGATTGTAGTGTGCTTAACTACAGGTGAAAATGTTTCATCGTAGTCTTCTCCATACTTCTGGGAGTATCCTTTCGGAACAAGTCGGGCCTTGTACCGTTCAATATTTCCCTGCGCATTGTACCTTATTTTAAATGTCCATTTACAACCTATAGTCTTTCTCCCCGTGGGTAGTGGAGTAAATGTCCACGTCGTGTTGTCCTGCACGGACTTTACTTCTTCTTCAGCTGCTCTTAACCATTTTTCTGCGTCCCCTTCTGACATCTGTGAGATGTCCTCCCAGGATGCTGGCTCTGACAATTTACTGGTGCTGACTTCGTAGGACAGTTGAGTGGGGCGGATGCCTCTGTTAGACCTCGTCGACTACCTTGACTCAGCATCAGCAGCCAGCTGTGTCTGTTCCTGCACTTCTGTTAACTTTGTGCCGATTTTGACCATTTGTTCAGAGGATTGCTCCCTTTCAGTGGTTTTGTCCGTGGTTGATTGTTCTCCTTCGCCTGGACCTTGGAGAGTCATTACACTGTCGCTTGAGTTTTCTACAAAGGTCACACTGTTACTAATGGTTATTCTGTCTGTGTGTGGATCCAGGATCCTGTAGCCTTTGGAATGCTCACTGTATCCTACGAGGATGCCTTCCACTGCTCTGTTTTGCAGCTTGGTACATTTCTCCTCTGGGATATATACGTAAGTCTTACTTCCAAATACTCTGATGTGGCCCACACTAGGTTTTTGACCATGCCACAGTTCATATGGAGTTTTCCTCACTGTTGTAGAATACAGTCGATTTTGTAGGTAGGTAGCAGCAACTGCTGCTTCGCCCCAGTATCTTTCTGGTAGTCCAGAGTCTGTTAACATGCATCTAACAATTTTGGTTAGTGTTCTGTTTTTTTTCCCCAGCTGTTCCATTCTGTTTGGTTGTATATGGACTGTCCTTTGGTGCTCAATTCCATGGAGTCTCAGGAAGTCCTCTACTTCCTTTCCTGTGAACTCACCTCCATTGTCAGTCCGCAGTGTCTTTGGTCTGCACTGGAACTTGTTGCTCATCATGGTCACATAGTCCTGAAGTTTGTCGAATACTTCATCTTTACTCTTTATGATGTACGTGATTGTGCACCTTGAATAGTTGTCAATGAAAGTTACCATATATCGGTTGCCTCCTGGTGTGGGAACCTTCATTGGGCTTCAGACATTGCTGTGTACAAGATAAAGTGGTTTCGTGGCTCTATTCTGACTCTTCTTAGGAAGTGTAGCCCTCGTGGCTTTGGCTTTGATGCAACAGCATTTCATGATCACGGGACACGTTGATACCTTAAGGTCTTTGGTCAACTTCTGTCTGTTCATTTCCTTGATGCTGTCTGGGTGTCTATATGCCATGCGTCTGTGCCACAGGTGGATGCAGTCATCGTGTGGCTTGTGCGCAGTGAGCTTTGTCTGTTCTTTCGCTGTGCTCAGACGGTACAGGTGCTCATCTGCAGTGACTCTGGCCAGTACTTTTGTCCCTCTTTGAATTGTGCATTTGTCTCCCTGGAAACAGATGGTGAGCCCCCTCACTGCCAGGTGCCTCACGGACAGGAGTCTCCCTTCTAAGTTGGGCACATAGAGCACATCTTTCATGGGTATGGTCAGTGTGCCTTCCTGTGACTGGTTGCAGTACAGGAATCCTTGTCCAATTCCTTCCATGTTGATGCTTCTCCCATCTGCAAGGTAGATCATTTCTTTACTGCTCAGATCCAGTCCTGTGAAGAATCTTTTATTGCTAGTCATGTGGCTCGTTGCCCCGGAGTCTACACACCAATTTTGAGATGAGCTGTCTTGCATTGTTCTGAAGCACCCACTCCATTGTTGAGCGACTGTGTTGCTGTTTGTGACTTTAGCATGTTCGGATGTTCAGTTCGAAACCCAAGTTCGGGTTTGATGGTTTGTTTAGCCGAGTTCGGTTTGGTCGAACTTGGCCAAACATTCAAAAATAGTGCTATCGATACCAAAACCACAACAAAACCGAAACTGAATTTTTGGCCCTGAAAAGATGTTTTTCCTGCCCCCAAGCTCATCCGAACTCATCTGAACACGACCGAACTGTTTGGTCGTTCGAGAGTTTGGTTTGGACGTTCAGTTCGGATGTCCGAACAGACCGAGTTCGGCCTGAACTTTGAACATCCAAACCGTGTTCGCCCATCCCTACAGGGGAGAGAAAAAAACTGACCCTCCCCCCACTGGAAAAGCCCCAGACTGAGCTTGCAGGGCTTGCAATGGGCTTTTACCCTCCTCCTTTTTACATGTGGAACACGTAAATATGGAGCAGTTATACTAGAACAGGGGACCCTCCATGAAATTAACTGGCAGCAGATTTAAAACAAACAAGAGAAAGTATTTTTTTTCACTCAGTGCACAATTGACTTGTGGAACTTATTGCCACAGGAAGTGGTCACAACCATTAGTGTAGCTAGTTTTAAAAGTTCTCTTCTTGGAGGATAGGTCCATTGATGGCTATAGCCAAGTAGGTTTTGGGAACACTTACATAACCTCTTAGTGTTGGGGGATGGAACAACAGGGAATGGATCACCTATTGTGACCTATTGTGGGTACTTCTTCCAAGAGATAGAGATTGGCCACTGTCGGAGACAGGATGCTGGGCTTGATGGACCATTGGTCTGACCCAGTCTGGCACTGACTGTGTTCTTAGGTTCTTGTGTTGTCTTTCTGTCATGTACTCACCCAGCTGCTCCAGCTGTGTCTCTTGCCACTCTACTTCTCTGCAGGGGAAGATGTAAGGAGGAGGTAAATGGCCGTGGTTTTCAATAGGACTTCTTGTTTCAGCCCTACAGCTGAGCAATATATGAGGAAAGGGAGTAACAGATGTTGAAAGGAGAACATGAGAGTCATAGGAGCCCTTTCATTGAGGGACCTGTTGAAATGCTGGTAAACAGACCAGTTTTCACCAATAATGCATTTTTAAAAAACCCAACAAATCAATACAACCTTGACACACTTATGACCCGATCAGCTGATATCGATCCAGTAATGACATGCCGTTCCATAATCCCTTTGCATTCAAGCTGATGGTTTCGGATCGATTGCAGCTCACAGAGTGAAGCACATTCTTTCTTTAAAAAAGAAAAAAAGAAAAAAACCTAAGAAGACCCTAAATGGCTGGGTGGATCAGTCACCCAATCTCCTATTTAGCCCCCTTTTAGATGTGACACTTTTCTCACGGATTTAAATAATCAGCTTTTTTCAAAAGAATCCACGAGCCGCGGTTTTCAAGGGAAGCGGCGCGTCTAAACGCCACCCGTGCGGCTTCCTAAATGCGGATTATTTAAATCCGTGAGCAAAGTGTCATGTCTAAAAGTGCCCTTAGTGTGGGAAGTGTCAGCAACCGCCTTCCCGAGGGCTGTCGGAAGTCCTTACCACTTTCTGCGCTTCTCGATGATCCCTTGATTTCGGTTACCTGATGCAAGCTGTGGTGTTGTGTGATTCGATTCGTCTGGAGCAAGCATCACTCCCTTGATACCTCACTTACGTCTTGTCACTTCTGAACTCCTGCTCCCGAAACTGGCCCACAGATCTAATCCCCACCCTCAAGTACTGAAAGAGTGAGCTCATGGGATGGGAGCAGAGAGGAGGAGGGTGTGCACTCAAGGAGAGAAGATGGATTCAAGGCACAGATCCATGATCTGGACCCTTCCCTTTGTTCCCCCTATCCTGAGCACCCCCCCACCCCAACTCTTATTGGGCACACAGTCTTCAAAGGGACCGGTGGGAGGGAAAGTGTTCCCCATCCTGCTAGAGCATTGGAAAATGCGAGTTTCTACCAGCATTTCATACATTATTGATAACCAGGGCTGGCCTTATGACAGGGGGACTTGGGGCAGCTGTCCTGCTCCCCCCTATTTTATCTACTTCTGGGGGCTCCTCTGTGGCCCCTGTTTTCAACAGGGCAGGGTGTGGGGTCCTCCCTCCCAGTGGTGCGCTAAACACGACCACTTCACGGGCCCAAGCAAGGGACGGTGGCCCCTGAGGGGGTGGGGGCACAGGTGAAAGGGTGGAGCCACAAGGGAGGAGGTGGGGCCACCAGCATCCCCGTCTTTTATCTTTGCCCTAAGCCAGGAATGGGGGACCTCAGGCCCGGGGGCCAAATGTGGCCCACGGCAAGTTTTTACATGGCCCCTTTCCACTTCCTGGATGTGGTCCTTGGATCCAGTTCCCACCTCCAGCCACTGAAAAACTGAGCTCAAGGGAAGGGAGCAGAGATGAGGGTATGCACACAAAGATAGGGGACAGTTCCAAGGCACAGATCCATGATTTGGGCCCTACTTTCCTTGAGGGCATCCCTTAACCACCCCCGCCCCAACGTCTGTGTGGCCCTCGGAACTTGTGCAAACTTTCAACATGTTCCCCGGGAGGGAAAAGGTTCTCCACCTCTTCCCTAAGCCTTGCCCATTCAAAATAGGGCTGAATCAAGAGTTGGTTTTGATTCTCATAAAGAGCTTGCTTAGCAGTTCGAGATCTTGCAAGATTCTTGAATATTTTTTTTAAAAAAATGCTCTGCTTGTGCACAGAAGCAGCTGCCCTTCTCCAAAATGGTGCCAATGTGGCCCACGCCATCTTGGAAAAGGGCCACGCATGCGCGAAACGACTGCGGCCATCATTGTGCACATGCACAGAGAGTTTTTATTTATTTTTTGCGGTTCTCGCAAGAACGATGTCGAGAACGGCTGCTCCTCAACTTGTTCTCAATCTCAAAAATCATGTGGAGAGGCCCATTCTCAGCAAGATTTGCGAGAGCAAGATTCTAAGGCCACCCCCCATTAACAACCTCTTGCAAACCCACTTGCTTGCCAGGTTTAACGGCGCGTCTCTCTTTGTTGAGGGGAAAAAAAAACCAGGCAGCTCCGCTCAGTTTCCAGCTTCACTCTTCATTCCCAGTCTAGACTTCAGATTGTCAATTACCAGTCCATGCATGTAATACTCAAATACCTGCAGGCTAACTGGAGGGAAGCCTTCTACCAATTTCTGTGACAAGGCACCCAATTAGCACACACACACTGCCCGGACTTCCCAGCTCAGTTCCCAGGCTGCGACACTTCTACAAACTCCCAAACCAGCCAGCCGAGAATCCAAGCACTAGCAACCGTTTTCTCATCGACTCCTGATCAAGCCAAAATCTCTGCAGGGACCCTAAAAAGTCACTTGCTGTGACCTGCAAAGTTAAAGGGGTGTTGTTACTTTGGTTTGAGACCAAATTTTAGGGTTTCCCACCTCCCTGCCGTGACTTAGCGGCAGGGGCCACAGCACACTTGACAGGAGTGTCACAATGAGCGGTCATGCAGGTGGGATCCCCGTTGGTAATGATGTCCGGGAAACCCCGAGAGGAACATCAGCAAAGGAGTGCCTGCCCGGATATTAGGAGGGGAGGCGTTCTAAAGGGACCAGGAATGAGAGATCAGGGAGAGAGATGCTGAGTGGAGGATGGCAGCCAGAGTCATTTGTAGGAGCAGACCCAGACGATAGGGATGTGCGGAAGCTTTTCCTAGTGCTAACCAAAATCCTGCTGAACTTTCGGCCTGCTCTGTCTTGATCTGAAACAAATGCCTGCAGCCAATGCAGTATTCATTGAATACGACAGCTTTGAATCATGTCTATCAAAGCAGGTAAGCCATGATGGCTCTGGGGAGCCAGCCACCACGTCACTACCTTTCCACCTTCCCAGGGCTCTTGGTTCAAGTCCTGAATACTTACCAAAACATATTAGATACAACAAAAACAACTATCCCAAATGGAGAAACAGTTTCTATACTGCCTTAAACATTGGCAGTAACGCAAAGGATCTAACCATGAGTGTCATATAAACACTGAAAAAATGGTCAGTTTTTTTTCATCTACACCAGACAGCCAGTACTCTTTCCCCGAGGAGACCCTCTATCTAGGATTTGGGTATTTTCCCTACCAGCATTTGAGAGGCCTCCAGCGTTTAGCATTAGCTCGCGTTTGTTATAACGCCATCAATAGAGGAAGTAGAAAGGAGTTCTTTCGTTCGGGGTTATTGGAGCTCCTTAAGAATTCCTTGCTCATTGAAATACACAATGCAGATACTGCCATTATCCTTTGAAGAAGCTGCTAGTTACGGCGAAACATCGGATTTATTATCCTTTCTTTGCGACACTGGCTTCAATTGGGCTCCTACCTGGCTCATGTTGCCTAATTTTTCCTGCTTAGTCATGGTCTTAGTCTTGTATTGATTATGGGGTTTCCCCAATGCCTATGCATCAATCTGCCTGCACTTGAATTAATGTTCTGTGATTAATCTGGTTAAGTTTTAGCAATTTTTTCTGTGTTTGTATGACACTCATGGTTAGATCCTTTGTGTTACTGCCAATGTTTAAGGCAGTATAGAAACTGTTTCGAGCCTGTAATTGTACACTACCTTTTATTAAATATTGCATTGATTTTTTATTTGGGAACTTGTTCTCCATTTGGGATAGTTATTTTTGTTGTATCGAGTTTGTATACTATCCTGTGAAACCTTTAGGCTGACTACTTGCCAAAACATAACATTTTATTTATGTTGTAAATAAGAGGTTGTGGAAGTTGTAAATAAGAGGCTGTGGAAGCCCCGCCTTGTCTGATTTTGTGAGATCAGTTTCAGTGGGTGTCACCCGCTGATGCAGAGGAGGCTCTTGTGAACTGGACCCGTGCCCGTCCTGGCTGGTCAAGGTCAGTCAGCAGATGCTGGGACCTTTGCTGGCGGGGGTGGTCAATGCCTGTCTTTGGGATGGCAGAGTGCCGAGTTGCCTCAAGGAGGCAGTGGTTTGGCCTTTGCTCAAAAAGTCATAACTTGACATTGACTCCCCTACCAGCTATCGACCTGTCTCTAACCTCCCGTTTTTAGGGAAGGTTATTGAGCAGCTGCAGGGGCATCTGGACTGCATCATTATTATTATTATTATTATTAAAAAACATTTATAAAGCGCCAGTTGCAACCTGGCGCTGTACAGAACATACAATCAGATGCGGTCCCTGCCTGTGGCTTACAATCTAAAAGACAAGGAGGGGGAGACAAGGAGAGGGGACAGTGGGAGAGACAGGGGAGAAGACAAACAAACATTCAAGCGGATGCGAAGTCTCAGGTGCGTGTACTTGGCTTGGTTACAAGGTGGTCGGTAGCAGCAGTCAGCAGAGGAGGGCTGACAGTAAGAGCAAGGGGAAAGACTAGAGGGCATTGGGAAAGGCAGCATGGAAAAGGTGGGTCTTGAGGAGGGATTTGAAGGAGCGGAGGGAGGAGGCAAGGCGGATGTCGGCAGGGAGGGAGTTCCAGGCATGCGGGGCAGCGAGGGAGAAGGGACGAAGGCGGTTGGGCGAGCAGGAGAAACGAGGGAGAGCGAGGGAGGGGACAGAGGAAGAGCGGAGAGCGCGCGCAGGAGTGCGTAGGGCGATTAGGTCCGAGAGGTAAGGGGGAGCTTGGTCATGGAGCGATTTGAACGTGAAAACCAGGAGTTTGAACAGGATACGTTCAGGAAGGGGGAGCCAGTGAAGGGAGAGGAGGAGAGGCGTTACATGGTCGAAGCGACGGGCAGAGTGAATGATCTTGGCGGCAGAGTTTTGGATCGCAACAAGGGGGGACAGGTGGGAGCGAGGGAGGCCAGCAAGGAGGAGGTTGCAGTAGTCGAGGCGAGAGATAACCATGGCATGAACAAGGATTTTGGCCGAGGAGATAGATAGAAAGGGGCGTATGCGGGCAATGTTGAGGAGAGCGAATCGGCAGGATTTGGCCACAGAGTCAATGTAAGGTTTAAAGGAGAGGTGCGTGTCAAAAATGAAGCCCAAGCTGCGGGCACGGAGAACAGGACGGATGGTGACCCCATCAATGCAGACGGTCAGGTCAGAGGGAGAGGAGGGGGATGGAGGAAAAATGAGGAGTTCAGTCTTGGCCATGTTCAGTTTGAGTTGGCGTCGGGACATCCAGGCGGAGATATCAGAGAGGCAGTCGACGAGGCGTGAGCGGATAGAGGAGGAGAGAGAGGGGGTAGAGAGATAGAGTTGGGTGTCATCAGCATAGAGATGGTATTGGAATCCGTGGGAGGCAATAATTTCGCCAAGGGACAGGGTGTAGATAGAGAAGAGGAGAGGGCCAAGGACAGAACCTTGGGGAACCCCAACCGAGAGGGGAAGGGAGGGGGAGGTCGACTCGGGGAGGGAGACATTAAAGGAGCGGTCAGAGAGGTAGGAGGAGAACCAGTCAAAGACAGAGCCACGGAAGCCCAAAGAGTAAAGCGAGTCCAAGAGGAGCGAGTGGTCGACAGTGTCAAAGGCAGCAGAGAGGTCAAGGAGGACAAGAACGGAGTAGTGGCGCTTCGATTTAGCGACAAGTAGATCATTGGTGATCTTGGCCAGGGCAGTTTCAGTAGAGTGGAGGGGGCGGAAGCCGGACTGGAGAGGGTCGAGGGAGGAGTTGGCAGAGAGGAGGTTCAGGCAGCGGGAGTAGACGACACGTTCCAGGAGCTTCGAAGCAAAGGGAAGGAGGGAGACCGGCCGGTAACTAGAGGGATCGAAAGGGTCCAGGGTAGGCTTTTTGAGGATGGGGGAGACAGTGGCATGTTTGAAGGCAGAGGGGAAGGAGCCTGTGGAAAGGGAGAGATTGACGACATGCAGAAGGGGGGGAGCGACAGTGGGAGCAATAGAGGTCAGGAGGCGGGAGGGGATCGGGTCAAGGGGGCAGGTGGAGGGGTTGGATGAAGAGAGAAGAGCAGAGATTTCCTGGAGAGAGGCAGGAGGGAAGGATGCGAGGAGGGAGGGGGGTGGGGGGCGGAGGGAGGCAATATCCCGACGGATCTTGTCAATCTTGGAGGTGAAGAACGACGCAAGATCCTGAGCAGCAAGGGAAGAGGGCGGAGGAGGGCAGGGGGGTTTGAGAAGGGAGTCGAAAGTAGAGAAAAGGCGGCGAGGGTCGCGGGAGAAAGATTCGATCCTAGAGGCATAATAGCGATGCCTAGCTAGGGAGATAGCCGAGGAGAGGGAGGAGAGGGAGAATTTGTAATGGAGGAAGTCAGGGAGGGAGCGGGATTTGCGCCAGAGGCGTTCGGCAGCCCGGGTGCAGGAGCGGAGGTAGCGGATGGCAGGGGTAAGCCAGGGGCGGGGGTCGAGGGGGCGGACGGGGCGAGCAGAGGGGGGGGCAAGAGAGTCAAGGGTCGAGGAGAGAGAAGCGTTGAGAGCAGAGACAGCAGAGTCAGGGGAGGAGGAGGCGAAAACGGGGGGGAGAAGGGGGGAAAGATGTGCGGCAAACTCCGAGGGAGTAAGGGCCTGCATATTGCGGAAGGGGCGCATAGAGGGGGAGGCGGAGGGGGGTCGGTGGGAAAGGCTGAAGGAGCCGAGGAAGTGATCAGAACTAGGGAAGGGGTCAAAGGAGAGGTCAGTTAGAGAACAGTTTCGAGTGAAGACGAGGTCGAGGGAATGGCCGTCAGTATGAGTGGGGGAGTCGGTCCAGAGTCGGAGATTAAAGGAGGAAGCGAGAGAGAGAAAGCGGGAAACAGAGGGGGCGGAGGGCGTGTCAACGTGAATGTTGAAATCACCAAGGATAAGAGTGGGGATATCATCGGAGAGGAAGAAGGTGAGCCAGGATTCAAAGTCCGGGAGGAAAGAGGAGAGGGAACCCGGGGGGCGGTAGATGACAGCAACCCGAAGGTGTAGAGGGGAGTATAAGCGCACAGAGTGGGCCTCAAAGGAAGGGAAGGAGGAGGAGGGGGGAGGGGAGAGGGTTTTGAATTGGCAGTGCTTAGCAAGGAGCAAGCCCACACCACCACCCAGGCCCTCAGGGCGGGGGCGGTGAGAGAACGACAGGCCCCCGGAGGATAGAGCAGCCGGGGTAACAGAGTTGGAGGGCGTGATCCAGGTTTCCGTAAGAGCCAGGAGTTGAAAGGGGCGAGAGAGGAAGAGATCGTGGATGAAGGGAGCTTTAGCCACGGACGAGCGGCAGTTCCAGAGGGAGCAGGAAAAAGGCAATTGGTGTTTGGGAAGGCAGGGGATGCGGATGAGGTTGGGGGATGGGGAACGGCCGGGTTTGGGGGGCGGGAGTCGTGCACTGGCCTCGTATTGGCCACAATGGTCTGTGGAACACCTGGGTGTCGCGGGTTTGGGCCTAGGGGGAATGGGTAAGGGGGGATGAGGGTGGGGAGGGGGGATGGGCGTGGGTGAGAATAAGGGGTAGGTTGGCTGGAGAAAGGCCGCTGGTGATGGAAGAGGGAGAAGGAGGGGGTGCGTGAGAAAGGCTAGAAGGAGGGAGGTGATAGAGGGCGAGGAGGTGAGGGAGGTATAGGGAGGCATCATAGGTCCTCACTCCGGCCTCACAACGGCCACAAAACGGCCAGCGCCCTTTTGTCGCCGCCCTTCGGGCGCCGCCCAAGGGCTGCCGCCCGCTGGGGGCGGGCGTGCACCTTTGGCTTGTGGCTGTGGGGTGGAGCCCTGCTCACCTGGAGGGGATGAGCGCTGCAATGGCTGCTGGGGGCTTCTGGGGGCGGGCGTGCACCTTTGGCTTGTGGCTGTGGGGTGGAGCCCTGCTCACCTGGAGGGGATGAGCGCTGCAATGGCTGCTGGGGGCTTCTGGGGGTGGGCGTGCACCTTTGATCATGTTTTCTTGATCCTTCACAGTTCGGCTTTCGTCCGAGTTATGGAACTGAGACTGCACTTGTGGTCTTGGTCAACGATCTTCACTGAGAATTGGATCAGGGTCGATTGACCCTCCTCATTTTGTTAGATCTGTCCACTGAATTTGATACCATTGACCATGAGATGTTGGTGATGCACCTGCAGGACTGAGTTGGGGTGGGCAGGATTGTTCTTGAATGGTTCTGCTCTTTCCTGGTCGGAAGAACTCAGTGAGTGGTGCTCGGGGATTGTTCTTCATCTCCCCAGGATGTCACATGTGGAGTCCTGCAAGATTCCATTCTGTCCCCTCTCCTGTTCAACGTGTATATGCAGTCGTTTAGTGAGGTTGTGAGATGGTACAGGGTGCTCACTGTGGTGTCATCAATATGCTGATTTCACCCAGCTGTACCTCTCCTTTTCATCTGACCCAGACCTGGCAGTCTTAGGCAGTGCTTGGCGGCTGTGGGGGGACTGGATGAGGGTGAGCTAACTGAAGTTGAATCCTGACAAGACAGAGGTGATGGTGGTGGGTAGGGTGGTGGTTGTAGCGGCTCCCATTATTGATGGGATTCGCCTTCCACTGACCCCCCCACATTTGCAGTCTGAGCATGTTCCTCGATCCGCAACTCCGCTTAGATGTTCAGGTGGGAACGGGGACTGTGGCGAGCTGTGCGTCCTGCCAGTTACATCTGGTGTGTCGGCTTCGGCCATATGTCTCAGACAACGACCTGGCTACCATCATCCGAGCTTTCATTACTTTGAGATTGGACTATTGTAATGTGCTCTATGTAGGGCTAGCTACCCATGGTGACAGTTCGGAGACTGCAGCTACTCCAGAATGCGGCGGCCCATCTCCTTATGTGGTCAGGCCGCCATAAGCACATTACACCGGTGCTCCAGGCTCTGCACTGGCTACCTGTAGTCTCCCAGGCCCGATTCAAGGTGTTGAATGGGTGTCCCCATCTATCTGTGGGACTGCCTCATCCCCTGCATTCTGGACTGGCCCCTGCAATCCGCCAGGAGCGCCTTTCTTGAAGTCCCCTGAGTTGTTCAGGGGGCGGCTATGGAGAGGGTATTCTCAGTGGCTGCTCCTTGGCTGTGGAACTCCCTTATGGCAGAGGGAGTGGACCCATAGGGCATGGAATGCCCCGGCACCAGAGGCAGGCCGTCGAGGAGGCCGGTGCACAGCAGCCCAGGCAGCAGCTGGAGAACCCAGGTGAGGCACACAGGCAGGGTGGGGGAGCCCCTGGGGAGGCCGGGTGGAGGACCCGGGACATGCAGGGCAGGATGGGGGGCCTGGAGGGGCGGAAAAGGGGGGCAGGCGCCAAGGTGGGCAGGCGCCCGGGGCTGCAAACGACTAACCGCTATGTACCCTACAGGACAGTCGGAGGGGCCACAGCAACCCATGTCCGTGCCCCCAGCCCAGCAGATGAGGGAGCACCGGGCACGGGTATGGTGCCGGAGGGAGGACCAGGCAGAGGACATTGTCTGGACCACCACAGAACAGGGGGAGCAGATGATTGCGGCCATGAACTGCATGGAGGCAGCCATAGAGCGCTCCCTGGAGCGGGCAGAGGCAAGGGACCAGAGGCTCCAGGCAGAGGTGCACGTGGAGTGGAGGCGGGAGTGCCAGGAACACAGCAAGCAGGTAGAGGCATTTGGGTGGCTGGAACAGGCCATCGAGGGGATGGTGCAGGAGCATTCAGCCAAGATGGACAGGTCCCATGACATTGGGACCTCCCTGCTCCTGCACGCGGGCACTATGTGCACCTATGTGATGGCAGCCACCCAGCCGGGCACCCTGCCTGCCCGGGGCCCTGTGCTGAGCACCTCAGCACCCCCACCACCTCCCCAACCACCCCAGCCACCTCCACACCAGCAGGGGCCCCACATCTGCATCCCAGTCCCCACCGGTCTCCAGAGGGAGCAGCTGCCCAGGGGCGCCCCTTGGGTCCCTGGTCCTCTCTCCCTCCCACCACTGCCTACCCCTCCAGACACCGAGGCATCCCAGGACACAGTTGGGGACATGGACAGCAGGGGGGAGGGCAGCTCCTAGAGCTCTGTGCCACCCACAGGGTGCTCAAGGGGACACCCCAGGAAATGCGGGGGCTGGGGGGGACGAGGGGGAAGGGGCAGGGTGGTCTGAGGGGGGGAGGTGGTAGTGGTGTTGGGGGCATGGGTATGCAGTTGATATAATAAATGCACGGATGGCACAGCCACCTCCTGTGGTCCGTTCAGGGGCCCAGAGGTGGGGAGGTGACCCATGCCCATATAGGGGCTCGCCCAGGGAATGCCCTGGGCCCCTGGGGGGGTGAGCCATGGGGTGGGCGCCCTCATGCCTGGACCTCCCGGCTGATGTGCCTGGCTAGGACAGCACGGATGCGTTTGGTGCAACGGTACTCCCTCAGGTTGTCCACGTTCACATACAGAGGCACGGGGCCGGGAGGGTGGGTAGGCATGGGGTATTCAAGGACAGATCCATCGGTCTCGCACACATTGTGTAGCACACAGCAGGCACCGATTACCAGGGCCGAGGCCTCCACCGTGTAGTCTAGCTGGCCAGCAAGGCTCCTCCAGCATTGCTTGAGGGCTCCAAATGCCCACTCGACCACGGTCCTGCTGGCACACAGGCGGGTATTGTAGAGCGCCTCCGCTGGGGTCCAGGCGACCAGGTATACCTCCATGAGCCACAGGGTGAGGGGGTAGGATGGACTGGCAGGAGTCAGGCTTTGCCAGGGCCCAGACTCCAATGGCCACCCGCTGGACCGTGGGGATGGGGTTCCTCATAGGGGTGTGCTGCTGCTCCAGCCAGGGCGTGAGCAGCTCTGCGAGCCGCAGTAGGGTGAGTTTGTCCATCCGGAAGTGTGCCCTCCAGGCTGCCTCGTCCCACTGAGCCCTGGCGCCCAGGACCACCAGCCCTGGGCCCGTTCCGTGACCCATAGCCACCGGGCAATGGGCATTGCGAGCAGGGCGGCACGGCGCATGGTCTCCCTCCTCCATTGGAGGTGCCCAGCCGCCTCGCGGATCACCACAGGCTTGGTCTGGGGCAGACTGTAAGTCTGCCCCAGACACCCGCTGTGCCCTGAGCCGGGCCAGGGAGCGCCTGCAGGCTTGGTGAGCCCTGTGGGCCCCTGAAGCGCTCCAGGCCATGGTAACTCACAGGCGGGCACCCAGGCGCACCTCAGCGGTCTGGATGTGCAGCTGATTGGTGTGGGTGCAGTACCACTTGGCACAGAGCACAAGGAGCATCCCTCATGCACCCACCCTGTCCTGCTCCATGGTGAGGTGAGGCCCGGGGCGCCGCTGGCGGCCCTGATATAGGTTGGGATGGGCGTTCCCCCCCAGCTGCCTTTGCCGACTCCTGCAGGGCGGCCAGCCTGGGGCAGCAGGTGCGCAGTATTGAGCGCACCTGCTGTCCCTGGCAGGAGCCATGCGCACGGCCTGGTGCACACCCGGCTGTGCAGGCTGCAGCTGCATGTCTCCTGTCATCACCTCCCACCTCTCCCTGTTGGCAACATCATGTCCTTGCCGGCCTGATTAGTGTGTCAGCTGTCCTGTCTTGTGTGCTCAGTTCCTGCAGCTGTGCTGAGTCCACACCCCATGCCTCGCTCTGTTGACATACATTGTTGTGGCCTGTGGCTTTCTTGGCCGGCCTTGGTGCCCCCCCCGAGCCCCCTCCCACCCCTGGAGGGAATGTGGGTCCCCCTGTCTGTGGTGTTATTCTCCCTGGCATGCTGGACTATGGCTGGCTCTGCTTCCACCATCCGTGGTCCTTCCGCAAGACCATGGCCCTGTGTGACCTGTGGCATACCCTGGTGGTGCAGTTGCTGCTGAGCTGCCCGGACAGCCTGTCAGGTGCTTATGCGAACCTGAGCTCTGGCCTTCATTACTTCGGCTATGAGGCGAGTGCCCAGGATTGCCGGCTGCATGCTGAGACGCTGGGGCTAGTTCCCTTTCCTGATGGGTGCATTCCAGAGATTAGGTGCTCACATGTGGCTTGGTTTGCAGTGGAGACTGTGTCCACCCTGTCTGTGTGCAGCTTGGCCACCTACATGGTCTGTCTGGTGGAGGGGGGCCCTGCCTTGGCCATGTCCTACTTTGGCTGCGTTCACGGGGCCCGTGGATACCAGCGCTCCCGTGGGGTGGTGTAACACTGGCTGTTGGAGCTGGGTTAGCTTCCGTGGCCCCCTGCTGCTGACTGCTGCATGTCTGATCCTACCGTGGTGGAGCTGGCGGCGCTGTCTGGTGTGTGGTCCTGTTCCGGTGTGCAGCTGGGTCTCTGCATGCAGGATCCCTTTGAGGCTTACTACCTGATCGCCCACCACATGTCCGTGCAGGGGTACCGCCAGGGGCATGCTTTATTGGCCCCACCTCATTCGCCAGGCGGGACACCCGGCCCCTGGGCCCTTTGTGGCCCTCAGCAGCTGTCTGTGAATCCCCCTGTGCCTCCTGGACCCCTGTTCCTGGACCCAATGCAGGCCCCCGGCTCTGGCCTGCTGCTGTGGCCTGCTGCCTGCTCCCTCCTTGCTGTTCTGGCCATGCTGCTGTGCTGCCTGCTTCCTGGGCTGTTGCTGGCCCTGCTTGTGGCTCCAGGCCCCCTCTGGGGGCCCTCCATCTGCCTCTGCCCCAGGTGTTCCCCTCCATGGCCGCCGTCTCCATTGTCTGCCTCCGGCACCCTGACCGGCCACCCCAGCTCCCCAGGGTGCTGCTGACCATCCTCATTTGCCTGTGCCTCCTTCTGTGCCCTGCCCCCTCCCTCCTGGGTGCCCATGTGATCTTGGCATTCTGGGGCCCCTGGACTGGCCCCCCCGGCTTCCTTTCGGGGGGGGGTTGTGTGACTTTGGACCTGCTGCACTGCCCTGGACCTCCTGTCTCCCCTCCATCACCCCCATGCTGGTGCTTGGGTTCCGAGTGTGCCTTCTGGACTGTTCCTGGACTGCTCCCTGTTCCGTGTGTGCTCCCACTGTGGCTGTGCCTGGACTGCCTGGGGCCCCCCATTCCAGGACTGCCTGTGTTGCTGTGGGGGTGCCTATGTGGGTTGTTCTGTATTGGGGGTTCTGGTTGCCGTTGCCTGTGTCCCGCTGTGCTCCTGTGCCATTTCCCCTCCTCTTCCCTGTCCCTCCCCCCTTGTCCGTTGTGCCTTGTGTGGTGTCTGTCCTGCTGTGCCTCCCCCCCTCCCTTTCCTGTCCGGGTGTGTGCGCACCTGGGCATGTGTGTTTGTGCTGTGTGTTCCACTGTGCCCTCACTGTCTGTGTGCCTGTTGTGTGTGGTACCTGGGCAGCTCTTCTCCCCTTCCCCCTCCCTTCCTGTTTCCCTTGTGTGGGCATTCCCTCATGTCCCTTTTTGGCTTCCTTTGCCCTCAGGCGGCCATGTCTGTGTCCCGCCCCTCCCCGGCTCGTTCTGGGTGTTTTGACCATGGCCGGGAATCGGCATCACGTCTGTTGCACCACCTCGGCCCGTGATCTGGTGGCCTGATTCCCTGCCGTGGTCCCACTCCCGTCACGTCTGTTTGGGGCTTTTATTGACCACGCGGGGTGGTTGTTCAGTTCACCACCACTGGGAATCCACTGTGGTGACTCCGGAATGTGTAACCTCTGAAATCACCCGCAGTGACACGTAAGAGAATCCCTGGCATAGGATCCTTCTCTGCATATGCTGTGCAGGCGTATAAAATTGGGGCTCTTTATTACATCTTTCTGATATTTGGCAGAGATTATGATGATAGTGTGATATAGATAGTGTGATCGTGTGATATAGATTCCTGCCAAATTTCATGTACACTGGGTTGGACTACAAAGATCTTACAGTCAGACATACATTTATAAGTTAATTGCTTATACCACCAGGACCCCTTTATCCAATCCTTCTGAAAGTTGGCAGAGATAGTAAATATGGGAAGGGATGTAAACTTACTAAGTTTCATCTACATTAAATGTGAGGCAATGAAGTTACAGCTAAGAATGTATATGAAGATTTGTGCAAAATAATAATAATAATAATAATTATTATTATTATTATTATTTTATTAACAATAATAGCAAAAGCAATGTACCTGGTGCTTTACAAAGTATTTGAATAGACATGGTCCCTGCCCTGGGACTTACAATCTGAGGGATGGGGGGGAACAGAGGGAGAGACAAGGAGTGTAAAATAATATGTCAAGTGCTTATAAAATTGGATTCCTTTATCCAATCTTTTTGTAACTTGGTACACTTAATGCCTTCCATTGGGGGTACAATCCTGCCAAGATTCAGCCAAACGTAGTGAAAAACATAAAAGGTAGAGCCGGGAATGTGTTTTTTCATTGAAAAAAATGAAAAACAAAAGGAAAAATGAAAACGACCATTTGATACTTATGAAAACGAAAATGACATATCGAAATAACGAAAATGACAAAACAGAAATGAAAACAACATGGGCCCGTGGTTCACACCTCTAACGGCAACCTTTGAAAGCAGTGTAACCGGCAACGCCGGCTTTATTAAACAGACCATCACCTGTAAATCCAACTATCTCGTATACGTCATTGAATGCAAACACCCCAGCTGCCACCACATTCAATACGTTGGAAAGACGACTACTGATCTTCACGCACATTTTAGAAACCACAGATCGGCTACCATCACGAAGAAGCTAGAACAATCCGTTTCGAAACATTTTAACTCTGATAACCAGAGCCTTTCGGACTTGGCAATAGTCCCCATAGAGAATCCACCAGTACAATGGTCACTAGAAGAAAGGGAGAACTTTTGGAGATACAGACTTTGTACCCTGACACCCCAAGGCCTCACCCTAGAAGTCAACATCCAAGAACTTCCTCATCTTTAGTACGTCTCCCCTCCCTTTCAGCATCCCCTGCCTTGGAATTGTTCTTCCCTCAACACTCTGTTACCTTGACTCCCGGCGGCACACACTTTAAATTCAACTGGTTACTGGAGACGGCGGAAGCTGAAACGTTTTAACTAAAAGATTTAATTTACCTCATGTTTGTTCTTTTAATTATACTTATATTTTTTTAAATTTTATATTGTAAGCCGCCCTGAGTTGCCTTTGGGAGGAGGAGTGGGGTAAAAGTCATTAAAATAAATAGTAATAAATAATAATAAATACAAAAATGCATTCGCCTCTGCCCAGGTTTGCTCCTCTGCTGGCAGCAGTGGGTGAAAACTGACATGACACTAACCACCCTTTAACCACCCTTGGTGGTTATTTATGCATGTTGCAGGGCTGTATTGGTGCCCTATGCAGCCCTGCAACATGCATAAATGACCACCAAGGGTGGTTAAAGGGTGGTTAGTGTCATGTCTGTTTTCACCCAGTGTTAGACTTCGATGTTCCGCCCGGCATTTGGAGGAGTTGGGGGAGGGTTAATTTAGTTTTATGGGGTTTAACTGTTCTATGTCCCTATTTAAATTAGTTTGTGTTTTATGTATTTCTGTATTTTATACCTTTCTATTGTGAGCGGCAAGAGAGGATGGCGTATTCACTTTCTAAATGAATACGTTCTAAATGAATAATTTTCACCTAGGCGCTTCACCTGACTGGTGTTCCCATTCCCTGCCTGCTGTCTAAATATGACCGCAAGGGGGCACCAGAGACGTTTCCTATTACGTTGAAGAACTAAGAACAGACGTCCCTGTTGATCAGTGGCTGGTTTGCTTGATGTAACAGGGATCGCAAACGAGCTATCGGTTCAGAAAGCAGCCCCATTTTCAAAAGCACAGAAAAGAGAGCTGAGTACTGCGACTGGAGCTGAAACAGATCAGTGTCCCTTCCCATTGAAATCAATGGGAAAATTTCCTACTGACTTCAGCGGGAAAAATACAAACCGAAAACAATCCGTCAATGGCAAACGGGTGCTTCTGTTTAAACTGAAAATGCCGTTTTCCCCAGGCAGTTTCAGATTAAACCAAAACCAAAAGTCCCATCCCTATTATTTATCCTTGCCATGTCAACGCTTTTTTTTTTTTTTTTTAAATAATCTTGTTCAGCCCTTTGTGACTAGACTCATGATGCAAAAGCCCCCTAGGCAATGGGACTTATACAAGCACCATAGCCAATCTGTGGCTATGTCTCTGTAATGGTGGCTTTGCCATAGAACACTGAGTGCCCCAGAGTTTCCTGGCACTACCAGAGACAGGCACGAGAAGGGACATGCTATTCTGCTTAGTCCAGTGAAGGGGTGGGAAACGGTCTGTCTCCTGAGGGCCGCTTTCAAAATTAGTAGGGGATCCTTAGGTTGGATGGAATTTGGGATTGGGGTGCTCAGGATTTTATTTATGTTATTTATTTAAACAGTTTTCTATCTCGCCCCTCCGGCTCCAGATGGTCTGGGGCGGCTCACACCATAAAAACACATAAAATTCATAACACAATAAAAGAGAAGGAAAACAGAACCAACCGTCCCCAATTCTAACCCACATCCTACACCGCATTTCCCTCGCCAAACCCCTGGTGGAACAGTCAGGTCTTACGCATACGGTGGAAGGAAGGGAGATCTGAGGCCAATCAGGCCTCCGCTGGGAGGGAGTTCCACAGCCTAGGTGCAGCCAGCAAGAACGTCCTCTCCATAGTGGCCCCCTGGGCCAAATGGGGGACCGTGAGAAGGGCGCTCCCAGCGGTACGCAGAGATCGATCCAGGGCACGGGGAGTGAGGCGATCCTGCAGGTAAGTCAGGCCAAGGCCGTATAGGGCTTTATAGGTCAACACCAACACCTTGAATTGGGCCCAGAAGACTATTGACAGCCAGTGCAGAGCCCAGACCACTGGCGTAATGTGCTCATGGCGGCCTGAACCCACAAGGAGACAGGCCGTCGCATTCTGCACTCGCTGCAGTCACCGAACCGTCACCATGGGTAGCCCCATGTAGAGCACGTTGCAATAGTCCAATCTCGAAGTAATAAAAGCATGGATGATAGTAGCTAGGTCACTATCTGAAACATACAGCTGAAGCCATCGCACCAGATGAAATTGGCGGGACGCACTCTTCACCACAGCCCCACCTAGAGGTCCAGGTGGAGCTGCAGATCAAGGAGCATGCCGAGACTACGAACGTGGAAAGCCAGGAGAGGGCGAATCCCATCAATGATGGGAGCCACCACATCCACTGCCTTACCTACTAACATCACCTCCATCTTGTTGGGATTCAACTTCAGTCGGCTCGCCCTCATCCAGTCCCCCACAGCCACCAGACATCAGGAAAGCACCGAGGCTGTTGGGCCTGGGTCGGATGAAAAAGGAGGTAGAGCTGGGTGTCATCAGCATATTGATGACAACGCACCCCATACCTTCTCATGACCTCACCAAGTGGCTGCATATACACGTTGAACAGGAGAGATGACAGAATGGAGCCTTGCGCTCACATTTGAGATCTTGAGGGGATGAAAAACAGTCCCCGAGCACCACAAGTTGAGTTCTTCCAGCCAGGAAGGAGCGGAACCATTCAAGAACAATCCCACCCACCCCTGCTCGGTACCGCAGACGACTCACCAACATCTCATGGTCAATGGTATCAAAAACCGCCAACAGATCCAACAGAATTAGCAGACTCAAACGACCCTGATCCAATTCACAGTGAAGCCCGGATGAAAGCCGAACTGCACGGGGTCCAGATAACCGGTGTGGTCCAGATGCCCCTGCAACTGCTGAGCTACTACCTGCTCAATAACCTTCCCTTAAAAGGGAAAGTTCGAAACCGGCCGGTAGTTGGTGAGGGAATCAATGCCAAGTTACGTTTTTTTGAGCAGAGGCCGCACCACCCCCTCTTTGAGGCAGCTTGGCACTCTGCCCTCCCGAAGGGAGGCATTGATCACCCCCGCCAGCAGTGCACACTGTCTCCTGGCTGGTCTTAACCAGCCAGGATGGGCATGGGTCAAGTTCACAAAAAGTGACCCTAACAGTCTCAAGAACATTTATTTATTTATTTATTTATTTTGTTACATTTATTGATCGCCCCCTCATGCCTACGGCATCTCGGGGCGGCTTACAATATCATGAAAACACAATAATAATAAAATCAATAACAATAAAAAACACCAAACCCACAACAATTTAAAAACATCACTAAAACCCCCTAAAACCCATAACCCACCCCCCTGTCCCTTTGTCTCAGCGGACGACGCTGACTGAAATTGATCCCATGCAATCAGACAAGGCAGGGCTTCCACCTCTGGTTCCATTGCAGTAAGTGTCGCGTCAAAGTTGTGGTGAATCCAGGTGATTTTTTCTGCAGAATAATCAACAAACATGTCACAGTGGGCAATAGATTACTCCAATTTTTGGCGGAGAGAGGGAGGACCGACCAACCCCCTCACCACCGGGAAAAGCTCCACTGAATGAGATTAGCAGAGGCTAAATGGGCAGCAAAAACCTTCTTTTTTGCTGCCCTTACAGCGTCAGAGGTATATAAACTAGCTCTATGTCGCAATCTGTTGACTTCAGCATGCAAACGGTGCCACCATTTCTCCAACTGCCGCCCCTTACGCTTCAACAACCTCAGGTCCTCTGTAAACCACTGAGGCCTGAGGAGCCACTGTTGGGGGAGTGGATGCCTCGGAGCTATCCAGTCGATGGCCTCCACCAACAAGGTGTTTCATAGAGCAACGAGACTATTGAGTGGGCAGTCATCGATATCAGAGGGTGTTTCCCCAAGAGCATTCTAGAACTGCTCAGGGTCCATTAGTCTTCACGGGTGAACCATCCAAATTGGTTCCACACCCCTCCGGGGACAGACATGCAACAGGAGACGTGCTTGCAGGAGATAATGATCCATCCATGACAAGGGCTCTGATGACAACTCCCCCATCAACAGCTCCCCTGCTTTAAGGCCAGTGCAAAAAGTCCAAGGTATGTCCCCCATCATGCGTTGGGCCGTTTACAATTTGGGACAGGTCCATGGTTGCCATGGAGGCCATGAACTCACGTTCTGCCCCGCCAAGACTGGCATCAGCGTGTATGTTAAAGTCCCCCAATACCAAAGTCTTTGTGGAGCGCAGCACCACGTCTGACACCAGCTCCATCAGAACATGTAGGGATGTCTCTGTACAGGATGAGGGAAAAGAAGAGGTGAATCTAGATCATGGATCTTTTACTTGTTCCATCCCCTATCTTTGACGGCATATCCCCATCTTGGAATACCAATAGCTTTCGAAGTAGAATTCAGGGTGCTGGTTTTGACCGATAAAGCCCTAAATAACTTAGGTCCCAAGTGTCTTACTATGGATCAGGAACTGGTTAAAGGATAGGAAGCAAAGAGTAGGACTGAATGAATGGTCAGTTTTCACAATGGAGAGATGTAAAACGTGGTGTGCCCCAAGGATCTGTACTGGGACCGGTGCTGTTTAATGTATTCACTATTCATGAATGATCTGGAAAAGGGCGTTAAGAGTGAGGTGATCAAATTTGCAGATGACACCAAGTTATTCAAGGTAGTTAAAACATGAGCAGACTGTCAGGAACTGCAACAGGATCTTATGAGACTGGGTGCCTGGGCATCTAAATGGCAGATGAAATTTAATGTGGACAAGTGCAAAGTGATGCACGTAGGGAAAAACAATCCAAACTATATGTACACAATGCTGGGTACTAAGCTAGGAGTTACCACTCAGGAAAAGTACCTAAGAGTCCTTGTGAACAATATATTGAAATCCTTCGCTCCTTGTGCGGCAGCCATCAAAAAAGCAAACAGAATTTTAGGAATTATTTGTAAAGGGATAGAGAATAAAACTCGAAAATATCATAATGCCGCTATATAAATCTATGGTGCGACTGCACCTTGATTATTATGTGCAGTTCTGGTTGCCCCATCTCAAAAAAGACATAGGGTATTTTCAGACGTTACGGGGCCCTTTGGCCCCGTACCGTAACCAACGTCTTCGTTCCCCGCCGGGGTCACCCCTGCACGGCCCAACAGACGTGCCGGGGGGATCCCGGCGGGGAAAGTGGGAGGGGCCGGGGCCGCGCGGCGCAACGTGCGGCCGCACGGCCCCGCCCCCTCCACGCACCCCGCCGCCCGCCCTCCGAGGAGACGGGCGGGCGGCGGGGCCAATGCGGCCGCCGCGTCTGGCCGATCGTGCCACGGCCCGGGATCCCGCCGGGGATCCTGGGCCGTGGCACGCGGCCAGACGTTACTTTTTGTTGGCCACGGCCCGCGGTCCATTTGACCACGCTTCCCGGGACCTTCCCCCGGCTAGCCCGGGAAGCGTGGTTCAAATTGACCCCATGTGCAGATTCAGCGTGGCCAACATCTGGTGCACGCTGTGCAGACGTTCAGGGGCCTTTCGCCCCGCCGCGGGGTTCACCGTGGTTCACTGTGGTTCAGCGTGATCTCGTCACGTCTGAAATCACCCATAGTTGAAATAGAAAAGGCAGAGAAGGGCAACAAAAATGATAAGGGGTATGGAAGGGCTCCCATAGGAAGAGAGACTGGATAGATTGGGGCTCTTTAGCTTGGAAAAGAGATGACTGAGAGGGGATATGACAGAAGTTTATAAAATCATGAGTGGTGTGGAACACATCAATAGGGAACAGTTATTTACCCTCTCAAACAGTACTAGGATTAGGGAACACTCCATGAAGTTAACAGGCAGCAGATTTAAAACAAATAGAAGAAAGTATTTTTTCATTCAACACACAATTAAGTTGTGGAATTTGTTGCCAGAAGACGTGGACAAGGCCAGTAGTATAACTGGGTTTAAAAAAGGGTTGAACACGTTTCTGGAGGGTAGGTCCATTAGCTAGGGATGGGCGAACGTGGTTCGGAAGTTCGGAGTTCAGCCTGAACTCGGCCTGTTCGGACGACCGAACCGAACTTCTGAACCGAACGCTCGAACTTCTGAACAGTTTGGAAAAGTTTGGATGAATTTGGATGAGTTCGGGGGCAGAAAAAACATGACTTTGGGCGGGAAAAACATGACTGGAAGGGGGAGGCAGCTGAGGAGCAGACTTCCTGGCACCAGGGGTGGTTTCAGGGCCAAAAATACCGATACCGAAAAATTTCGGTTTTGGTTTCGGTACCGCTAGCACTTTTAAAAATGTTCGGCCGAACCAAACTCTGCCAAACCGAACTCCGCCGAACCAAACAACCGAACCCGAACTCGGGTTTCGAACCAAACGACCGAATGTCCGAACATCTGAACGGCTTTCTGTTCGCCCATCCCTACCATTAGAAGCTATTAGCCAGGTAGGTTTGGGCAATGTAACCTCTTACTGTCAGCAGCTGGGAGTGAATAACAGGGAATGGATCACCTCATAGTGACCTTTTGGGTACTTCTTTAAGCAACTGAGATTGGCCACTGTCGAAGACAGGATGACGGGCTCCATGGACTGTCCGTCTGACCCAGTATGGCACTTCTTATGTTCTTATCGGCCAGGATAACCATTTCTGCTCTGCTTGTATTCTAACCTCCTAGACCATAAAATCCTAGGGAAAAGGAACAGAAATAGAGGACTGCTATACAATTTTAAGGCAACACGTTGATGTTTCATGCACACGGACATCAGTGTGGTTGCTCACAAAGTTACTGCTGCTCATTTGGGTGACAGGTGTGGATTACCACACGGTCTCGGTGGCATTAGTCTGTGTAACTGATGAGGATCAGATGACCTGCCCCGTTGGATTGGATGGATCTCTGCGTATATTCCGTATAAGCAAGGATCATGATGCAGAAGCAACTGGATAAGGCTTGAGTGCTGTGATGCTGTTGGACTGGGGATTTAGTAGACCTGAAAAGGGGATAAAAAAAATAAATAGATAAACCCATCAGAGCTGCAGTACTTGAAAGGAAAATGGCAGTTTGACTAATAACCACCACCCATTTGTGCTCTGGTGGGTATCCATTTCTTATACCGTGTTTCAGTTTTTCGGTTTAATTAAATCATTTGGGCCATATTTGCACTATAGTGTATTTGTAATTGAATGTACCTGGTGTTTATCAATCACCCATTATAGACAGGTCTCTACCCCAGTGGGCTTACAATCTATGAGAGACAAGGGGGGCAGGAACAACTAGTTGTTTCAGCATCGGAATTTATTTATTTATTTCCATGTACTTATAGCCTGCTCCCGCCTGCTCGCAATGGTAGCTCGGGGTGGCTCACAACATTGTTAAATACATTTAAAACAATTATAAAACTTTAAAACTTATTTAAACTATAAATTCATTAAAAAGAGCGGAAATTAACACACACACCACAACCCAACCCCCCTCCCCATCTCCCTCTCCAAACACCTGGTGGAACAGTCAGGTCTTCAATTGTCTTTGGAAAGAAGGGAGATCATGGGCTAGACGGGCCTGCATCAGGAGGGAATTCCATAGCCATCGAGAATGCCCTTCCCATCGTTGCCACCCGGGAACCCAGGGGACTTTGAATTGGGCGTCCCCAGTCAACTGCAGGGGTCGCACCACACCCTGGGGCGTGAGGCAGTCCCACAGGTATGCAGGGCCTAGGCCATTTAGGACTTTATAGGTCAACACCAACACCTTGAATTGGTGCCGGAAGACAATAGGCGGCCAGAGCAAAGCACGGAGCACTGGTGTAATGTGCTCACGATGGCCCGTCCCGGTAAGGAGATGGGCCGCCACATTCTGCACCGGCTGCAGCTTCTGGACTATCTCCAGGGGTAGCCCCACGTACAATGTATTACAGTAGTCCAGTAGGTGATGAAGGCATGGATAATGGTGGCCAAATCAGAGTTTGAGACATACGGCCATAGGCGTAGTACCAGATGTAACTAGTGAAAGGCGCTCCTCGCCACAGCTTCCACCTAAGAATCCAGGCGGCACTGTAAATTGAGGAGCACCCCCAAACTATGGACCTGAGTGGCTAGGGGAGGACAGACCCCATCAATGACAGGGGCCACCATTCCCGAGTCCTACCCCCAACATCACCTCTGTCTTGTCAGGATTCAGCCTCAGACAGCTCGCCCTCATCCAATCCCCCACAGCTGCCAAACACCAGGTAAGCACGGAGACTGCTGGGTCTGGGTCTGCTGAAAAAGAGAGGTAAAGCTGTGTATCGTCGGCATACTGATGACATTGTATGCCAAATTCTCTCATGACCTTGCCCAAAGGCTGCATGTACATGTTGAACAGGAGGGGGGACGGAATAGAACCCTGCGGGACTTGGATGTGAGGTCTTGTGGAGACGATGAACACTCCCCAAGCACCACCTGCTGAGTTCTTCCAGCTTAGAAAGTGCGGAACCATTCAAGAACAATTCCACCCACCCCCGCCTGGTCCCACAGGCCGAGCCACCCACATCTCTGGTCAACGGTATCAAATGCTGCCGACAGCTCTGACAGGACCAAAAGAAATGATCTGCCCTGATCTATCTCATGACACAGGTCATTGACCAAATCCACAAGTGCAGTCTCTGTCCCAAACCCCAGATGAAAGCCAGACTGTGAGGATCAAGAAAACTGATCAGATCTAGATGCCCCTGAAGCTGCTGAGCCACCCCCCGTTCAATAACCTTCCCTATAAAGGGAAGGTTAGAGACTGACCGATAGCTGGTGAGGGAGTCAATGTCCAGTGATGGTTTCTTGAGCAGAGGCCGCACCACCATCTCCTTGAGGCTGCCCGGCACTCTGCCCTCCCTCAGGGAGGCATCGACAACCCCCAGCCAGCAATGGTCCAAGTGTCTCACGGCAAGCCTTAATCAGCCAAGACGAGCATGGGTCTAATTTACAATAGGTGGCTCTGACCGCCCCAAGAACATCCGCCACATCAGCGGGCGACACCCACTGAAACTGATCCCACGAAACTGGACAAGGCATTCATTACCTCAGGTTCTCTGACTGCTATAAGTGTGGCATCGAAATCTTGGTGAATCCATGCAATTTTATCCACTAAAAAGTCGACAAACACGTCACAGTGAGCACTGGAAGATTCCAGTTCCAGGCGGAGAGAGGCCGGACTGACCAGCCTCTGTACCACCCGGAAAAGCTCAGCTGGACATGACTTCGCGGATGCTATGAGGGCACCAAAGAGCATCTTTGCTGTCCGCAGTGTCACCGCATAGGTTCTTAAACTGAGACTATGCTGCAATCGATTGGCTTCAGCCCGAGTGTGGCGCTACCTTGCTCCAACCTCCGTACCTTCTGCTTCATCCATCACAGGCAGGGCCCCGATTCTTCTGCAAAAAAATTTCTGAAATTCTGCGACCCGAAATGGAAAATTCTGCGACACGAAATGGAAAATTCTGCGACCAAATAAAGTTACAAAACCGGTCGAGTAAAATTAAAAATGAGTTCTTTAATAGCAGTAATGACATCTTTATAATTAAAAACAAACATTTATTTACATATTTGCATTAATTAACACATTTTACAGTCCAGCAAATAGACA
>QEPC01006491.1:2251692-2265560 GCA_003113815.1 Sphenodon punctatus | reverse complement strand
CCCCCCTCCTTTGACCCCTTCCTTCTCCCCTACCCCCCCCATCCGCACGGCCGTATCCTTTTCCCTCCTCTTCCCCCACTTCAACACCTCCGCACTGTGCGACACTGGTGGCCTGGTCCGTGTGCCTGGCCGTGTGGTTGTCTCCCCTATCCCCCTTTCCTTTCTCTGGTTGGCACATTCTCTCCTCCCCTATGATGATATGGGTTGCCTCCTTACTCAAGAGGAATGCCCACCAGAGAACCTGAGGGGGTTATTGGCACGCCCAGAGTACCCTGGGAGAGATGGCCATATTACCAGAGGGTCCCCTTCTTGGGTACCTGAACCTTTCCCTGGTCCTCGTTCCCTCCCCCTCCCCTTCTCTAACACTTGGTAACTAATCCAGGTACGTGCACCTTCCAACTTCTCAACTTTGTGACCATCTCCCCGTCTCTCCCTAGGTATCCCTCTCCCTTGTCTCCCTTCCCTCGTCTCTCCTAGGCTGTAAGCCTTTTCGGACAGGACCCTGTCACTAATTAATAATCATAAAATGACCTACGGGTCAGATCCATGGTCCATTCAGCAGCCTGTCTCGGTTGCTTAGGAGGAGTACTCAACAGGTCATCACAGCGTGATCCAGTCTCTGCTGTTCCATGCCCAGTTCCTGAGAGTCGGATCAGAGGTTACATCCCCTAAACCAAGTTGACTAATAGCCATTAATGGACCTACCCTCCAAGAACTTATCCAAACATTTTTAAAACCCACTGTGCTACTAGGCCTTGACCACCTCCTCTGGCAAGTGAGTTAGGGAGGTGACTTAATGGTTTTACAGTGCCAGGCATCTTGCTTGTGGTATATAAATAATTATAATAATGTTCGTATTTGTAGAGGCAATTGAATTTCTCAGACCATTTTTGGTTCCTGTCAGACGCATCTTCTCATGACCCTCCTCTCCCACCTTTCCCTTTCTCTAGAACATGAAGATCAGCATCACCCACGCCACCCAAAAAAAGATCTTGCTGTTCTAAGTCACCTCCCTAGCTCACGGCTACACGGTGACTCAGCTGACACAGCTTAGGCCCTGTATGTGTCATCCACAAATTATGACATTTCTCAAGTGCAAAGCAGTGGGATTTTGAAGACAGGAGTGGAGGAGAGGGGACGGAGGAGGAGCTGGGGGAAGAGGAGAGAGATATAAAACGGAGGGAGTGGAAAGCTATTTTTCCAACACTTCAAATCCTTTTTATTTAAAGCTGAAGGAATCAGTCATTGGATGACCCATTCCCCGTTACTTATCACTCTCAGTTCCGACAGGCAGCTGTGTGATTCCTTGACCAACCTGACTAATAGCCACTTATCGACCTATCTTCTAAGAACTTATTGAAAACTTTTGGGGACCCTATTTATGACCTTCCTAACATTTTCTGGCTAAAATTCAATAACTGTATGTTGAGTGGGGAAAACAAACAAACAAACAAACTTCCTTTCCCTTGTTCTGAATATGTCCCCTGCTTCTATTATTCTATACCTGCTCCCTAAATACCTGTTCCACACCACTCCTGACTTTGTAAACTGCTATAATCTTTCCTCTCAGTCGCCTCCTCTCCAAGCTGAAGAGTCCTATCCCATTGCGTCTCTCCTTGTATGGAAGCTGCTCCGTGCCTTTGATTGCCTTTGCTGCCCTTCTCTGCTCCTTTTCCATTTTTTTTGATCCTATTTATTTATTTATAAAATTGGTTTCAACCCCGCCTCTCCTGCTTCAAGCTGCCCAGGGCAGCTTACAATGTTAAAACACACAAAATCAGTAAAACCAAACAATACAATGAAAAGAGAAGGCACAGAACCCAGCCCCCCATCCCACCCTACATCCCATCTCTCTTGCCAAAATCCCGGTGAAACAGTCAGGTTTTACACGTACAACAGAAGAAGGGGAGATCTTGGGTCACCTGGGCCTCCACCGGGTGGGAATTCCACAGCCTATGTGTGGCCACCGAGAAAGCTCTCTCCACAGTGGCCCACTGGGTCACATGGGGGACCTCGAGAAGGATACTCCCAGTGGACCGCAGAGGTAATTCCAGAGCGCGGAAAGCGAGGCGGTCCCGCAGGTAAGTCAGGCGAAGACCATATAGGGCTTTATAGGTCAAAACCAATACCTTGAATCGGGCCTGGAAGACTATAGGCAGTCAGTGCAGAGCCTGGAGCACCGGTGTAATGTACTCACGGTGACCCATCCCCATAAAGAGACGGATCGTTGCATTGTGCACTAGCTGCAGTCTCCAGACCGTCACCATAGGTGGAGGGCAGATCCCATCAATGATGGGAGCTGCCACATCCACTGCCCTCCCCACCACCATTATCGCCATGTTAGTATTCAGCTTCAGTCGGCTCACCCTCATCCAATCCCGAACAGCTGCCAGACATCGGCTAAGCACCAAGATTGTGGGCCTGGTTGGATGAAAATGAGAGGTAGACTTGGATGTCATCAGCATATTGATGACACCACACCCCATACCGTCTCACGATCTCGCTGAGTGGCTGTAGATATATGTTGAACAAGAGCGTGGACATAATAGAACCTTGCAGGACACCACAGGGGAGGTCCCGTGGAGATGAAGAACAATCCCCAATTCAGCACCACATGCTGAATCCTCCTAGCTCAGAAAGAGCGGAACCAGTCAAGGATGATCCTGCCCACTCCAGTTTGATCCCACAAGCGAGTCACATACATCTCATAGTCAATGGTATCAAAAGCAGCTGACAGATCTAACAAAATTAGCAGGGTTGATCAACCCTGACCTAAATCTCAGCGGAGGTCATCGATAGGGATGTGCGAACACTGGGGGGTTCGGTGTTCGGCCTGTTCGGGGTTTGACTGAACCTTAAACTGTTCGGTTCGGCCCGTTCAGGTGGAGGGGGGGTCCCGGTTCTCCCTCCCCCCTCCAAGCTGCACGGGTGGAAGGGGCACCGGGGAGCACCTGCCCCCCCCCACTCTGCCCAGCCTTGTAATTTTTTTTAACCTCCACCCCACCCCAGGGATTTCCCTACCTGGTGGTGCTGGGGCTCTGGCCCCGGGTCCAGTGGTGGCGGGTCCAGAGGCAGCGGCGCTCCAGAGTGTTTCAGGTAGGGTGCTTCCAGGTCAAACTGGTAGGCCTAGTAGCGGCCTGAAGTGCCCCAGAACACTGCCGCCGCTGGACTCGCCACCACTGCTGCTGCCGACACTGGATGCAAGGCCAGAACCCCGGCACCACCAGGTAGGTCGGGCTCTGGGTCTGGCAGCGGCGCCGAGTCCAGTGGGTCCAGTGACGGCGCTGCTCCGGAGCGCTTCAGGCCGCTACTAGGCCTTCCGGTTTGACCCGGAAGACCTAGTAGAAGCCTGTAGTGCTCCGGAGCACCGCTGTCTCAGGACCAGCCACTGGACCCACCGCCAGACCCAGGGCTAGAGCCCCGGCACCACCAGGTAGGGCAATCCCTGGGGTGGGGTGGGGTTAATTATTATTATTTTTTTACAAGGCTGATCAGGGTGTGTGGGGGAGGTGCTCCGCAGTGCCCCTTCCACACACGCAGTCTGGAGGGGGGAGGGAAAACCGGGTTCCTCCCTGCCCCCTGCCCCCATCCAAACCGGTTCTTTGTTCGGCCGATTCGGGTGGGGGGCAGTTCGGATTTGGGGTGTTCGCGAATGGTCCAAACACCCCGAGTTCAGGCCGAACCTCAAACTTCCGAACCGTGTTCGCACTTCCCTAGTCATTGACCAAGACCACAAGTGCAGTCTCCGTGCCATAGCATGCCGAAAACCGGACTGAGAGGGTTCCCGATAACCAGTGCGGTCTAGGTGTCCCTGCAGTTGCTGGGTCACCACCCACTCAATAACCTTCTCTAAAAAGGGAAGGATAGAGACTGGATGATAACTGGTGAGGGAATCAATGTCAAGTGATTGTTTTTTGAGCAGAGGCTGCACCACCGCCTCTGTGAGGCAGCCCGGCACTCTGCCCTCCCGAAAGGAGGCGTTGATCAACCCTGCCGGCAGCAGCTTCACTGTCTCCCAGCTAGCCTTAACCAGCCTGGACGGGCATGGGTCAAGTTCACAAAAGGTGGGCCTAACAGCCCCAAGGACATTCCCCGCCCCGGCGGACAACACCGACTAAAATGGATCCCACTCAACCGGACAAGTTGGGGTTTCCACAGCCTCTGGTTCACCCACTGCAATAAGTGTGGCGTCGAAGTTGTGGTGAATCCGAGTGATTTTCTCTGCAAAATAATCACCGAACATGTCATAGCTGGCATTAGATTTCAGACGGAGGGAGGGAGGACCGACCAACCCCCCTCACCACCTGGAAAAGCTCCGCTGGATGAGATTTTGCAGTGCCTATATGGGCAGCAAAAAACTCCTTTTTTGCTGCCCTTACAGCTACAGCATAGGCACGTAAACTGGCTCTATGTTGAAATCTGTCAGCTTCAGCATGCGAACGGCCCCACCATCGCTCCAACTGCCTCCCCTCTAGTTTCAGCATCCCCAGGACCTCTGTAAACCACTGAGGCCTGAGGAGCCATCACGGAGGGAGCGAACGCCTCGGAGCTGTCCAGTTGATGGCCTCCAACAGCAAGGTATTCCATAAAGCCATGAGGTCATTGAACAGGCCGTTGTCAAGATCAGAGGGTAACTCCCCAACAGCTTTCCGGAACCTCTTGGGTTCTATTTGTCTCCAGGGGTGAACCATCCGAATCGGTTCCACACTCCCCAGCTGCAGGAATGTACCAGGAAACGTGTTTGCAGGAGATAATGATCCATTCATGACAAGGATTCTACTAACACATCCCCCATCAACAAATTTTCCGGCTCAAGGCCAGTGCAAAAAATCAGGTCCAGGGTATGCCCCCCCACCATGCATTGGGCCACTCACAATTTGGGACAGGCCCATGGTTGCCATGGAGGCCATGAACTCACGCTCTGTACCACTGAGACTGGCATCAGCATGTATGCTGAAGTCCTCCTAAACTAATGTCGTTGGGGAGCACAACATCATATCTTTTTTGAGATGGGACCATCAGCACATCACACACTATTCAGGGTGCGAATGCACCATACATTTATGTAGCAATATTATAATGGTCTCTGCTTTATTTTCTATCCCTTTCCCAATAATTCCTCACATTCTATTTGCCTTTTGATGTGTTTGTCATTTGATGTGAAAATCATTTGTTATTCCAGGGGGTTAAGACACCCAGTTATATCCCTAAAGATCGTGGGTTCAAATCCCACTTATTCTCAAGCTGGATGGTTGCTACCAGACCATTCAGCTATGAATTGTTACCTGATCCCAAAGCAGTCAACTTAGGCCCTTTTCTCACGGATGACTCTCGCCCATGTGCACAGGTGTGTGGGCGTCCGTGCGATCGCAGCAGCAGGTGTGTGGGGTCCGTGCGTGTTAGGGATGTGTGAACATGGTTCGGATGTTCGGAGTTCAGACTGAACTCGGTCTGTTCGGATGTCCGAACCGAACGTCTGAACCGAACTCGAAAACGGCCGAACAGTTCGGTCATGTTCGGATGAGTTCGGGGGCGGGAAAAATGTGACTGGAAGGGGGATGCAGCTGAGGAGCAGACTTTCTGGCACCAGGAGTGGAGACCAGGGGTTGTTTCAGGGCCAAATTATACCGATACCAAACAAATCTTTCAATTCGGTATCGGTATCAATAGCGCTATTTTAGAATGTTTGGCAAAGTTCGGCCGAACCGAACTCCGACGGACTGAACAACCGAACCTAAACTTGGGTTTCGAACTGAATGACAGAATGTCCGAACATCCGAACCGCATTCTGTTCACACATCCCTAGTGTGTGTTCCCACGCTCCACCACCTCCACCCATTACCCACGCATGGAGCAATGGGCCCCAATGGCAGATACTCCATGCATGGAGACGGGTGGAGGTGGGTGGCCATCCATTAGATGGGCCGTCCACGCACTGCCCACCCACTATGGACCGCACCTTCATGGTCCATTTGAAAACGGCCATAGTTCTGGCTTCCCTCGTGCTTGAGAAGAAATAGGCCACAGAAACTGGTACAGTACCTCTTAAGTACGCCAACCCAAAGAGCCACACAATATAGGACAGACTTTGGGTGTTTTTAGACAAGCGCCTCCATCATGCATGGTGCAGGACTACACCGTATGCAGCCCTGCAAGATGCATAATGGGTGGATGGTTGGTGGGTAATGGGTGGGGGAGGGACTTGTTTAAAAACACCCTTAGACTCTCAGACATAAATATAGATATGAATGAGGACCCAGCAAAGCATTCAAGTCATGTTTAATTTTTAAGCATGAAAGTAGTTACTTTGAATTCGACAGGACTGTTTATGCCATTCATGATAAATGTGTGCTTTGTGAGATTGGGGTCTCTCCGAGTCTAAGCGCACCCTATATAGACAGGAAAATATCCCACTGTCTTGCTGAGAGAAAAGTACAGGTTGGTTCACCTCCAGGGTGTATTCTAGGGCTGAAAGTTTACTCCGTGTTTTTGTTGTTGTTGTTCTTGCTGTCATTGAGAATGCTGGTTCTCCGTTTGTTCTGGGAACCAAGAATAAACTGAGAACTGGCAGCGTCTCGGTTTAGTTCTCAACGAGAATGAAAAACAAAACAAAAA
This sequence comes from Sphenodon punctatus, assembly GCA_003113815.1. Taxonomy (NCBI): domain Eukaryota; kingdom Metazoa; phylum Chordata; class Lepidosauria; order Sphenodontia; family Sphenodontidae; genus Sphenodon; species Sphenodon punctatus. The sequence goes on along the minus strand of QEPC01006491.1, from coordinate 2,258,945 downwards.
ATGTACTGTTCTGTGAGTGCACAATATATTTATTTTGTTTAAACCAAGAAATACTGAGAATTCATAGCAAGACCAAGATCTCATTGAGCTCTTGGTGCTGGTTCTTGTGTTCTCGAGAGCCAGTGCAGTGTAGTGGATAAGCTGCTGGACTTGGGAGATCAGGGTTCAAATACCACCTTACCCAATGAATTCACTGGGTGGCTTTGGGCAGCTCACAACCTCTCAGCCTCAGTTACCCAACTGTAAGATAGAAATATTTGTGTGTCTGTCTCTCTCTGTGTGTTCCCCTCATTCTTGTCCATCTTAGATCGTAAAACCCACTGAGCAGGTACCTGTCTGTGAAAATCTGTCGCCGTAGACAGCTAGTATCACTATAGAAATGATTAGTCGTAGTATTCTCGGTATTTCTTGTGAGATGTATTTTAGCGTCTCATTTCATTCCTAGTGTATTCTTAGACTCTCACATTTACTCTCATAGTTACCGTTAGTAATGGTAACTTACTCCTGGTAACCATGGGAGATAATCTGCATTTTCACATGCACCTGATTTTTCCAGACTTCAAAGTCCGGGTTTGGTGAACTCGTGCGTGGGGAATTTAGTTGGTCCACCCCCCCGCAAGTTGGCCGGGCACCATTGTAAACAGCAGCACTTTCACGTGTTCTGTTACCCAGACTTGTAAGTTCCTGTTAGCAGAGGACTCACAAGTCTGAGTCATGAAACATGCGGAAGTTTCCGGGTGCTTCTGTTTACAACTGCGCCCTGCTGACTTGGGGGGTGGGGGTAGTACCTAAACTCATCACGCAAGAGTTCACTAAACCTGGACTTTGAAGTGTGGAAAAAAATAGGTGCGTATAAAAACACGGCATGAGATAAAGACCCCATGGACTTTCCAGTGCCATGGGGTAGCTTTTCCTAGGCAAAAATGATGCCTAGTTGATGGAAATTATTTATTGAGATTACTGTTTCTCCCAGCCCCCAAGGATCAGAGGTGGGAGGGTGTAACAAACAATATAAAAAACAATGCATAAAATAAATACACATTGAAATGTTCCCTAAAAACAACATCTCCAAGCCATATCCCCACCTTCCCAATGCCTGGCCCAAATAAGTATGGGCTCTCTGGGAAATGCTTGGGTTTTGGCAAAACTCTTGGGGAACATAAAAAGTGACATTTACTGAGCCAGACGACTGGTCCATCCAGCTCAGCATCCTGTCTCTGACAATGACAAGCCTCAGTTGCCTCAGGGGATTACAATGGAGTAATTCATTTCTTGCCATCTTCCCCCAGTTTCCGACAGTCAAGGGTCTTGTACCCCTGACCCACCCACCTGGTAGCCCTTAATGGACCTGACTTTCAAAAATGTATCCAGTCCCTTTTTGAAGCCTGCTACACTAATGGCCTGGACAACAGCCTCCAGCAAGGAGTTTCACAATTTTATTGTGCATTGGGTGAAAAAGTACTTCCTTTGATCTGTTTTAAATCTGCTCCCTGCTAACATCAAGGAGTGACTCCCGATTCGATTGTTTTTAGAAAGGGTAAAATAGCGGTTCCCTATTGACCTGCTCCACACCCTTCTTCATGAGCTTGTCAACCTCTATCATGTCCCCTCTCTGGTGTCTTCTTCTCCAAGCTGAAGAGCCTTATCCTATTGAACCTTTCCTCATATGGAATCCGCTTTATACCTTGGATCATTTTTGTTGCCCTTAGTTTCTCTGCATCTTTTCAAGTACGTTGTTTTGGGAATAAAAAATCAGAGTTGTGGAGCAGCCACTGAGATTACTCTCTGAAAGCGTTTACTGTACCGACTTTGCACACTGATGGAACTTGCAAGAAGGTGTCAAGGTGCCTAGCCCCACCTGATCTTTAGTATCATGATGGAACATGGGGGCGGGGGAGCGAGGAGGTGGCTTTTTAGATATGTGGAGCCTGATCCATTTAGGACTTTAGAGCTCAAAACCCAGGAATGCTATTGGAAGCCATTGCAGACTCTGGAACACCAGTCTAATTGAATCTGGCTGGCCCATCCCCGTCAGAAGGTGGACCACTAACTTCTACACCAGTTGCAGCCTCCAGACAGTCTTCAAGGACAGCCCTATATCATTGCTAGGGATAGGGAATTGGATGGAAAATCGGAATTGGATTAAGGTTGGAATCGGATTCAATTGCTTCAGATTTGAATCAGATCAGAATTGGAATCAGTTCATATTTTTTCCCTCGTTGACTTGAATGAAATTCCCCCCCCCCTTGAAGTCAATGGGAAACTGAACCTATTCATTTCGATGGGCAATGGCGTATTGGTTCTTGCGCCAGAATTGGATTAATTCAAAGCAATCCGAAGCAGTAAAATTGGATGAATCAGATGAATCCAATTCCCATTTCCTCATCCCTAACAATTGCCATTTTTAACCTTTGAAAATGTGCCCTTCTCTTTTCAGAAACGTGCTGAGTGACTGTCAGTGCCTCAGCAATGTTTTAGCTGGGTTACTGCCCACCTCCCATCCTGTCTTTTCCCCCATTCAGATGACACATCCCAGTCCTGGCAAAACTGACTTTGAAATGTCATCAAGAAACAGTCCTATTGAGCAGTTCCTGGCAAGGGCTGATGGAATGGTTCATCTCTCTTGGCTCTCGCCAAGCAGCTGGTGTGGGGTCACACAGTAGGGGTTTTTAAAAATAAAATTGCTTTGGCTTCCTTTCGAGTAAAGCTCTGATTCCTGCTAGCATCAGACAAAAGCCAGAGCTGTCTGAATATGAAGGCCTGTCACTCCATAAAATTGATAAAATCCAGCCATTTCTTAGTCCAAAACTAGTCCACGCTCTAGTCATCTCTCACTGTGACTACCGCAACCTCCTTCTTCTTAGCCTGCCCTGCTCTCAGCTTGCCCTCTCATTTCAGTTCAACACTGTGCTGCCAAAGTCATCCACTTTGCCTGTTCCTTTGGTCATGTCGACCCCCCCTTGCCTCACTCCACTAGCTCCCTCTTCCAGAATGCATTCAGCACAAGCTCCTGGTCTTCCCCTTTAAGGAGCTTCATGGCCTTGCTCCCCCTTGTCTTTCTGTAGTTGTTTCCTGCTCTATCCCTGCTCAGAAGCTTCTGTCCTCCTCTTCCACCACTGTCTCATGCCCCAATGCCCCCCTGTTCCCAGAAATGTCTTTGTCCCTTCTCCCATGTGCCCACCCCCTATGCCTGGAACTTCTTTCCTGAGCGCATTCAGTCTGTTCCTTCCCTCCCAACCTTCAAATCCCTCCTCAAAACCTACCTCTTCCGCCAGCCTCTTCCCTAGTTACTCACTTCCCCGGTCTGGTCACTGATGCTGTCCCCTTGCTCAGCATCCCTTCTCCCTGTAACTAATAGGGAGGTACAATTTGTATCATTTCAATTAATTACAAAAACGATGAAGCCCCATTCATTTTCGTAACTAAGGATACAAAAATGAATGAATAAGCAAGCAACATTCACTTAATTTAATTAATTTTCTTTTTCTTTTTTTTAATTAATTGTACATGTGTGGCCCTTTTCCAAAATGGCGCCATCAGCATTGGTACCATTTTGGAAAAGGGCAACCAGTCTGCACTAGGGCTGAAATGAGATTTCACCATTCTAAAAAATCTCGTTGAAAATATGCTTCTCAACAAGATTTTCTCGTCATGAGAATCTCACGAGGATGGGGGTATTCTTACGAGATTCTAACAGAATCAGCAGGGTCAACCGACCCTGGTCCAATTCCCAGCAGAGGTCATCGCCGACCAAAGCCACAAGCACAGTCTTAGTGCCATAGCCCAGATGAAAGCTGGACTGCAAGAGATCCAGAAAACCGATGCGCTCTAAATACCCTTGCAGCTGCCAAGCCACAACCCCTTCAATAACCTTCCCTAAAATAATAATAAATAGTACTACAAAAGAAAAGGATTGTTAAACCTTCAGGGTCTGCATGTCCAGAGATCCGGGATCTATTTCTAGCTGGGCCACGAATCCACTGTTGTGTAGATGATGATCTAATTAGATCCTCCAGAGAATGGAAAGCTAGGGCAGAATTTTCAGAAGTGCCCAAGTCCTATTTTCAAAAATGGCTCAGAAGTCTAAATATAATTGGCTTTGGTTATAAAGGGTTGGGCAGCTCCAATTTTCAATGACACCTGTGTTGGCAGAGTACCTGAGGGATTGGGGCCTAAAAAACATTTTAAAATGGTGGCTGGGGGCAAATTTTCAAAGACAAAATGGCACGTGGGCACCTGGAAAGTCAGCAGGAGTTAGATTATTATTAAATTATTTATATAGTATGTTCAGTGCTGAAAATACTTTACAGTCCTTATCTAATTCACCCTCAAAACAACCCTGTGAGGTAGATCATTATTATTTCCATTTTACAGCTGAGTGAGAGAGTGACTTGCCCAAGGCCGTACCCAGTGAATTCATGGGTAAAACAAGGCTTGCAACCTGGTCTTCCAGGCCCAAGTCTAATGCCCACTAGGCTACACTGACCCATAATAGCTTGATGCCGGGCCTGTCTCTCAAAATTCTAAGCCTTAGGTTCCTAAATCACTTGGGCATCGTTTTGGTTTCCGGCCTGGTGTGGAGTTTGTGAAAGGCTTGGGTAGAGATGAGGGGAGCTGGTATAAAATAGAGAAGAGAGTTCTATCAAGACTGGAAAGCATTTTTTTCTGGCCTAAAAGCAGGAATGACTGGTGCTTACGACGAGTAGGTGATGATGGCGAATGTCATAGGAATGTCATGCTTCAACACGAGTTAGATTTACCAACACATGGGTCTGGAGTCACAGAGCTGGCAGAGGCAGTGGGTGTTTGCCCATGTTAGAGGAGTGGTGGGAAATGTATGAGACACAAATGTATGGTGGGGAAATTTGCATTTTGCTCCGAACGTGGGGGTGGGGGGGCAAAAACGCCATTGGGCATTTCTTGCGTTGGTTTCAATCATGGATGACAGGCCTCAAAATCCAGTCCTGTCACCCGTGATCGAAACTGACGCGAGAATCGCCCGATGACGCTTTTACTCACCCACCTTCGCGCCCACACTCAGAGCAAAATGTAAGTTTCCCCACCGTAAGTTTGTCTCTCGTAAGTTTCCCCCCTCTCCTGTAATGTGGGCAAGCACCTAGTAAGGTTCATCAAATCCAGCTCCCAACTTGGCAAAGGATCTGCCCAGATGTAGATCCTCCCAGATACAGGCTCGTCTAGCCTCTTCTGAAGAACCTTCAATGATGGAGAAAAAACCACAACCTCCTGTTGGGGCAGTGGGGGTGGGATGGGTGAGTAGGCAAGGAAGCTGGTGAAACCCCGGGGCTGTTTCTGCGAGTGCCCCCTGCAGGATTGGAATGGTGCCACATGTCCCCTCCCTTCTGTAGAGCAAGGACAGCAAGATTCTCCTGCAGCCAACTGGGGGCTGTTGTAGATTTCCTGCCTCTCCATGTTTCAACCAACACCCCTGATTTCTCTGGGTCAGCCAGAAGCACTCCTGGTAACAAAGACTTCCAGGGGCAGTAGCGGGGAGGTTATGTCAGAACGTGGGAAGGGGATTTTGTAAACAAAAACAAAAACGGATGTTAAAATGAATGATGTGCCTGCGGCACAGCCCAGCTCCCGGCCTTCTAATTGGCTGCCAGGCAGCATACAAGGCTTTCTGGTAGCATCTGGACTGGAGGCAACTCTCTCTCCCCTCACATCTCTTCCTGTTTCCAACCCCGCCCTACAGCTCTAGCTCTGTTCCTCACTTTCGCGGCCTTCCTCTTCTCCTGAGTCTCGCTCCTAGCTCGTCCTTGTGCCTTGCCCTTCTCTCCACCCCCTTGCTCTTGTTCTCAGCCCGTCTTATCCCTAGTCTTGACTCCATTTTAACCTTTGCTAGGCTAATGACTGTGTGAACCGTGGGTCTTGACACTTCTTGCAGTTTGACCCCAAGACTTCCACTTTGGCCTATGGGAGTCTCAGGGTCCAACTACAAGAGGTGGTAACCCTGGTGGGTGTTAGGTGTTAACTAAACTTTAATAATTTAACTAAACCTGTTCACACACCATTAAACTTACACCACAATATGTAATTTACCTCTACTTCACCTGTTATCTGTAAACTCCCAACTTACTGCAACCAAGGCAAGAACGTATACCTCAGTTCCCGCAACCTCATGAATGTCGCATCCCTTGTCTCTCCCTTCCCTGTCTCCCCTCCCTCTGTCTTTAGATTGTGAGCTCTCGGGCAGAGACCGTGTCTATCTTATTCTTTGTAAAGCACCAGGTACAATGCTGGTGCTATATAAATGCTACTACTACTACTACTACTACTACTAATTATTATTATTATTAAAAGACCTTTCTTGCCTTCTGACTCCCCCTCCTGTCTTGTGTCCAAGCCCTGATCCTGAACCCCCACCCCAAATCCAACGTCTGCCCACATCCTGGACGTCCCCTTCACCCCACAGCCTTACAGCTGCTGACACAGCCTACTCTGAGAGAGTAGCACAGCAGTGGAAGCGTCCATGTGGGTGGGATCTTGGACTAAAGCTGAAGGGGGTCCCTGATTTGGCACCCATGGTAATACCCACGTTTCCAGGTGCCATTTCGGGTATCCTGATTTGGCACCCGCAGGGAAATACCTGAATTGTCAGGTACTGCTTTGGGTAACTGAATTGATACCCGAATATCAATTGAGTACTCGAAAAACTGAAATTTTGGTTACCAGTTTCAAAAACATGGAAAAAAATACCCAAAGAATTTCCAGAAATTTGGGACAAAAAGTAAAAAAAAAAATGGGATGAAATCAGGATTTCAGTGTTGTCAGTATTCTGACTTTTGGTATTTTAGGTACCTGATCAAAAAAGGGGTTGGGTACTGAAAAGTACCTGAAATTTTCATTTCAATTAAAATACCAGAAATTTGAGCGGTATACCTGTTTTGGCGGGTACTTGTTTCAGCTCTACCGGAACCTATTCATTAATCTACCCCTGACAGCAACTTACCCACCCCAAGGACCATTGCAGCATAGCATACCCTGGCTTAAGTATAGGCTTGTACTGGTGCAGCTACCATAGACCAGAGCCTGTAGGACTCTGGGATACTCAGTACTTGAACAGACCAGGGAAGTGACAGTTGGATCTCAATTATTATTATTATTATTATTATTAAACATTTATAAAGCGCCAGTAACAACCTGGCGCTGTACAGAACATATAATCAGCTGCGGTCCCTACCTGTGGCTTACAATCTAAAAGACAAGGAGGGGGAGACAAGGAGAGGGGACAG